>NW_010588538.1:374181-481478 GCF_000705375.1 Tinamus guttatus
AAGAAAGAAAGAAAGAAAGAAAGAAAGAAAGAAAGAAAGAAAGAAAGAAAGAAAGAAAGAAAGAAAGAAAGAAAGAAAGAAAGAAAGAAAGAAAGGCAGAAATTGCAGGTACATGAACTGCAGGATAGCTGTCTCAAAATGATATTTGGGTATTTTAGTAGGAAAGGTTTCTCCAGTGATGACTGATGCAGCCAGAAGGAGCAGAGGCTGTTGATTAATTCATTGCCCTGTATTGGCCAGATAACTCAGGTAGATTTGCCTGGAGTCAGCAATCTGTGAAATATTTAGTCCCTTAAAAAAGTCTCCCAACACAGACAGGAGAACTAGGAGCAGCAGATGAGCCAGCAGTAGTGAGTTTGAAAGTACTAACACAGTGCAAAGTCAGCCTTGTGCCTTAGTCCCACATTCCCACTATTCATTTTAATCCTGCCTGGGTGTCCACATGGGGAAAAGAAAAAGACCATCAGTAATCAGGTTCTTTTTTCCAACAAAGCTTTTACTTGAAAGAATTTTAAACTCTGAAGGTCTCTACTGCATAAGTAAAACTTTGAGAGTTCAGAAGTTTTTAGTTAGACACCTTAGAACTGTGACATGGGTTTAAAACCTGGAAATTATAATTCTAAACAAAGGTTTATAATACTGTCAGGTTACTTATATATCTTCTAATCTGTAAGACTGAAGAATGCACTTGACTGACATTTTCAAGGTTTTCCCTGTAATCACCTAAAAAAGAATAAAAACTATAGACCTGTTGCTAGCCACTGAATGCTTGGAAATCATTTCTTTTTGAGTATACTATTCTATCTTAACTGTTTAGAGATTTCTTCACCAGGATGGGCAAGATTTACGAATTATTCTTGAAATGGTGTAAGAACCAACACTTCCCACAACCATCACAAACCTGCAATGTTAAGCACCTCAAGTAAAATGTTTTATGTCAGGCAGATACAAACTGAAACACTGAGTCCGAATATTTGTGGATTATGGAAAGAGTTAGATACATTTGTTTGCTTCTAGATGGTCACAACCTCTATTATTAGCTAGAATATAGACCAAATCCAACCAGCATCAACCTTAAAGAAATTCATTGTTGACTTTAAGGCTCAGGCACTTTAAGACTAAGTACCATTTTGCTTAAATGTATTCCAAACAACTGGATCATTTTCATCAAGAACACCCGTGGTTGACTTACGGGAAAAGTATTCCTTAAGCCAATTTAGCTAGGCAAGTTCCCACAAAGAAAATCAAAACCTCAGAAGCAGTGACATGCTGTTTTTTCCTACACCTTTCTCTCTGTTAGAAAAGACATTTGATAGAAAGAAATTGTGTGTACTCGTAGTTTCCTGTATAAAGCAAACCTGACTCATACCTGAACTAATGTCTCCCTCCTCAATGTAGTGTGTTCTTGTGGTTATTAGGGTAGCCTCAGACACGTAGGCTGAGAAAAAGTCTTTAAAGATGACAATCCAGCATTGTGATCACCTTTCTGGCTTTCATGTTTTATAATCTCCAATTTTCATCACAGCTGACAGTTTCAAAGTCCATCAAGGCATACCTGGAGAGCACTCAGAATACTCCCATGTCCTTTGTAAGGATGCCTTCTGGTTGCCGAAACCTGAACAAATGTATCCTAGAACAAATTTGTGATTTGTATGTGGGAATGCAGGTTAAATAACAAAAGGCAAAGCACAGCATGGCCCAGTGTGAGGAAGGAGCTCATTTTCATAAGCTCATGTGTTTGGGTTAAAACTTATCTGTAGAGGTGCAAACCCTGTTCATCTATTTTTTTGGAGGGAAAATTGAGTCATTTACAAAATACTGTACAGGGGGATGTGCACGTGTGTTTGTGTGTGTGCTTGTGTGTTGAGCGTGCGAACACACGTGTGTCTACATCAGCTACTGCCCTCTGCTGCACAAAATCAGATCTTCTCAGCAGCTCAACAACCAAGAACCTTCTCAGATCAAATTTAATATGCTGATGCTTTAGAAGCCGGAGAAATGATTTTCTTCCTGCCAGTGGGAGGTTGCAGACAGTCACTATGCTGTGCTATGAGCCTCCCATGGCATCAAACACATAACTGGCTGCAGACTACTTGCCATGGACCAAGGTATTGCTCTGCCTGTCTACTCAGTAAACTACGGTGATATATGCTGTAGCAACATCTCTAGACTATCAGCTAAAATCCAAAGTTTAAACTTACTTAATCTTCTTCAATTTCTACCCCAAAGGTAGGGTGAGAATCTTTAGTAGCCATCACTAAGTAGGCTCTGCTAGCCGTTATGCTCAAACAGACCGTGGACACTGTCTTGTTTCTGTTGCTTTCGCATGCAGCAATGTATAACAAGATATGAAAACCTCCTCTGGCAGAGGGATGGGAGGCATTTCCTGCCTTACCAGAGAAAACTGCAAGGGAAACAGCTGCTGTCTTTGAAGAGTTGCTTTAATGGATCAATATTTGTATTTCTAAGGATGGGTTCTTCAGGGACCAAATGAATGAGGTGATCTACAAATCGAGGAGACCACATCTTTTAGGTATGTGTATTTGGTAGTATCTGATGGCAAGAAGAATTAGCATGTGCAGAAATCCATAAGGGTTAGGCTATGTGAAAAGATTTTTAAACCTCCCATTCTCCAGACTTGAGGCCAGCCTTTCTGCCTGGCTTGCTCCTGCTTACACAGACTTCTGCAAGATGATGCATCCCCTGAGGTCTGCCAGCCTGTCGGCTCCTCTGATTATTCCCAAATCTAAGTCAGCCACAAAAGCGTTCAGCTAACTGAAACTATTTAAAACAGATTTTTGCTGACTTGGTTCATTTCGATTCAGACAGTCTAAGGAATATTCAACTGAACAGATTCATTTGAGCAGTGAGCTGGAGCTGTCAAACGGGCAGTGACAAATGTCAAGGGTGCTGAGCTGAAGAGTGTCAGTTTCTTTGAATCCCAACTGAAATCAAGCAGGCTGTGCAACCAAGGCCCAAAGACTGTTAGGCTAAAAAGGATTCCTTTTTTTTTTTTTTTTTAATTAAAGACAAAATTTGCATGTGTGTTAATGGAATTGGGCAGGTACAGAAGGAGATTGTGCACAAGCCAAGTACCTGGGCAAATGATGGATTATGGATGATGAATCAGAGGAAATGAAATTGTTTAGAGCTACACCTTGTCAAACTTTCTGAAGTACAAGGCTTTTTCTCTTTGCAAATTTTTATTTAAGAGTTTCCAAACAGAAGCATCATATATTTGTCTTGCACATGTCTTTTTTTACCTCTTCCTACTCTCCTTTAAAATTAACTAGAACCGTGATATCTGGAATTGTAAATTAATTTGGCCTATTTTCATGTAGTCTGATGATATGAAAAAGAAATCATGGTGCAAAGACCTGTATCCATTTGCATTTTCCAGCATTTGGCTAAAACTGAATGGAACAGTCAAATACAGGGAAAAAAAAAAAAAAGGAAAAGAAAGTGCCATGGCTATGTGAATATATTGAATTACTGATGACACAAGCAGTATACTATTCAACTTAAAATCCAAGCCTAACCAGTACGTTACAAGTGGCTGATCATTAGTTTTTAAAGCCTGAACATTTTCAATGTTCAATGACATTTCAAAGGATTGTGCCTAATTCACAAGTCATCCTTTCTATCATTAAAATCTTCCCTTTTCTAGTCTTCTGATCTGCCCTTTAGCTATGAAAGTATCAAGTTATGGCTACTGTCTTTAAAGCACATGAGAAATCTTATGAACCAGTTGGGGTTTTTTGTCTTTTTTTTTTCTACTGTTCCACTGTTTGCCAAGGACAATCAGGTTTTACTCACTTGGGGAACATGGAGAAGTCATTCTTGCTTCGCACTGTAATTGCAAAGTGACTGTTTTGTTCCAGGGTGAATTTAAGGAGCATGCGAAATATAAAGGAAGACTGTCCATTCAGGTTAGCTATGTGGACATCCCTTCTTTATCCTGTTTTGAAGAGGAAGTAAAAAGACTCTGGAGTAAGAGCATTACCATGAATATGTCTTGGCTGTGTATGATCCTCATTAATCTACCATTGGTTGTTGGCTAACAAAAGTCTCAAAACAGAAAGACAATTTGCTGCATTACAGTTTAAGCTGGTAAGTGCAGTTCAAGGGGAGATGGGTCCTTACACACATTCACTTCAAACACAGGGATGCAAGAAATAGATGCTAAAAATAACAACCTGAGGTTATATAAACAATTTCAACACCCTGCTCATACACACTATTTAAAGAATATGTTCTCAGTGGCAGCAGCTCAAATTAATCACTCTCACTGAGGCTGTAGCAGAGGTTTAGAGACTGAATCTTTCTGACTTAAGAGGATCTGGAGTGAGTGTGTGTGGTTTTCTTGTCTGTGTTTTTTTTTTTTTTCAAATAATTGTGGACCTGTTGCTGAAGGAGTTTTTCGTAGGCTTTTACAGGAAGTAAATTGTAAATTGTAGGATAAATACTATCTCCTTGTTTTTTTTAGTTTTTTTTTTTTTTTTTAATAGTGTCCAGCATACTGGAGCTCTAAACATTTAAGGTGGAAATAATAAAACCTATGTAGGAAAATAGGAGGAATAATGTTGGCATTGCTGTGGCATTGTTTTTACAAGCTGTGTGGCTCTGTGAAATATCATGTATAAATACAGCCTTACCATTTTTTTAGGGCAGTTATGAAAAGCATTAAGTGCTTTGACAGTGTCATTATAGAGGTATCTAAGGAGTAGAGATAAGAGAACATTTTTGATGTTAATGACTTGCAGAAACACAGTTTTCACTTTCTTCTCAGCTGTACTTGGCATCTTACCTGGGATTTTAGGAACTCTTTTCCTTTGTTTCACTGCCTCTTTGATTTAACACAAACACTGGAGTCTTACTACTTCATGGGAAAAGAACTGTATCATGTCTGCTGGAAGGTCAAGTGCTGGTTAATGTTTTGTCTTTCAGGCGCAGAAATGGAATTTGATAAATATTTAGGGAACAATGATTTTATCACAGCAACATATGCTGTTGGCTTTTTTGTGTATTTATTATCTTAGATTTCTACTTATTGA
Organism: Tinamus guttatus; assembly: GCF_000705375.1. The sequence continues at coordinate 379,236 of NW_010588538.1, forward strand.
CTGTTTTTGTGCTCTGAGAATGTATGTATACATAATATATCCTGCACTGAGATATGCTCATAAAAGTCACTTCTCACCCTATCACTTACATTCTTTTGAATCTACCAAATTTCTGCTGTATACACTACTCCTTCCCAGTAAAAGCAAACCTGCTAGAATTTGTCCTTGATTCAGCTTTGATATTTTGTCATTTTCAACAAGGCCAAATATCATTCCCTATTTCTTTGCACACTGCACAGTTAATTACCTCTGTGGAAATCCAAACAAATTAGTGTGATATTTTGCCATCCTAACTCTCTACTCTTGCAAGACTGGACCAAAATTGTTCCAAATGACCACACACACTGCAGTGAAGCAGGAGAGATAGCCAAATATTTCTAATCATTCAGTACTCTCTAGTAAGACCCTGGGACACTAGCTTCTATTGTCTGAGAAGGAATTGTGTCACCTATTGAATAAAATGATGGTTTCCATTTATTTATTGCTTGTCTTGTGGAATTAGGAAGTTTATTAATCTGCCTGTTGATGTAACTTTGATATTATTTTGCACAGCACTGAAATGCAGCCACCTCTGGGGAGATGCATGGCAGCTGTGAATAGCTTAGGGCATTGCAATAGTGTGGGAACCAAGTGAAAAACTGTGATTTAGAGGCAACCTGGATTTTTTAACAGTTACTGCTAAATCAGTTCTTTGAAATGGTGACTTTACTGCCAGTTGCAGCAGCTGCTGTCCTCTCATACTCCCATAAGGAGAAGATTAGAATACCTACTTCCTACTTGTTGTTTTGTTGTTGCTGCTTCAATGAAACTGCTGGCTAAATCTTTGTCTATTTGTTTATGGAATTAAAGACATAATAAAATATTTTTTATGTCTATGTCTATATTACTAAAGACATAGTAAAATATTTAGGAAAATAAACTACTGTGAGATACTAAATGGACCCATATTTAATGGATACTTATTCTGTTTGCTACCTGCCAGCACTCTGATGCAATTAGCCTTGTTGCTTAAAGTGTCCATCTCTACTGGATTCCACAAAATTGAATCCTACAATGTTTCTCATAATAAATCATTTTGTATTTCCTCAGTTCACTATAGTTGATTTGAACATTCATAAACGGCTCAATCTGCTCAACCTGAGTAGATGGAAATTAATATACTTTGATCAAATTCAATACAATATTGATTTTCACCAGGAAATTGCTCAAGGTGAAAACATCAGAATCTGACCCCTTGTAATGGAAATATCATTATCAAGAACTTGTTTCTCACTGAGCATGCCATGTATATATCATAGTAATATATCTTTCTGAAGATATATTTCTGAAGAGATGTGCCCAATGGGTTAAAGACACCAAGGACTAGCTTTTGGATGCTATATCATGAGGTGGAATCCACAGATTTGCAGGAGTCCTTTATGTTCACCTGTGCAAATCTAGGACAGCTGGCAGCAAGAACAATGTTCAAAAGACCTAGGATATCAAGAGGAGAGATACTTGAATGAATTATTAAATAGCTTTTGAGTTTTTATAATAGGTGGAGCAACTTCAACAAGAGAGACAGTGTCCTGCTCCATAGACTGTCCATTGCTTGAGATCTGGGCTCCCTTCAGAGATCATCATAACTTCCAAGCTGTGAGTCCTTGTTCCTTCATTCAGAAGAGTTGAGTATCCACTAGAACACATTTGAGCAGAGTCCCATCCCCAGCAGATCCGGTACCATTAGGGAGAGAGACGTAGATTTATGTTTTAAAATTTGGACAGAAAACAAACAGAGGTCCAAAACCATGTAATATTTCAATTTGCACATAAAATTTTCTAATAACACATATCACATCAAAATAATGAAAAAGTCAATTCCTAACATAACTTGTAAGGAAAGGTAGTATAACAAAGACATATGTCTCACAGTGAATCTATTGAACGCCATGAGCAGCACTAGGCACTGGAAAAACTTCCTAAATACCAATCCTGGGGGTCCAAAACCATGTAATATTTCAATTTGCACATAAAATTTTCTAATAACACATATCACATCAAAATAATGAAAAAGTCAATTCCTAACATAACTTGTAAGGAAAAGTAGTATAACAAAGACATATGTCTCACAGTGAATCTATTGAACGCCATGAGCAGCACTAGGCACTGGAAAAACTTCCTAAATACCAATCCTGTGAAAACTTAAAAAACTCTGCTGCAGCATGTTCATACTGATGTAGATTGCACTACACTAATAACTTTTACTAATTTTATTTGAAGTAACATTTTTATTGTGCAATTATTGATTTTCAGCATGTTAGTACCAAAGACAAATTATCTCAAATTAAAATGATACAAAATAGAAAGACTCTAATATCAAATATTTAAATCAATTCCAACATCCAATAAGAAACTAAATTGAATTGAGACTAAGCGGATGCCTTTCATTTTGTGTTGGTTCTAGTAGCTGATCAGAATAGTTCAATCTAAGCTTCAGACAATTAGATTTGATGTCAGTTCATCCCCCCATTAGGGAAGAAATCACAACTGGCCAATTTAGAAACCTGAATGTTAGTGCAAGTAATCATTGCCTAATGCAAATCAAATAATAGTCATTGCTTAAATGTGCGGGGTAAAATCTATGTTCTCCATATGCAGTATTGTTTTCATACATTCTTAGTACATGTGCTGTGTAAGCAGCAGAAAGACAAATATGAAGACTATAAAGCAAATTATAGTAGTAGACTTTTGTCAGTTAAGGCTCTGCTCAGTTCTACAGTCTTTTTGTAGTGGCAAATTCCTAGCAAAGTCCCTTTTAAAAATATTCAAAAGTGAGGAAGAGACTTTCGTATATTTTTTTAAAAATAGCTTTACAATCAATGCCAATGTCAGAACATCCAGAATGCTAGCCTTGTTCTGAGATAGATAGGCCTCTGCAACACCAAGGTTTTTAAGCTTAGTAAGCGAATTGAACCTATTCGTAGTGTAATCATCTCCTTCAGTTTTTGTTTGGTCTGGAGTAGAAAATTATGACTTTAGACAAAATGCAGCATCCTAAAATGAATGGAAAAGGGAAAATTGTTTATTTAACACATCTAATTGAGCCCATTCTCTCAGCATGGGAGAAAGTACATTTGGCTATTTATTTCCAAGTAGCAATTAATTCAAAATATAGGAGGAGAGAATCACAAAGAGCTGTATGATATTTTTCCTCTGTTTAACAGAGGAGGTAGCTTGGGCAGTTCTGTTTATGCATTTTAAACCAGAAAAAATCAAATAATGAACTTCAATTTTCTAAAACTTCGTTTTGTTCTCAACAAAGCTGCTTTTATATTGAGTTCTCAAAGACATTCAGTGAGTTCTCTAAAAGATTCCCATGACTAGTTTCCTGATTAAATAATGTATAATTCTTCATGGATAGCTGATACCTTCCAGGGATTACCTTTGGGGACAACAAGTTGTTACTGGAGCAGTGAGAGGGAGATAACAGATTTACAGGAGGAAGAAACTAACTTAGCTCGCTACTCAGACTCTGTCTTTGGCATATAATATACATCCAGGAGAGGGAATCCCACTCCCACTATACTCAGTGGGAGTTTACCATTAATTTCACAGAGTTAACGTTTTACCTGAAGAATTTGAAATGAATGCAAGCCATCACTCTTCTGGACGTAGTATGTCCCCATACTAGCTAGAGTTAGGAAGGGATTTTTTCCCTGTGGGCAGGTATTTGGTGTCTGTCTGTAGGGTATGACAGGGCTCCAAGATGCATGCCCCAGTACAGAAACACACGGAGAGGCTGACTTTGATCCCAGGAGGACTGTAGCATCTTCCTGTGGCACTCCAACCTGACAGTCTCACCAGGACTAATTAACCTCTTTCCAGGCCTTGCAAAAACTTGTTCAAAGGTGACTCTTGCATTTATGGCCATGCCATGTAGTCATCCCATGAAGGAGCATTTGCTAAAGAATTTCTTACGTGTTTTTGTGGTGTATCCAGTAAGGATCCTGAAGTCAGGATATTGGTCTACATGGACCATTCATTTAACTTTGTAAGATCATTCTGATAAATGTCTCATCTGTGTCAGGTATGAGAAGAAAGAAGCATTTCTTCTCAGTCTGATCCAAACACTGTGCAATTAAGGTCACAGTCAGTCACTGTCTGTGCTGGGATTCCATATTCCAATCGTATATAGTAGATTTGCAGGTTTTAACTGTTACTTCTGGTCATTTTCCAGCATTTCTGCAGGCACGGAGGATGAGGGGGATTTTTTCCTGGGTTGACTGTTTTGCCTGGTGTCCAGAATCAATTTCAGCTACATATTCCCAGACCATACATCTAACTACTCAAAGACCTTCTCTATTACTTCCCTGTCCTCCCTGGTGTTTGCAGCACCTCCTAATTTAGTAGTATCTGTAGATTTAACAAATGTGGTGTATGCTCCTTCTTCAAGATCATTAATAAAAATGTTGAATAACACTGGGCTGAGTTTCCATCCCTACAGCATTTCCCCACAGCATGATGCATTGCTGTTTAAATTGTACCGCAGTGAGTACTCCCTTGCATTATACATCTTAGTGTTGAGGATGTGCCATAGAGTAAAATTATAGATAACTGCAGACTAGAATATTCTGATATCTTGGACTTAGTTAAGCTGCATTTCATAATTTTTCTTGTATCTTTGAAGCCTGAAATGCAGGTGTACAATATCTTTGTAGACAGGGAAGTCATATTAATGCGTCTGGCAGTATATGGAAAGTACAGATTGAGCTAACTGTTTGACTTTGGGAGAATGCCTAATGTTTTATTAGTACTGCTGCTTCTTTTCAAGAGAAGTCAGTGGTCATTTGGGAGGTCTGATGAGAAATGTTTCTTCAACAGAGTAATGTTGTTTACAAGGAGGAAAATTAAAATCCTTCTGTACCCCGCAAAGTGGCTTTTTCTTTTCTTTTCTTTTTTTTTTTTTTAACATGTATCTCCTGTTATTCTATCCTGTAGATCTGGTCATAACAGCAGCATGAGGAGATTGGCAGGGTAATGAAAGCCCTTTCCTTTCTAGTCACCTCACCAACCTGTAAAGATAAGTAGCTGCTCAGAATAGCTGACTTTACCTGGGTTTTCTCATAAGGTCAACCTCTTGTCAGATAACTATTTGCTGAATGCAGCCTAACAGAGAAACTTAATGACCTCTATTTACTTCAAATAGAAATCCATCAAAGGGACAATTAGCTAATTTTAAACATAAATTGGCTCCCTGGTGAGAAGCAAGCTTATAAATAAACCATTTCATTTGTTCACTGAACTAGACTGTCATGCAAGGTGAATTGCTGACTGGAAAGCAGACAAGTGATTTGAAATGTTTACATGAATGACTTCAAATTGGCAAACTCTTCTTGCCTTAAGTGCCCTGAGAGAAGGAGTTAGCAGAAGGAACCACAGGAACTGCTGCCTTAACCACTGCTGACATAAAGGCAGACATTTGCAGACAGACTCAGTCTTGCCATATCTACACTGTCCACCTATTTAAAACAACCAAGTTCCCACCGGGGTGCTGTTAGGAGGCAGCAAATTGTATGGGCCAGCATAGCTCCTCAGCTTCTCTGTCTACTCACAGGTAGCTCAGACTTTAGCACAGCATACAGAGAAAAGAGCAGGTTTGTGTTCCCAAGGCGACTGCAGAAATGCGAAGTCTTTCTAAGAGAATGGCACTGACTGCCTACTGATTTTCCATCACTTGTGTGTTTCCCACACAGTGCGGTTGTTTCTCAACTATGAAACTGTTCCCTAAAGGAATGGGAGTGCTGTTGTTTCTGGTTTTTGACAGCTTTGCTGTGCCTCAGTTTACTAAGTGATGTGTTCAGTGGCACTTTGGGTTCTAGAACAGAAAAGCAAGGAAGAAATCTCTGTAGCTCAGGAGACTCCCTTTCAACACACACTGGAGGCTTTCGTCTTCTTTCCAAGTCAGTGTCCCTGAGAAGTAACATGTGCATTCAGTAAGCATTTTTCAGTACTCATCAACACAGTATTTCTGCTAACTGTTTAAGGGGTAACTTTGCTACAAAGCTAACTTTGTTTAAGGGATAAATGCATGAGAATAGCCTGAAGATATTTAAAAGATGCTAGATTGAACAGCAGAGAAAAGGAGACATCACAAGCCAGTTTCCAATCCCATGAGAAATGGGGACTGTGAAAATGTCTGATGAGATTCTAGTGCATTCTCCAGCAGAGAACAGGATGAAGCCTTCCTAGGTCAGACGGAGGACTCAGGAGAGAAACATTATAGCTGTCTTCACTCTGTTTGAACAGAGCTCTCCAGTTTGCAGTGCAAAATGTTATCAGACGAGAGATTAATTGCTTCTAAAGGCAGCCAAGTAACTGCTAAAGGCAATAAAAAGGGGGAAAAAAGAAAGGATCTTTTAAGTAGAATTTAATGACCTTCTCCTCCACACTGTTTTACTTTGCCAGATTAATATATATACTCACTTGTATAAATACAGATATGCGTGTGTGTGCATGTGTGTGACTGTGTGTGCAGTGAGACTATGATGGCATACCTAATTTTCTGCTTTCTCTCTGTTGATTATTTTTGCTCGTAGAGACATTTAATGATTAAATCAACTAATCTCATCTAAGCTAATCTGAAAACAAGAGGCACAATTGTTTCTGCAGTTTGGAAACAAGAAGCCTCTATCCTGAGGTAGATTATCTATGTTCAGCAGACTTTTGGGACTGTCGTTCTCTGAAACAGGTGGTAGGAAAATTAAAATTGTTGTACTCTGTCTTGGTCTTTCACTCCTGCTGGCTGCTGGTCTGTTCATGACGAAGGTTTCTCCCTATGACTAAATGCATTCTTGATGGATTTTTATGGAGCAATCCAGTGGCATATCAATGAATTCATACACGATTTGAGTAAATTTCTGATTCAAACTATCTCAAAGTACTAATCTATTAAATTATTTTCAGTGGAAAACATTAAATCTTTCCAGTTACCGAGTTATCATATGGTTGGAGAAGGATTTAGGAAAACTCAATATGCAGTTATTGCTCCAAAGAGAGCAAACCTGACATGTTCACCACAGGTTTGTTATCTACTTTCTCATTAGTTATCCTTAAATATTCTTCATTAAATATTTAGGGGTTTTGCTATTATTCCTGTTTATTTTTTGTTTGTTTGATTGATTTTGTTTTTTTGTTTGTTTGTTTTAAGCCACAGAAGTACTTCCTGGAGAGAAGTGTGGCTGAGGAACATCTGTCCTAACATTGCTGAGTTATTTCTTGTAGGGATAGGTAAGCTTGTCCTGGATCTTTTTTTAATCTGCTTTGATAAGCGCTATACCTGATATCGATTCTTCAGAAGTTGCAGACATGATAGAAGAAACCAGTAAACACAAATGTTTTTTCTTTTTCTGACTCACACCAGCATAAACTAGAACTGCAGGTAATGGAGTTAACAATGTTCACAAACCACTTGCAGGTAGAAGCAGATACAAAACATTGTCACTTATTTTTTTCTTCCACTCAAATCTTTCAGCTCAGAACTCTTCAGCTGGGGGAAGAACAAGTCAGCTACAGTGAAGAGGCTAAGAATAGACCATAAAGTATGTTTGGTAGAGGAGGACTCATTCTCCCAGAATTTTGCGGAGCACCACAGCTGTGGGTCAACACACATTCCCATAAAATGGTTATCAGATGCAAGTATGCAGTTTCCCAGCAGTACTCTGTGGTTCAGATTTAGCAGCTAGCAATTCTCACCACATAGCTGAAGTCATTTCCCTGGGTTTGCCCAAGATTTTTAAACAAAATGAAACACACCACAAATTCTGGAGAGCTAAGAAGATAAGTCATGAAGCTCAGTGCTATTTGGGAAAAATAAAGGAGGGAGAAATAATTTAAAGACAAACATGCACATATTGGGAATAGCTGTATTCTGTATTTACTGTACATTCATTGTGACAAAAGGAAAAACTGCTTTCAGTTATTTTTTCAAAGACAGACCACACAACACTTCCTTCCTAGCTTGCAAATTTTATCTCTTATTCCCACTCTGGAGAGTGAATAACTGAGATATTCATATTAATGCCACAGGCTAAGGTCAAAGCAAGAATCATTGATTAGACGCTTCCAGCATTTGCAATTACCCCTGGATTCAGTGAAAAGAAAACTCATCTCTTTTGTGTCCCTTTACTGACAGATATGATTATGCATTTGAAGGCTAAGACTTCAAGAGTGCCATTTGAAAATGGCTGCCAACAAGATCATACAATTGTCCTGGACCCTTCCCTGGGGTCGAATCTAAACTGAAATCAAATATTAGCCTTTTCAAACATACTGTAACAAAATTCTTTTTTCTCTAGGTGGGAACCAGTGCAATTCTGTAGCTCTGTCCTAGACAAGAGCTTATAATGTTCTTCCTTATTAGTGTTCTTTCTGAAGATTATTGCCTGAACAGTTTGTAACGATGGAAACCGATGACAAAGGTTTTTAAATATTATGGCTGTATTAGAAATGAGGATACCTATAGATTGCTTCCTAGTTTTCCTGCATAGGCCATACTGTTTTGGGCCTAGTCACCTCCAGTCCATGCAGGGGATGCCAGAATTGCAGTTTGTTTTGAACTGCCTTCCTAGGTCGTTGCTTACACTGGTCTTTGAACTATCAGCATTGTGAATGGTGAGTTACAGTAGGTAGAAAAGCAGGGAAAGAGAGGGAGCTTATTGAGTTTGGGCAACAAAGCAAGCTAATTAGGCCAAGGAATCTTCCCAGGCTTTCTCTATAGTTAGTGAAGACCTCTTGTGAGGCCAATTCAGAACATCTAAATCAGACTTCTACTCAGAAGAACCTCTGCCATTATCCATTGACTCTAGAGGGAAGCAAGCCAGCTCCATCTGTTGACGTGAATACCTCCTGAATAGTGAAGTCATCAGAGGCAAAGTCCCATCAAGAGGCTAGAGAATAAGATCACTCACAGCTCCTTTTGTTCTCCCTTGTACATCCTCTACTTCACTCATCCATGCAACCCTTTTCCACTTACTGCCAAACCCTATGGTCCCTGATGTTTACAGTGCTGGAGCACTTGGAATCATTTGCTAGATTGAACTTGTATTTCATTGCAGAATATAGATTTTATAGCAGATGACACAGTAATACTGAAAACTGTTATTATTCAGCTCCAAAATAACACTTTAGTCCATCAAACTAAAACGATATTACTAAGAAAACAGCAATACTTTTTGCCACCTAAATTCGAGTAAGGGGCTCTGACAAAGAGAGGCAGAGACTTGTCCAACATTGCCAGCTGGTGGTGGTGTAACAGAACCCTCCACTCCTACAACTGAGGTTACTCCTACACCTGCTAAAACCCCACTTTTAAATTGCTTGCCCATAGTAGTGGGTTCTGAGGCTAAATTAATTAAAGTTTGAGGAACTTAGCAGCCCTGAGATGAATGAAGCGATGTACACTAAGTGCATGATAAATATTTTATGCATTGTCTCCATAAGACACAAAGATTAATATATCATTGCTCAAAGTCCAAATAAGAATCTGCTTGACAGAAAAGAGAAAATGTTGTTTCATGACTATTTTGTTTAATTGGTCAGCAAATGGATTTTCCATCTAAGGAGAAAAAGGAGGCAAAGCAAAATCACACAGAATAATTTTAGAAAACAAAATGGAAAAGATTGAAAATATCACCTCAAAGAAGAGCTTTAATATATCCTTAATTAAAAAGTCTTAATTTTTCAACATGTGTTTCTTCTTCTCTTTTTTAGAGAAATATAGTCAATATCATTAAGATTTCCAGGTAAATTACTCTTCCGTCAGAAATTAAAAACCGTTTGAGTGTGCGTTTAACAGCTATCCCCACTCTTTTCTTCCCTAACCTCCACCTTTTGGCTATTTCTCTCTCCATTGAGGAGATGGACAAAAGATAGTGTCTACTTGCACTAAATTCATTATGTGGATCACTTGGAATTGGTGCCTTCACTCAGGACTGTTGGCTGAAGAATCTACTTTTTCCTTGTAGCTGTGGACAGAGAGAGATTACAAGTCCAAAACAAAAAAGCAAAAGAACAAAAGTTAAATAATAATAATAAAAAAAAAAAAGAGAGAGAGAGAGAAAGAATATAAATGCAGTTGATGGGGAAATATCTAAAGTACTAATCTTTGGCTGTCTTTTTCTTGCAAAGTCAATGGTTAAAGTGGTCATATTGGGTTTTCCCAGATATGCTGCTCATTTCCACCAGGAAATTTTATGTCAGATTAAACGAATGCTAGTAAAGTTTATCTGAGTTTCTTGACAAATGCCGCCCACTTTAAAGGTTGCAATCTGCCTGATTCAGCTGCTGTATATCTAGAAATATCTAATTATCCAATGTACAAACAAAAGTATCTTATGTAAAATCATGAAAGCAGCCACTTCTGCAAACCCTGGACTTGCTGGTATTATGTAATGCAGGGGTGTGCTGTGAAGTGACATCAGCCCAACCTTCATGGGGGGCTTCACATGAAGTAGAAGGTCTCAGCATTCAGTCAGTGAGAAAATCACTGCTTCTGAAATATCAATTTCAGGCACACATCCCATCCAGCACCTCTTGGACTCCCAGGTGGAAACACTGTATATTTACAGCTCTTTAAACTCACAATTCAAATTCAAATATTCAATTCAAAGCTCCCTGGAGAATTCTACTTCAAATGTAACTAAGATAACTCCCATAATATTTCTGAAATATCTACAAAACATTATAATAGCAGCAAAAATTATAACTAAAATAGCTAGTGATAAAACTTCTTCTACTGTTTCTCTTCTAAAAAAGTTTCACATGGCTAATTTAGATATAAATACATCCGAAAGTTACCTATAGCAACCTCTGCCACTCTGAGACAGAGTGATCACACTCCATGTCTACTACCGTACGTGTAGGTGCTTCCTCTGCAGTATGTTCTTTTCATCACTCTAAATGCTACCATCTACCCAGTACAGCAGTTACTTATTATCTCTCTTCTTTATTCTTACAACCAGCACCCTAATCTTTTCATATTAACGTATTGTACTGATTTACTTGAATTCTATCTGCTGTTACTTTTATTTTTAATTTGAATTACAGTGATTTTTGCTCATTCGGTAAATTGCAAGAAAATGTAGAAAAAAATAAATTTAGTTACTACTTAACAATAATAGTTATAAGCAGGTATGACCATGTGAATATGGTGTGTTTGGTTTGTTTGACCTTGATATTAATAATGCAACACCGACTCAAAATTTTTTGAAAGTAAAACAAATGAAAGCTTTATGAAGGAGACTACTCTGTGGAGCAGCATTTTTTGACACCAGGTATGAAACTGCTGAAGAAAAACTGCTACAATAAGAACCTCTAGGGTTTTTAGATGAAAATTCAGACATTTTGACAAAAATGGTAGTTGATAAATCCCTCCATTCTAACCCTTCTATCAGTATTCTTGCATGTGCACATCCCCCAGCTACTGAGACTGTGTGCAGTTTATATATCATTTTTTAGTTTACTGTGACAGGACACAGAAGGAAGAAGGAACCTATAAAACAATGTGATTTTTTAAACAAACATGATATTTTCTTGTGGCCAAACTTCTGATATTTGAATATTGGGGTATGACAGGAGTAACATATTTTTCCACCGGCATTCCCCAGTTTTATCTTCTTGGATGGGGACCTGTCAATGTTATAAGCAAATACACCAAAAGGTATGAGTCCTCACTTAACACAACAAGAGGCCTGTAATAAGCTATTCAGTCTGAATTCTTTCCCCATGGGGTGTTCTGTGCTGCTTTATTCCTTTTATGTGTAAGGGCTGCAAAAAGGCTCATCGACAAAAGTCAAGTGATAAAAGAAAACTGAATTAAAAGCAGTAGTTCGAGGCAGAAGAGAGTAGATAAAGCCTGGCTTTCAACAGTCTTTTTTGATAGCCAGTAAAATAACCAGCCCCTTCCCTCAACAGAGACATCAAAAGAATGTTCTTTTTTTTATGCAACTGTTTCCTTTTCTGAAACTATATGGTCCTTAACATTGCTTGAGACTTCTAGTTCTCCACCAAATTTGCCTGAAATTAGACAAAGCCCTCCAAAGTTATTAAGAAAGGTCAGGCAGAGAGATAGACACATGCATACACAGAGAGTATGATCAAACAAGCCTCATTTCCTTACAAGCCTGAGGTAAAAATAACATTTTGGAATTTCCACTGCCAGTGTTTGAGAACTTCTCATTACAGGATCAGCAATGAACCCTGGCATTGCTGACTGGAGTCATTTATTGTAGACAGTGAAAATATTGTTTGCTCTCCAACAAAATGTTTCCTCCTTCTTCTGGGCCTCACATGAGAAATGGGTAAATTGCTTAAGAGCAGAAATCTAAATCCTACCATGGCCATCAGAATCCCTCTACTTTATGGGGAGTATCAAAGACATCCTAGGTGAGGTATAATTGATTTGGCATGGTTAATCTAGCCACTGTGCATGAATATGCGTGAGCATGTTGCTGTTTTCTCACATTATTTCATTAATCAGTTAAACTTCACTGCTTCGAGTCAGAAAAGCTGGTCCAGGTGTGATAGCAGCACCGAAAACTTCTGCAAGGTGGCCTACGATATCTTTACTGGTGGAGAAGACAAGTACAGGGCGATTAGTCTTTGTTACAGTATAGGACTGGGACACAGGGTCCATAGGGCAAAGTGTAGATAGTAACACTACTGCTAAAATAAATGAAAGGACAGCCTTTTCATTCATGTGCTTTCAGGGTCACTTCATGTATAAACAGGCAACATTAGAAAAAAATGTGTTTCAGTGGCATGTGAGGATAATACAAGAGTAAATTACCCACAGAATGTGCTTCTCTCAATTGCTTTTTACCTCCAACATCATAAAGGTTTCTTGTCCCTCTGGGATTCTTACTTGTGTCAGGAAAAAAAGCCTGGGCCTTTTCTCATATACTCTTATTTCTGAAAAATACTTCTCTGTCCCTTTCATACTCCCTACACCTTGCCATCTTGGCCAGGGAAGATGGCAACTTTTGTGAGACACACAAGTTGTTCCTGCATCCAAGTAATTGACATCAGGATGCCACAATTTCAATGATATCAGAAACAACATGCTAAGCTTTTCCAGCTGAATCCAAGCTGGAAGTTGCAGGCTGTGCATTAAAATTGGGAAACATTAATTTAACATAGGCAAAGTCTGATCTCACAGTTACCAGAGAAAGAGAAAGCTCTCTTGCATAAATCATTATAGGGAAACGCGTTTTTTTTTGTGAAAAAGTTCCATCAAGACACAACTGAAAAGGGGTGCTGAACAAGGAACACTATTAATAGGAAACGTTTGGATGAAGACCTAAAAAATACAAATCAGCAACTTTAGTCTGTATTCTTGTGAAACTGAAGTCATCCATGAATACTTGTACAACCACAGGCAAAGAGTTGCCTGATGTCTTGTTAGTAAAAGTGATAAGCGTTTCTTCATATATCAGTGACCTAAAAATGAACTCAGATCTTGCATAAAGCAGTTTGTACCTCATCGATGAATTCCTGTATATTTGACAGCCCTATTTTCCTATTAGGAAAAGAGCTGATAAAGCAGACACAAAGGCATGGTTATTTCTACCAACACATATTAGAAAGACACCTTTATGAATATTTAAAATATCAACTAATGGGAAAATAAACTTTTTAAAAGTATGAAGTGATGCCTTTTGAAACTTTGTCAAAAGCCAATTGTGTCAGTTGACTGAAAAGAAGGAGTGGATTATGAAATGGCAACAAACAGGATCAAAGTCTGGTAGTAACGTTTTATTCACAAATTTGCCTCACCTTGGATTGCAGAAAAGATGGTGGAAAATCTCACTAAATTGGAATTAGACTAGCCATTCCTAGAAGCCAGATAAAATTACTGAAAACATGTAAAAGTCAGTAATTACAGGGTTTAATATTTTTTGACCAGAAATGGGAGGAATCGATAAAAGGTTTCCAGCAGAAAAAAAAAAAAACAAATGTGGAAGATTTGTAGAAAATTCGGGTTCTCAGTGACTGGAAGTTTGTCAATTATAAAAAAAATAAATAAATAAAGGACATTCCCAAGCATATGCGGGCTGAATTAAGCAGAGAAGATCACACCAGCATTTCAGAAAATGGAAATGCTGAAACTTTGTTCTATCTCCAAATGCCAACAGTGAATAAGAAACAGATGCCAAAAGCAATGCTTTCCTCAATGTCAAAATACTACACGTGTTTTGCAAAGACAGCACTGATTCAATTTTGATAAGTATGGTTGCAATTTTGGATCATTTTACCCTTTTTTTGTTAAATTTTATTAATTATAGCACTATTATTCATTAAGCAATAATTTTAGATGCACTAATATTATCTCATATTACCACTTGTTCTTTAATATTTTTTTTGTGAGGAACTACCTGATGATGTAAATTATCAGCAAATATATATGAGTGGCTATATTCAAGAAGCTCTAACTTTAATGGAGAGCAGATTACTCAAGATGTTTGATATTTATTGGGATAATATTTAACATTTTAATTATGAACTTCATTTACAATGTTGTGGAAGCCAAAAACATAATTTGCTCTTTAGCAAAAAGGTCTGCAAAGGAGATTTCGTTGTATTTTTTGTATGCTTTCTTCTACTAGCTAAAAGTGCTATGCCATGATGAGCCTGGTGTCAGAGCTCAGGCCAGTTCCACCATCTCCCTAGAAGCTCTTTCCACTCATGTTGCATCCCTTTTTAGACACGATTATGCCTTTTCATCTGTTGATATTCTGAATTGCAGTCTTGTGTCAGCTTCACATCAGATTGTCTTTTACCATTGCTATTTGAATGTGTATTAATGTGTATTCATATCATATATTTTTAAATTTCAGTTTAACCGTGAGTTTGCTTACTCACTTCTTTTGCCCTTCTGTTAAGATGCTCTGGAAGGTTGCAAGAGAGATCATTATAGCAGTATTTTGGCTATCGTATATCTTCACCTCTGTCTCATCTCTTGATTGTTTTTGATAGCCCTTGTTCAGCTTGCCATACAATTCAGATTTCACTATAACCTCCCTTTAGGACGACAGTTCCATAAAATTGAAGGATTACAAATTGCTGCTAAAAAAAAAAAAGATAGAAAAAACTGACCACTAAAAAGAAGTGTTGTGAATTGCACTGGTAGGTTTAACAGGTCATCTGTTAATAAAAATACATTGTCTTTTGAAGCATCTTCCCTGGATAATAAAATAATCTCTCATACTAAATATTCATGTGGGAGGACTTGGTATTCAGCCAGGTACAGACAACCTAAAGGCTCTTCTGGTCCTGACTACTCTGTGTCCTTACAGCCTCTATGTCTCTGAAATATTAAAGGAAAACTGCTCATTAGGCACATCTGTAAAATATGTTCTGTATAATATAGAGTGCGTAAAGGAAAGAAAAAGGGCTGTTAAACAAAAATAGTGACAAGATCACAATATCTTGAATTCCTTTAACAAGAAGAGAATTTACTTAACGTGCATTAGGACACAAAATAATGATGGGTAAGGTGTCTGAAGTTAAAAGGAATGAAATACCTCAGAGGCACTGTTTTGGACAGCATATTTTTAGTCTGCTCAGGAGGAAAAAAAAAAAAAGTAAGGCAAACATTTCCAAGGCCCTGTTTTTTTTTCTTTTTTTTTTGTATGATCAGCCAGGCACAATCTATTGAAAATTCTTAAGAAACAATCCTACATATGCTCCCACTCTAAAATCAATGGAGTCTTAAATGCAGATTCCTGTATTCAGGAATTCAAGAACTCAAGATTGCTCACAGTTATTTGTGCTGATTAGGTATTTTATTTCACATAAATTCCTAGAGATGTCTTTCTCCATCAACTCTTTAATAAATCCATATTTAGAGAAAATTCTTACTTGAACTGAGCAAAGATTTTGAGCTTACAAACCAGTCAGAATCAAAATACTCTGTATCTAGAGATAAACTAAAAGAAGCCTCATAATCCCACTCTGAGAATATGCTGTGAGAACATAAAACCATCTGAATCAGATTAGAACAACTGAGTGGCTAATATGGATAGTGGTGACTTTGTATTTAATATAAATTCTACTGTGAATTTTCTTTTTCTCCTATGATGTTTTCCAATCACTTTTTGAAAGCCTGTGACTTTCCAGCATTCACAACTCCAGGGGAAAGGAGTTCTTCATTTGTAGGTGAAGAAAAATCACCCTTTGGTCTATGAACCTACTGCCTGCTGGTCTGATGTACTTGTTCTTGTACTAGAACAGACAGTGAACAATAATTTTGCATTCACCTTCTCCATGCCATTCATGCTCTCACAGATTTCCTTTCACTCATTTCTTTTTTCTTGGCTCAAAGGTCCTGGTCTATTTATTTGCTCCTCATGTGGAAGGTATTTATTTCATGGTTTTGATTACCCTTGTCAAGCTTCTTGAAAGCTTTTCTAGGTATACTACATTCTTTTTTAAGGAGCAGAGAAGGACGACAAGAGGCAGAGGACATATCTTAAACCTAGCCAGTAATTTCAATGAAGTTACACGTGGATTTGTGCAATAGCACGATGCTTTCTGCTTTGTTTTCTATTCATTTTCTAACATACTAAGATATTCAGTTTGCCTTTCTGAGAACTACTCAGTGTTGAACTGATATTTTCACCCAACTATTTATTATGACCACAAGATCTTGTCTCTCAGTGGTAGTAGTCAGTTGAAATCCCAACATACTGTTTACAGATGCTTTTTACTGTTAACTTCTGCTGTATTTTATTCTCAAGTCATGAAAAATGAAAAGCAATTTTTACCTGTGATATTGCAGAGAAATCAGCGGTCGGGACCATCTGACATAATCTCTTTTATTTGCTCTGGTCAAGCCTACACTGTATCCACAGCACATCTGGGGGACTCTGCCAAAATTTTCCTGGGATTCTGCCCTGTTGTCAGTGAGAGTGGAGCACCCTGTCTCAGTCAGCTTTCTACTGAAGCAAAGGGAGAGAAGTGATCAGCTATACCCCCTCCTACCAAGCAACAAGAGCTTTTACGAGGGTGAAAAAAGAATTCTGGATCTTATTATTGCTCAACATATTATGTTTAATGTTTAAAAAGGAGGGAAATGACTAACCAGGACGGTTTGAAACCCAACTGGGGTTATTTGGAAAAGGATGTGTTGCTTGTAGTTGTGAGGCACTGAAGTGGCAATTTAGAAGGTGGCTTCATAATAAGTCAGTGTTTCATAACTAGGGTGGTTTAGCCTATATCAAATGCATATCACCTGTTGTCCTTTATCAAGCAAGCCTGTGATGTTTTTGATTCACTTATTTCATTCATTCATACCATACAGAACAGCATTGGTGGGCCTGGTCTCATAAAAGCAGATCACTAAGGCCCTTGGGGCACAGGAAACCAGCAAATGCATGTTAAAAAAAAAAAAGAAAGAAAGAAAGAAAACCCATATGACCTAGCACAGGAAACAAATCTAATGAAGGAATGTCCTCAGCTTTCACAGGAAATTATTTTCATTTTATGCCATTTTCTACGTCCATAAAAAAATAGCAGAGTTGACCTCCTGTGCTCCTACCTAACCTTTTAGCATCAAGGACTGGAGAGGAGAAGTGTTGACTTGGTCAACAAGATGCTAATCCATTAAGAGTGTAACAGGGAACAGACTCTTTCCACTATGGGCAGCTTCACTGCTGCACCACAGCCAACATTTTGAGAAACACAGCTTAGGAGAGAGTGGGTGGTATCTGTTGTTTTGTACCCAGACTGAGGTATTTAAAAGGTGCTTCATTTTCAGAAAACTGCTGAGCACTTGCTCTCTAGCAAATAGACTCCAAATGGTTTATTCGGAATCACTGACTATCCTTAAAATCCTGATCGTTTGCACTAAAGAATGTAAAGCGAGGCTGTAATAAATCACAGGTCACTGTTAATAAGGGAGGGTGGTGTTACTTGACATGTTTTATCATACACACTTGCTGATTCTGTTTGATTTTGATTTAGGGCAGAAGCTGAGATAACGTTTTCGTTTTCATCTCACACAGTCCACGCCTTAGTTCACTTTAGCCTTCTGAAGAATGCAAATATCTTACAACATGACAGTCCATTTATTGGCAGCTCTTAGTGCCGATATGACACTAAGAAATAGTGTTAGCGACGTAATACTGGGATGGCTACAAGAAAGATATCCCACAAGCTCTTTGCCTGGCACTGTTAATGATAGAACAATTGTAGGTAAACTTGCAGTTCAAAATCTCATGTGTGTTTTCGTATGACAGAAAAATTCAAGAATCTAAAAATAATAGCTATTAAACTACTAAACATCAAAATTTTAGTTCTTCAAGTAACTACTTTTTGAGACAATTTAAACAAATGCCTTAGGTTGGTAGGTTAGCGCGCACACACACACACACACACACAAACACACATTGTTATTTAGACTTGTTAAAACTACAAGAAAACGGTCAAAAAGGTGGCACAGTGGAAGCTTTACAGAGAATCAATGATCAGATTTTAAGAAATAACTTTACCTGCATGATATTCATTGTATTCCTGCAGTTTTATAAACCCTCGAATTAACACAAGTGCAATGAATCTTCGTAAATAAATGAGTTTAATGAGTGAACAAGAATCAATCAATCTCTCTTGTTTCAAAACCACTAATAAGAACTTAAACCAAGGATAAATTGTTGAGTCATAGCCTCTTGTTAATAACATGCTTTTTGCTTTGAAGAGAATAATTAAATCATCACCACATTCCTTTTCCTCTGTATAACTTCCTGTGTGATATGAATTTAGATCAAAACATAACCTTTCTCCCCTAAGGGTTCTTTGTTATATCGCTTTGGAAAATGACTAAGATTCTGTGAGTGGCTTTTGTCCTTCAAGGCAAACAAATCAGGCAATGAAGTGAGCAGGGCTGATTGCCTTAACCTCAAAAGGACTTGATAAGCTAGACACAGCCTAACTTTTTACAAACATGTTAGATAATGCACAGATCTATGCAAGACTTCTTAAAGAATGAAAGTTATAAATATCGAAGCATCTACACAAGGAAGAGAAAAAGCAGGTTAGCTTGACAGTAGAAGGGGATTTTGATAAAACAGGCATAGCTGAAATTACCTGGAACATCCAGAATTTATTTAGTACTGTAATATCCAACTCAAAAATACATATGAAATTGAGGTTAGGTCAAAAATATAGGGGAATAAAATTTCGCCATAAAGATGTGATACACTCTAAGAAGAGTAAAAATCGACATGAAAAGTTTGCTCTATTAGTTTTTCTCTATGCCTGCAAGCCCTGGGTCATAAAGGAAAAAAATATATTGTAGCTGGTTAATATTACCATTCTCCTCATCAGATAAAGGCTATCGAATGCAGAATGTGGAGAAGGATCAGAGACAACCAAGTCTCATAAAATGATGATAATAGGTAACCTTTGTAACCTGTGTATAAACTGGTCAAAAGTCACAATGCGAAAAGGTTAACAGAAGCAATTTCTTGGTACCTTAAATTCTTGCTGCTTGGAATTACTATTAACCTTACTGTATTTCCGTCTGCTGGTGCATTTTTAATTCAAACAGGTAGCATATTATTGCTAACAGCTGCATATCTCATATAGTTATGATGAGGCTGGTGGAATACAGTCACGTCAAAGCACTGGGAGAAAAAATAAAGTGCAGAAACACATGTAAGGTGACCTGGCTTCTACTCCTCACCCTGACAAAGATTTGCTGGGTGATCTTGAATAAGTTCCTTGCCTTCTTTGGGCTTTCATTTTGCCATCTGTAAAGCAGCACTATTGTTCTATCCAAGTCTCTGGGAAGCTAAATTCACTGGAATGTAAAGAGTTTTGAGATCATCTAACAGAAATGATGTGTAGAAGTGTAAAACATTACTATACATGTTAAACAGTTATTCCTTATGGTCTGTAAGTGCCTCAAAAGGATGTCATCTTTCAACAGATGGTCTAAATCAACAACATGGCTAAACTGCTATGACCGAGACAAAATATATGGAGCCCACTCAGTCATGGACATCATGGCAGATATTTCAAGTGATGAAAGAAAAAGTTTGAGAAGGCTTGGAATGGTGGCAGGAGCTTCAGAGAGCTGTTTTCTTCCTTGCTGTGGTGCACAGATGGAGAAAAAAGCTAAGGTCTGGATGTCCTAACTCCCTTTAGGAAGAAATCTTAAACTATGATGACTTAATTTGTCAGAGGGCATGACTTTAACTATCAGCAGGTCAACAGGTTTTCCTCTCCCAAACAGCAGAGGAACTCCTTTGTTTAATGGTGTAACTTTGTTTTTCTTATCAAGCCACAAAGTTAGGCTCACAGGCATATTTGCCTCTTTGTTATACATAAGCTCCTAACAAGAAGATTACTACCACACTCTCCCTCTACCTGCAACAAGTTAACTCCCAATTCTGAAATCAGTTTGTTTAACATTTCCAAAAGCACAAATCATATCCCAAAACCTCAGTTTATTATTGTAATCTCCTTTTTTGTAGATCACTTTACAACTGTCTATAAAATGCATTTGTTTCCTCTTAGACATGTAACTTTTAAATTGACACTTGAAATATGTGTGTAAGTGCAAAGTTGTAACAACCCACAAAACGGATTGTACATATGTATTTTGCTGTGTATATGGTATTTACTTCTTTAATTCTGTACAATTAATACCACCTACAGCTATGCCTTTTACCGGCCGTTTATTTTGAAATGTCAGCAATAAAATACGGTTTAGTAAATCTGTCTTGCTATATCTCAAGCCAAATTACCAAAAGACAGTCTTGATTCCTCCCTGACCACAGACAATTGATTCTCTTGCTGGATTTGGTTTAGTGCAACTAGAGTCTATTTCAGGGAGAAGAAATATTGTTTCTTTCTGGGCTACTGCCCTGGGAAAAGGGGAATTTTCCAGCTTGGTATGCATTTTTCTGAAAAGTGGGTTTTCTTTCTAATTGTACTTTAAAAAGGAAGGAAGTATGAGCAAAGTATTCAAATATGGGCATATACAAATAAGATTTCACATCTATTCAGGATCTCATCCTACAAACAATAAGTGTGTGCGTAACTTCCTGGAGCCCATGGCTTATGCTGAGTTTCTACCCATTCTGAGCTCAAGCAGGATCAGACCTATCATTCTGAGACAGAACTGTCCTCATGCTGTAGAAGACCTAAGGATCTTCAGCTCAGTGCATTTCCACCTAATGCTTCATTTTTATACGGGAAGCTAAAAATATTTAAGCCATCCGGAAAACTTACAAAACAAAAATATGCTTTTTAAAATGTATATGTGAAATGGTATGTGTGTATGTATGCAGGTGCAACTGCAAACAAATGCAAAAACTGAGCACTTGATTCTGTAAATGTTAAATTGTACATCCAGCTGCTTTTTTCTTCACTGCAATCCCAGAGTCCACACAGTTAAATTAGGAACACACTTGCCCAAGAGTTTCTCTTAGCATCAAGCATGCCTTTTCTACTCATAGTCTAGGCTGAAATGATAATGAATACATCAAGCACTGATGAGGTCACACCTCAAATACTGTGCTCAGTTTTGGGCCCCTCACTACAAGAAAGACATGGAGTCCCTGGAGCATGTCCAAAGAAGGGGCTGGAGCACAGACCTTATGAGGAGTGGCTGAGGGTTATTTAGTCTGGAGGAGACTCAGGGGAGACCTTATCACTCTCTACAACTACCTGAAAGGAGGTTGGGGTGAGGTGGGGTTGATCTCTCCTCCAGAATAACTATGGATAGGACAAGAGGAAATGGCCTCAAGTTGCACCAGAGAAAGTTCAGGTCAAATATTGGGAAAAAATTCTACATGTAAAGAGTAGTCAAGCATTGGAACAGGCTGCCCAAGGAAGTGGTGGAGTCATTGTCCCTGGCAATGTTCAAGAAATGTGTAGATGAGGCACTTAGGGACATGGTTAAGTAGACATGGTGGTGATGGGTATGAATACACTTGATGATCTTCGAAGTCTTTTCCAATCATAATGATTCTATGATTCAATCTACATGCTGCAGTCACACCTTCAGGTTGCCAGAGTTCAGACCTATCGTATCACCCTGTTCATCCTCTTGCAGAACTGTTGGCCAAGGAGAAATATCTTCTCTCATAGCTCCCATTTCAGATGTGCGAGTTGGATTCAGTGGAAGTCATAGAACTCTTCAGCTTCTAAACTGGCTCTGTGCTGCACTTAGAGACAGAGTGAGTAAATTCATGAGAGAATATAAAGACAGTGCCTATAAAGCTGTTTTACAGTCGCTTTTCAGAGTACAACTGCTCTTTAAAATATTTAGAGATATATTTTAATATTTTATTGGGTATCCTGGTTTACAAGGAAGCATCCGACAGCACCACAATGTAACGCCTGATTTTCCCTGCCAATATCTCTAGTTTCAAGTGTTTCAAACAGCGTGTTTCAGCAATAATTTCAAGTGAGTTTATTTAACTCAGTTTGCATCCTCTGGAAATGATGTGAACAGGCAGAATGAGGATTCCAGTAGAGCAATGCATACATTAGCACTAGCCAGAAGTCAGGAGTTCTCTTCCATTAAAAAAAAAAGTTTGTTTTTTGGGGAAAGGAAAAAAAGGCACTCATGCATTGAAATGGAAAGCTAAGAACGGAATACTAAGAAATTTTACATGCAAACTGTCTCACTCCATTTCATAGATACTTTGTATTATCAATTATTCAATAGGTCAATGTCTGAAATTTAAGTATTTCACTTCTCAAATGCACCCTAATTGTCAGATGAGGGATGTTGCATTTTTTTTGTCTTGGTTTCTGTATCAGTGTCTCAGACTGTAGTGAAAGAGCTGCTGAAAAGAGGTAACTATTTTCTTTGTAGTATTTGACAGCCAGCAGGGAAGAAAATTCACCTGGGAAACTGGAGAAAAAATATGAGGTTACCACTTCTCAGCTGTCTGTTTCTGCTGAAAGTCACAGCCTTGGTAAGTACTTGTGTGTTTTGCTGATGTTGTGGTACAGGAGAGACTGAAATAGATTTTGTTTTGGAATGGAAACTCCTACAACTTTTATAAGTTGCAGCATCTCAATAGAGAGCCTGAACCTTGTCAAAATGCCCCGATGTGATGGCAAGTAACCATGTGATAATAACCTCTAGTTTAAATCCATGCCTGGAACCAGAAAGACAGTTGTTCTGAAACTAGCTTCATTCTTGCAGTTATCTCAGGCTTGTTTTCTCATCTTTTGCAGGGAATTCCCATTCCCTTGGGAAGAGCATCAATTGATCCAAAAATATAGGAAAGTTAGCGTGATGAAGATGATTTCTCATCTGCCCAGTGCCCTGCATCTTCCATCTAGGGTAAGAAGCTGGGTTAAAGTAGTGAGCTGTAAATATTACTATAAATCAGACCAGTGTCATCAGGAAATGCTGCAAACAGCACTTTATATATGGTTGGTGACCATATATTATTATGGAGGTCCAGGTTTACATGGACCCAGTTCTCCCAGGTGAAGGAGAAAAAAGAACCTGTGCTCTTTATACGTACACCACAGATAAGGTTTTGACCTCTGAGATATCTGTTTAAAAGAGGAAATCTTTTTCAGTAGTACCATGATTCAGGCCTGCTCTTCTCATCCCAACACCTATATCTTCCCCTGATCTCCTCACACCCAGGTAAAATTAACCTCTAGTATAATTAAAGTATCCTCAAATTCAGAGATAATTTCCAAGCAACCAAAACAGTAAATGATCATTAAGTCAATTTTCCTGGTCCATAATATATCTGGTAGTTGCTGCTTAGTGAAGATTGCTTCAGTCCATTTCTAGAGAACAAGAGTAGTTTCACAGGGTAGTAGAGGAGGGAAAATTCTGTGTTTCATCTGACAGCTCCATTCTGTAATACGCACAGGCCATAAAGCTCTGAAAAGTAAGCTCTGAAAGAGATATGTTTGAATCTATATAACGCCTCTTTGACCCTCTGCACTGGTAGTAATATTGTCCTAAACTGTATGGCAATAATCCTGATCTTCCTCTTTTGTACTGTGTTTGTACAACAGGGCCTTAGTCATGACAAGTGGGCTTTAATTGCACTGTGGTATGACCCATCTGATTATAGGTGTCAAAGGTTTGGCAAAGATGAACTACAAATACATTGGGCTCCCTGATGGCATTTGAAGGGAGGAGAAGTTGTGCTGTGGAGAGGCAAAAAGTAAATATTGCTTCTGTTGATGGCAGAATCAAGATGGTATATTTCAGGAGATTCATCAAAAAGTTGGCTTAGGAAGTTATTGAAAGGTGGAAGGCACAGCCAAAAATAATGAATGATTTCCCACAAGCAACAGCGGAGTAGTCCAAAGATTTCAATTTTGGAAAGAAAGGGGAAGATACATGCTTCCCAACCATCAACCACATTTCTTAAACAACTTGTTCAAGTTTTCTGAGAAGATATAAGGAAAGAGGTATCCAAATCTATGACACTTTTCCTTCTATATGCACACTTGGTAGAAGTATATAGGGACATAAATAGTTAGTGCTCATAACTAAGCTTTCTCAGCTTATACAGCAGTAGCAAATCTGTCTCAAAATAATGAGATCTTGAAGTAGACCCTCACTGGAGAAGCACTGAAAAGTGTGTGTATATATATATATATATACACACATATATGCATAGTTTTCTCCTGAAGGTAAAAGAAAAAGGAAAATATTTATAACTATCCATCTTCTCCACCACTTACTCTACTTTCACACTTACAAATGTACCATAGGTCTGTCAGCATTAAAGGAGGTGTCCTAAGTAGTTGTGGGAGAGGAGGAAAAGCACCAGTCATGCTGCAAAGTACCACTCTATTTGCACTTGCTCTCCTCTGAGTTTTCTCACAAAATCAACACACGCTGTGAATAGTAAACTGTGTGCTTAAAAATAGAAAATTAGATGAGCTAAGCCTGAAGCCAAACTTTGGATCTGGAAGCCTCTGTAATTTGGGGAAGATTGGATCAATATCCAAACACTGCGGCTCTGACCTCTTCCTAAAATACACCGGTTGACCTCCATCTACCCTCACTGTGTCCTCTTCTCAGATGGCTGCGGCTCCCTTTGCTGCTTGTGGCAGACCACTTCAGAACAAAATACACCAGGGGACTGAGAGACAGTGAAAGGAGAAGCAATGGGAGTCTTTTCTGAGATGTTGGTTCTGCAATATGCCTTTTCATTAGAGCCCAAATTAAATGAACACTCACTGCTGTTCCATCATCACACTTTACCTCTTAGATAAAATGACAATAAGAATAACTGCAAGTTTCAGTGATGTTTATTAGTTTTTGCACACAAATCATTATGTTCATTCTAACAGCTTTATTTGTTTGGTGGATGATCAAGATCTGTTGCTTGTCACTTCTAACTGTAATAACTGAATAACTAAATATCTGCTATAATTTGCACCTTTTCCAAATGACTGCAGTGTTTTTCATCTTTATCTATCCTGCAGCACCAAACTCTCTGCTGAATTTTCTTTTATTGGGGTAAGGAAGCCCCAGAATAACATTGCCAAAGTTACTGGTTATCAGTTTATACTTTGAGAAACCCACACACTGACACAGCTCTCTGCCCATGGTTCATTATATATCTGTGAGGTTTGATTTGCCTTAGGATATTGGGAAATGCCTTACATTTGTGCTAGAAATGTTTCATGAATGCAGCTTTGAAAGGGCCTGTGGAGCCAGTGCTCTAAGCTGCCTTAGAGATCACATATAGCTGGCTTTGCTATATGTGATCTTTAAGCACACTATTTGGAAGGCCCACAAGTAGATTTCATCCCTCCATCTAGTAGGAGTAATTATCTCCTAAATTCATCTGAAGTATCTAGAAGCTTTCAGGAAGAAAATGTAACATTCAAATTCACCCTAAACTGTATTTTAGAATAGCAATCTCTGCAGATGTAGCAATTGCAGTTTCATATGTTTTTATGGTGATGCATCTTTGAATGGAAGGGGAATAGATCTGTGCCTTGAGATCTGAAAATTCTGTATTTTGGAAGTCTGAAAGGATGAGATGTTTGGTATCTCCATAGGGTTGCGATTGACATCTAAATAGTCTATCTCTGTTAAGAGGCCTCAAAACCAGCAAGGATTTCTGCTTGAGAGACTTCTCAGCTGCAGCCTCGTAACTCTCAGAGGGGGAAGAAATAATGACTTCTTCAAAAAAAGAATGCCAGCCACAGCATGGATGATTCCCCAGAATAAAGCAGTTTCAAAGACCAAAAAGATATGTAAACTATCCAGAAATAAATCTCTCTAAAAAAAAATACTCAATTTCTTTAACAAAAAAAGAATGACTCATCCTACCTGGTATCTGTATGCCTTGTGTTCATTAAAATAATTTATGCCAGAGTTTTATTGTTTTCATTGAAAAAGAAATATTTAATATCAAAAAGAAAAATGTTCAATATTTTAGTTTATCTTGCAGATCATTTAAAAAAAAATCTCACCCAAAACTCAAAGAATTTTCATAACAGAACAGGACCTTATATCAAGATAGTCCCATAATCAGTAAAACATCCTTCAACTTAACTACTATAATAGAAAATTTAAACGCTATTTTGAAAAATACAACAAAAAAACCTTTTTTTATTTTAATGTTATTTCTGCTAATAACAAGTTATCAAATGACAGATGAGGAACACCCATTATTACTATTTTTGTTCTCAATTTTATATAAAGTAACAGCATTTTGAAAGCCTGAGCCTTTTGGCACATTTGGCTATATTTTAAAATATGAGCATGAGGAGAAACCCTGGTGATTTCATGCCATTTGCTTTACAAGGGCTTCTAATTTGGACCAAAACTCTGTGTGTTAAGCAGGTGTCTTTGACAATGCAGCTGAAGAGAAAAAACAAACTGGCAGATTCTAGCAGAGACACACCAATTTGAGCACCCAGACAGAGAACCACACATGGTCAGCATTCTGTCAGATAGCTATGTTGTTTTTAACTTTCATTTGATGTGCAGAAATTACTATAGGGTTTTTTTTTGCCTTTTTTTTTCCCCCAGGTACTCAACTCCTAATTTGTCTGAATCATATACACTTAATGAAACCTTGCTTATAGTTGAGGCAATGCAACTCTGAGCTCAGTGGGGTTGTTCTCCTTTGTGCTCCAGGCATATCTACAATATCTGGCTTGATTAATCTGTTGACTTTGTACAGTTTGTTTAAAATGCCAAATGAATTGTTAATGTGGGAAAACATTATGGGCCAAATTCATCTTCCAGCTACACCTGTGCTGCATAAGCAAAATCCAAGGGCTCCTACAGCTGCAGAAAAAGAGAGAATTTGTGGCTCAGAGTCACAACAAAGAACATATCGTATCTTAGGTTAAATTTGTAATTTGTAAGGACTAAATGGCTATAATGTATAAAATTAATTCCATTAATATTAAAGAAAGTCTACTAAAGTAAGAAGTCCTGCAATTTGAACTCCATTAGCTCAGATTCAGAGGCTCAAGATTTCTCTTTTGCAATGGTCTCTAACTCATGCACATAATTTTACCATTTTTCTTCCTTTCTCTTTATCGTATATAGCTACTTATTCACCTAGTCTTTTACATATCCCTGTAATTGCATCCTTTTTTGGCTGATTTTTTTTTTAATCATGGTGCTTTCTACCTGAAGTATAGATGAAGGATCATAAAATAAGATATTCTTGCTGTCTAGACAAAGATCCATGAAGAGAGAGTAGGATATCCATGATGATGAAGTAATCAGGGTTTTGAGAAGCAATCAGGTATTCAGGTCAAATTATCAATGGATAGAAACATCAGTGGAAACAAACTTCAGCTTAGGCAATATCTAAATTATATTATATATGGTATTTTAATTTATAATAATAATTAATAATTAATAACTATTTTTAATTATTTTGGTTAGCCAGCCTAAAAGAAGAACGTGGGTCCTTTTTTTTTCTTTTTTCTTTTTTTGTCCATAGAGATGTTGTGATTGTTGTATAAACACAGCTGAGTTATATCACTGGGTGCCTGAGCACATCACAATTTCTACAATCTTTTTATGTTTTAGGTCTTTTGGGAGTTAGTTACAGATAGAGAAGACAAAGAAAAATCTTTCATGCTTGAGGTAGCCTGAAGAAGCTAAATAAGTAATGGAAATGATCCAGTTTCACACAGGCACTGAGCTCCAGCAAGCTTAATAGAGTAACTCCCATAGACTTTCATGTTCCCACGGCTGGACAATATTCAAATAACAAGTTGAGGACCCTCCAAGGGTAACTGATAGGTCCCCATAAAATGTGATTCATTCATCCTAATGTCTGATGTAGTTGAAATGAGTCGCTCTGTGGAGACACATTTCTCACCTCACTGAATCTAGATAGAGCCTGGTGACTAGCTTAGACTGAATGCCTGACTTTGGTAGGATGAAGCCAACTGGGAAGAATCTCATCTGGATTTGCTACTGTCATCATGTAATGATTTTGTGGAAGATGAACACAAAACCCTAGTCTCCCGGATCCCAGATGAAAAGCAAGGCTTTCTCTTTCTGAAAAATCCCGAAGGGAATAAAGCAAGCTAATGAAAGTTACCATTTAAAATAAGATAATCCAAGATAAACAAATAATTCTAAGACTATCACTAAAAAATTATCCCACTCTCTGGTTACATACTATAGAGATACTTCTTTTTGCTGACTTTGCAGCAATTTTTTCAGAGAGTGTTTTGTATGCGGACGTTTGGTTTTCAGCTCAGCAATACTCTCAGTGATTCTGCTGGGGAATTACATCTGTAGATAGCTCATCTGAAATCATCCCAGGAGTGGAAATACACTCTATGAAAACCCGCGAGCAGGATATCTTGTTGTGTGGTATCCGGGCAGCCCAGTGAGTTGTAGATACAAACTTTCTCATGTTGACAAGGCATATGACCTTAAAAAGTTGATCAGTGCTGATAGGGTTTCATACATGGGACATGAAAATTTGATGTCTTTGCTTCTCCCCAAGACAAAGGTTATGTTAGGTACCGTGTTGCATCATGATCTACTAAGGTGCTTCCTGCTGGATCACAATTTTTCATAACAAATACATAAACCCTTATACCAGTACAACCTATTTACCAGTGCCACAACTGGTTCACGGCTTGGAATCTGCTCCTAAACTCCTCACTAGCTATATGCAGCATGAGGTCCAGAAAATGGCCATGTTGGCCTAATACACAAAGCTCATGGAAGAGTACGCTGGAGTCATTTTGAAGGGCAGACTTTCATAAGTCCTTCAAACTGAGGAAGATCTTTCTCTTTCAAACCTTGGAGAATTACCTCATGAAGGAGTGCTTTGTAGGCTGGTAGCAAGGCCACTGCAGTGGTTTTGATCAGTTCTCATTGCATGTGTGAGGGCAGTGTGAGAATGGCAACTTTTGAACCTTTGCTGTGAACTGCACTTTTAGATTTCTAAGAATTCTGCTTGTCTGTAGAACTAGATGTCATTTTTCTCTCAGGTTTGTTATAGATGACACACACACACACTCTGCTCTCTTGTGGACACTTATCTTATTTTGAAATCTTCCTTTGAACTACAAGTTCTAGCAGAAGAGCTATAGCTTATGGTTGGTAGGTAGAAGAGGCAATTGCATTTTTAGCACTCTCCTTAGCTTAGCTCTAGCAAGTATTCCATTGTCAAACCATTTCTCACATCAAACAGTTGTTGAAAAGATTCACTGATTTCCTTTTCACCGGAAAGTATTTAGTTGTCTTCCTAGATTTGCTCTAGAAAATACCAAATCCAAATCTTTCCTTGTAAAAGTCAATTTACTCTGTTTCTGTACTTCATAATCTTTTAAAAATATATATGTCAGAACACTCCAAAACAAAATTGTTAGCTGCTGACAAGGAAAAGTTTAATCATTGTAGTAGCCTGAGAGGAATACTATAAATGTAGGAATAAAATGGTCTTTCCATTTGAATGCTTGAAGATAAATTGTGCTTTAAGATTTGGAACGTCTACCTGCCACTGGTTATCTTTTCTCCACATGTTGCATTTGCTGCAGAGAGTGTCCAAGCTGAGAGATCGCAGAGTCCAGGCCTCTCATATTGTCAGCTAGAAGGGCAAACTCCACCAGAAGAGCAACAGGAACCGAGTCAAAGTGCGGGCAATAGCCCTGCGGAGAAGTCTATGTAGAGAAAATAGCTTCTTCAATTAGATAAGTATGAGGATCCAGACACCAGTTTAACGATGCTGGAGACTGAGCTATTCCTCCGAAAACAATTACATCATGAGCAACAGTGTTAGTGAGAGCTTCCCGACTCTGCCCTCCACATGGGCTCCAATGCTGGTTGGGGTTCAAAGGAGGAGCTTAGAACTCCATTGCCTGTTCAGTCCTTGGGCTGCCATCCAAGGCCAACAGCAAGAATGCCAGTGGTGGTAGAGGTTTGTGTGATGTGGTGTACTCTCTCTGCTGCTCTGAAACGGTCTGTGCTTTCCTTATTCTCTTATATTCTTGGAAATTCCAGGGCTTTTTTAAAGTTCGTACAAGAGGGTAACCAGAAACATTATACAAACCAACGACATCCTTCCAGAAGGGCATTTTGCTGCCTAGTAGCTACCCACATTCCTTCAGCATCTAACGGCAACTGACTTCTGAGGTTGTGTTTCTCAGTGTGCCCAAAGGTGCGCAGTTATTTGTGGTTTCCTGACCACTGTGGTCCCCAAGGACTGATGAACAAATTCAGCTCAACATAAAATTCAGTACTGACAGCAACGCTCCTGCCCCAGTTCAGTTCTGCACGTAAGCAAATGCTTAAATCACACAGAATTTAGTGTGATTTAAACACAGGCTTCACATTAGCTGCCTTTAGACACATTAATCATCTCAGACATTTTCAGTTAGTAAAGCACGGGCTTGCCTGTAATTTGGAACCCCCCAAATTGTGGCTTATTTAAAGATGCTCAGGGTGTAGAAGGGATCTCAGCAGCAGGCAAGGCAAGAAATACTTCAGTGATGGATAGGAGACATGGAAATGATTAGCTTATCACTGGACAAGCACAGACAGTACAAAGAGTAGATACAGAATCAACAATAACAGATTGGGAGCGCTGAAATCAATTTTTATTTATACCTCCTCCAGATCATTTTTTTTCTAGACATCCAAGGTGAATTATTCCTGTCTAATTCACTCCTGCAGGAAATACAGTTAACTAGAGGGTCTTATTTTTTGCTCCTACTGCAATTACCCTGGACTGTAATTTACTGGTACCAGTTCACTAATGATTTTTCTCTTAGAGAATATTAAGAAGTCACTGGCTCAGAAATATAACTGACTGCAATGATCAGTTCCGCCACCCAATATACTTACAACGAAAGGCATTTGTTGTAGGAGTTCGAGAGAATTGTCCTTTGAGAATGGCATTTTAAAGTGTTCACCTAAATTACAGTTGTGCTATAAATATGACAGGTTTAAACTAAGGCAGCTGAGAAATTATATATATGAAAAATTACAGGGATATGATCTTTTTGCACTGGTGCATAAAGATTTAATCTCCTGGGTTAAGTACCCAGAACACAGCAGTTGTGTCAAGATAATAGCTAGAAAGATGCTCAGAGAAATGTTTCTCATGGTTATTTCTCAGAGCTTTGGTGTATTCTCTAAAGGAAATGCCTTCTGTGGAGTACAGGTGCAAAGCTCTTGTGGTGGCCCCCAAGGTGAACAAACTACCTTTCTGGGGAAGTGTTGCAGGGAGACAAAGAATGTAAGTGACCACCAAGGGGTTATCCCATGTACCAGTCCTTATCACAGCACCTGATATTCTAAGAATGCTCCATATATTTCTCATTAAAGTGACAAAAATTATGCCAGGGAAATGGTAGAGTTCTTGGAGAATTTGGCAAAGATTAACTCAAGAAGATGTTGCAAAATTTCCTCTGAGCCTCTAAATACCGTAATAACTTTCAGAGAGATCTAGATTCTCTCAAAAATGTGACCTATAGAAAATCTATTAGACTTCAGAGACAGTTTTACATTTGTTATGGTAGAAATGATAAATTCTATGCGGCACTTTCTCCTTGCATCAAGCGTCATTATTCTTGAATCAGTGTGGAGGATCAAGTTAAAAATGTAGCTATAAAACTGTATATTTTTGTATGAAATTTGAGCTAGTCTTGAGCAACGTTCTGGCTTAGCATTTGCACTATGTGATATCATCATGTCAGATAATAGGTCATTGTAGTTGTGAGCAAGTTATCACTTTTACACAGCCTTGGGAGGGATATCAGTGCAAAGGTACAAGATATTTTCATCAGTGATGATCAGTATCAGTATCATGCCAGTTGCAAGAGGACTACAAGCCTGTCACATATAGACAAAACGGGAAGTGCCTGGATATGAGGAGTCTGATGAGGATGAAGGAGACTTCAAGTGCAAAAACCACATATATTTTGTGAGAAAATACCTGAAGGTAATCTTTATTGTGCAAGTAAAAAGTACTGATCATGCAAGGACGGGTGAGCTGGCTCTGTGTGCAGCACTGGACAGAGCTTCCTCCTACCCTCTGCAGACAAATCATACATACCTTTCTGGCACTCACATTTTGTTGAATATTGCAGAAAAAAACCTGGAGAGGGTTCAGAAAAAAAAAGGGGGGTTGAAATATTTTGAGGATGATGAAAATTATGTCCATTGAGAGACTTGAAAGATCTGCTTATATGATTACAGAGAAGAATAAGAGATTACAAGTATAGAGCCCTTTCCCAAGGAGACAGTACTGGGTATTAAAAATTCTTTGTTCTAGCAGAGAAAGTCATCACATAATACAAGAAATAAGGGACAAATATTTAGAAGGTAGGATCATTAAACAGTACCACAAACCACTGAAAATACTGGTAGACTGTCCTACTGGAATAAATTTTTAAGATGAAATAGAAGCTGAAATTATAGTTTTCATATAAGAGCAACTTGGTGCCATTTAAAAGCCTGTAATATACAGAAGTTCTAGGTAAATAGTCTAAGGGCACCTCTTGGCTTTAAATTCCTGTTAATTCAGTTCTCTACGGAACACAATTTCATGTATTTCTTTCCTTCATGTAAAATACATTACTGTAATAAGACACAGCATTTTTTTTCAAATAAAATTTCCTCAAATGAACAAAGCTAAAACCCAAAGAAAAGTAATTATTGAATGTTGAATTCTAAAAAACATTTCTGAAAAGGCACATTCAAGATACCACTGTTATAAATAGTCCCAATTGTTGCAGGCAACAAAGGAAATGATTGCTTTTGAGTGTCTTTGACATTCCTTACAAACTGTTGTCTACATTGTCTGCATTTCAGGCTGTTAAAAAAATTTTGGTGAACACAAAATCAGCCAGAACTGTGGCATCTGAGCCCTCATCACTTAGTGGGGTCTTCAGAGCATCCTGGGAGGTAGGTTTGTGCTCTACAGCTTGGTTTCTACAGAGAATACCTTTATTTTCTTACAGAAAAATATACAGTTTGTAGCAAGATTCTCCTCAGGCTGCTTGGATAGATCCATATTTAGAATTATCTATCTGCTATAGCATCGTGAGGATAGAAAATACATAACTTTTTAACTATATATATTGTAGGAGCAACTCTAAGTTGCATGTTGTTAAGTACCAAAAGTGAACTAAGATATCCAGGACAAACAAATCCAAATTACATCATGATATTAAGCAGTATTTCTTTAAGTATTTTCTTGAGGAAAACAAGTGTGTTATCTCCATTTTATACAATAAATTTTTTTTAAACTGAATTATTTGGCCACAAATTACCAAATACACTAATGTCAGAGTTGAGATAAACTTAGACGTCCTGGGAGTCTAGTGTTCTATCCTTAATGCAACTTTACAAAACCTTCCTTTTCTGTATACGTGTTTTTTGTCTTTTCTATATATCCTTAAAGCTAAATTTTGTTCAGTTCTGTGGGACTTTTCTGTAAGATTCCTTTTCTGACTGTGTTTGTTCTGTGCTTGGTGCTGGCAAGGGGAAGGGGAAAGCTGGCCAAAACTCAGGTATTTTACTGTACATCTGGAAGCTGGTTTTGCAGACCTGGGGCGAAAATTCTGGCCCAACTGAATTTAATGGCAAAACTTCAATGGGGGCAGAATTTCACCTCTGGGAACTAAGTAAAAATATCTCCACCCTTACAAGCTGAGAACAGGATCCTGCTTTCAACAAGATGCTCTTTGCAACTACCTATTCAGCAATACTTTAAAAAGAGTTTTGTAGTCTGTCCAGTTAGCTGTTTAGGAAATAGCTTAGGAAACAAGAATAAAAATTATGGTAAATTCCATTTTTATCTGCATATGGAGACATGGGCTAAAAAATCTGGGTATGTAAAAAAAAGAAAAAAGAAAAAAAATTACACCTATGCTGCAGACATCTTTTTTTTTTTTTTCTTTTTTTTTTTCCAGATTATACATATATATTTATCTGGATTGAATTTGGAGACATACCACATGTTTAAGGTAGCAATTAAAATAAGCAATGGCTCCTTCCCAGAAAATCATAAACAAACCAGGATCTGATATTTCAAATACAAAATGGAAAATATCTTCAAAAATCCAAATTGAAAAAAAATGGGGGGGGAAGGGATTCAGGGAAAAAAAAAAAGATTCTTTTTATTTCAAACAAATGTTAATTCAAAGCTAAATGGAAAGAAACATCATAATTATTTGTCAGACTTACATGGTTGGGCCTCATTAGTAGGGAATTTTCCAAAATCTTCCCATTCGAAAGAACTAAAGTCATTCTGTGCCTTGCAACTCTATGCTACATTGCATTGTGGCAAAGCAGGCTTTGGCCTGTACAGCTGTAACAAGAAGAGGCCAAGACAAGTCCAGATGTTCCTTATTCCTCCATTTTAAAATAGAGACTCAAAGGGAGAACAAATTGCGCTGGGATCCCTCTTTTTGCTTTCTGCACGTGTACAAGTAGTGAAATCACTGAGACCAGTCCCTAGGGTTTAATATAACTTGAGGTTAGGACATGGCTGAAGTGTGCTACTGGGAAAGGACAAATTCCTGAATTAAGTCCCAATAAGGTGGCATGAAAAAAAAAAAGATTATTGTCCAGGTCCCAAATTATTATCACCATTGGATTTATATGAGGAAGTGATTTAGATAATTATTGGTTAACTGTGGAGACTCATACATAAAGGCTAAAGACGCATCTTACTCTAGGCTATTAAACTACCTTATTTCTTCCTATTTTTCTTCCTCATCCCTCACCCCACATCCTCCCCTCCTATTTTCTCTCTTTTACAATCTCTGTTTTATTTGCTCTCTGGTCAGGTTCCCAAATGCTCACCTCCCTCCTTCAGACAAAGCATTTTCTCAGGTGCTGTTATCCTAGTAACCTCAGTTCGTAATTGATTCACATATATCACCTTCCACGATGGCAGCGCTAAGATTACTATGAGGAGATACAAGCAAGGAGGGCTATAAATTACAGCAACAGATTTAGTGGGCACAGAGGACCACAGTCTAGCAATAGGTGACCTGCCCCTCTGCTTACATTCCCAAAATTTTTTGAAAAGAAATATAAGCACTCACCATATTCTGAATAAGATCCACATATATTTAAGACTCATGCTTTGAAATGCATGAGATTTACATGAGATATACTGCCAAAACTGGCACATGAGATTTTTGAAATCAGGTTTCCTCTGACAAGACCGGGATTCTCTGGCGATCTTGCTAAAATATGATTGCAAAACTGTTCCAAAGTTCATGGGGAAATAAGCAGAGGGGTGTGAACCTGGTCAAATTACATGATCACAAATTTGCCAGTAAATGGTTTTGTGCCTGTCTCTTCAAAGTAGTACATAGCATTAGGAAAGAGTTTCACTTTGGGCAAGTGCCGCCAGCTATTGATACAGTTCAGAGCTAAGTTTATAAGCATCCAGAACAGGGGCCAGGCTTTCAAAACAGGCTCTGTTGTGATACTTATTCCTTAGTCTGACTTTAATTATTTTATCATTCTCCTCATTTCCTGCTCTTTTTTCCTTTCGTTTTTCTCATCTTTCTGTGTCTTTTCCTTTGCTTTTTTTTCTCCCAAACCTTTCCTGTTCATATGTTCTCCTCTTAACTCTTTTTTTAATTTTATTTTATCTCTTTGATTGTATGGGAATGTCATTCAATGCCACTTCGTACAGGTCCCATCCTTCATGCCACTTTATCTAGCATACAAATATACAGAGGATCATCAAAGTTAAGAGATGGGATACGAAAAGAGGGCTTAGATTTTGTGACAGAACCCTCTACTGCCTGACAGCTGAAGCTGCCAGCTCTGAGAGTGTAATTCGGATGACTGTATTAACCATCTAAATCGTGTTTGCACCCCCTGAGGAAGGCTAAGTGTCTAGTAGCAGATAACTGATAAAGGCAGGAGCCAGCTGATAGGAAACAGAAGAAAGAAAAGTGTGACAAAATCTTCCTCTTTCCTGAACAGAGATGATGAGCTTAGGCAAGCAGGGAAAACAAAACTGGAATTAAAAGCACTGAGCTGCTTCCTGCTTTCTTCGTATATTTGGGCAGGGACAAGTAGGCTGCTGTGCTGGGGCCAAGGCAGGTGGTCCAACTCTTGCACCTAATCTTCTCCCACAAGCTCTTTGGAAAAGCTGCGTGAGGACTTGGAAGACTCTGAGCAGGCTTTAAAGCATGTCTATTTTCACTTACTAAAGCTGTACATCACTGTAGAAGTGTGTGCTAGGGTATGAGGTTTCTTAAGCCAAAATGAAGAGGAGGCAAACTGGTTTCATTGGTTGAATAACAGTTTGAGACTCTGCTCAGCCTTTACCATTAGAGAAGTTTTTGTCTTACACTGCAGGACCTGACTTGTTGTTATTGTTTCATATTCACTGGGAACTTGCAATGATCAACAATACACAAACTAGACTGGTTTGCCTTGCCCATAGTCCACATAGCTTCAGAGATAGCTCTTGGCAGATACCATTTTCTTCTCTGATGTAGATGTGAGAGTGAATAGAAACTATTCAGCATCTAAAAGAACAGGCTTTGTGCTCCTTCTGTATATTCTTCTTCTATTAAAATAAAGATCTAAAAAAAAAAAAAAAAGCCTTTGGAAGAATATAGCTATGGAGACACAAGTTCCCCATAATTACCCAATTTAGTGCTACAAAAGAACACCACACTTAGATCTGGAAAACTATTGCATTTTTGGGAACTGTTTTGAAATAGCCCAAATCTGAGTCAGTGTCCATCTGATATCACTTAGTTGTTGTGGTAGTGCTGTTTGAAGTGGTTACTTTCAGCATTGGCTTGGGCTCATAAACCAGTCAGCAATGGTACATGCTGCCACCCACATTTAACTCAGAGGCAAGCAATGCACAGCTGGAAATAGTCATTGCTCTAGAAAGAGTAACAAGAGTAGAGCGAATGAGGAAACTGCTGACTCATGTCCTCGGCCAGCTTGGTTTTCAGGAATTTGCTGGTTTATGAAAGGATGAAATCTAGAACTGCCTAATTATATAGGGGGAAATGTCAAGATCCTGTCAAAAGAAAAAAATCCTATCAGAAAATGTTAGCTCTTTTGGCATACAACATGCCAAATTTTTACAACTTGCAGTTCTTTACACAACAGAGCTTGAGCGAGTTTTACTGAAATTTAGCAAAAATACAAGATAGGCCTATGGTAGTTATCAGTGAGGACTGCAGAGAGAGATGAAGAAAGGCAGTGGTGGTAGATGTGCAGAGATTTAAAGAAAGAAGGAATTAAGCAGGACCAATGTACTGAAGTGCAGGAATGAAATTTTGCCATAGATCTAATAACAATAGTTTTGCCTGAAGTCTAATAACAATAGAGCCGAGCAATGTGTAGAACAGTGCAGAGATTTAACAAAAGTAAGTGGATCAAAAGCTTCTAAAGCACTAATGGATAAGATCTATAACCAAAGTCCTGTGGACAAATGGAAGCTTTTTTGTACCACCTTTCTTCACTCGAAAATATGATAGCAAATATCTCACCATTTAACTAAGAAAATTTTATTCTTGTTTGAGCTTTCCTGCACTTTCCTAATAGTGATTTCTGCATTTTATTATTTGCATTACACTAACAGCATGATGGGTGTCAAATGAAGTGAGACTGTCATTTCAGTGCACTGTCTAGTCATGATTTAAAGAAACAGAGGGGGACAGGAAAGGAGTAGGAAAAAAGCGGTTTGAAGATGGAGCACTGAAATCTGGAGGGTTTAGGTATCACAGTGAAAGCTACAAAAGTAACAGGATACCTTGGAAACTGAAGTTCAATGTTAAGAATATGGTGGTGCAGCAAATAGCGCTTCTGTTTCATGAAACATATCAAGGCTTCAAATGTGCTTTTATTACTATAAGGAAGAAAGGTAAAACACTTCAGAGTTTCTCACAGGAAAACAAATGTGAAGGGAGACCCAGGAAGACATGGTAAATAGGCTCTTGCTTTTGTTGTGGGAGATGCAGGTTCACAGTTACTGCAAAAAAGCAAGAGGGGACTTGACCTTGAAATACTAGTGTTCCCAGTGAGAACTCGAACCTCTGAATCAATCCGCTTATGCTTGCAGAGTCATCTGAGACCTGAGAAAAATGTCCATCAGAATTGATGGAACATTTTAGGTGCAGTGAAATGTCATTTTTCATCAGGTAACTGTTCCAGAGAGAAAAACTTTCCACCTCCTCTGAATCCCTGCGTGTCTGGGGGCTGCCAGGGCTGGTCCAAAAAAGGTTTATAGGCACAAAATCAGAATGTGATATGTTGAGATTTAAGTATATTTTGATTTTTTTCCCTAAGTAGTATTTAGCTGACCAAAAAAAAAAAATCATAGAATATAAATTTAATGTTCTAGGAACACAAAAAGAACTCTACCACCAAATAAAACAGATCTGCTGTCAAGGTTAACATCTCCTAGTATCCAGTATAGAAGTGCAGTAACATACAAAATCATTCTCTATTACCAAGGTATCTTTAAATATTTTTTTCTCCACAAATGAATTACAGCAGACCTAAGATCTACAATCACTTCTCCCAGTCTCAAATCATCTTTGTTTTTCCACACCACTCACTCCAAAATTGACAACAGGAAAGGTCAGGAAGGTCACACTTAGCTAGTCCCAAATGCCACAGTGTATTATCTGAGACACAGAATATAATTATCTTTTCACAAGTGGCAATTAGTGAGAATACCCCCCATCAATTCTGTTTATCATTCAACATTTGTCAGGCAGTGGAAGCCAAGGCATTAGAGCAACAAGGCCAAGCTACCTTAATATGGTTAAATCTAATATGAAATACAGAAGGTTTTAGTTAATGGAAATGTTGAGAAATCTGAATTTTGAAGAAAATAAAAT
This sequence comes from Tinamus guttatus, assembly GCF_000705375.1. The sequence goes on from NW_010588538.1 coordinate 418,566, forward strand.
ATTTATTCCAAGTATTTCAAAACTGTTTGTAAAGCTGTGAGAATGTGCATTTAGATAGGATATTCCTTCCTGAATCTCATCATGCCTTACAAATGTAGTAAGGAATGCTGATAAATAAGTAGCAACTCATTTAGTGGTAAGTTGGGGGAACCAACATCTCTTTTCCATGACTAAGCAACTTTCTATATACAAGAATTAAATTCTCCTTGGCATTACCACACTCATTAACAGGGGGAAGATGGAGGCAGTGAGAAGTTAAATTAACATTCAGAAGTGTGATAGTTAATCTGGGATACCTCTGTTTCTGAGTGCCCGATGTCAGTACTCAGAATTATTTTGTGCAGTTCTCAATTGTGGTCTGGCTTCAGCCCAGATATCCTCTCTCCCAGGTCTGTGCTTTAACCACAAGACTATTCCTCAGTCCCTCTACAGTGAATAAAACAAAATTATATAGATATTTAAAGTCTTCATTTGGGTATCTACGGACTAACACCAAAAGTATCCTGGATTACCAACAAAGATTTCCATACAGTACGAATGCTTATTTCCTATCATGCCATATCCACAGGATTATTATTATTTTTTTTTTGCCAAGTTAACTTGCCTGTATGTAATGGTGTCCAGTTTCAGCACTGAATGAAATGGTCTTGGACTTGATCATCTGTGACTGTGCTCTGCTCCAATAGCCCGAACATGTCACTTTTTGACTTTTTTCAAAATGTCTGTTTTTTCTGTCATTTGTCTCTAAGATGTAGAATCCTTTTTTACCAGATTTTCAGTTGAAAAGTTGGATTAGAAGCATTTCAGAGGGAACAAAGTACTCAGTTTGGCATCAGACATACGGAGAATTCAAGCAGCTCCCATAGATATTTAGCCATAAGACACTTACTTGGAATGATGACAGCAGTGCTCTGTAGGATGAATAGAATAAAACTTTCCCCATTCCTTATAAACATTTGATCAACACACAGATCTCCTTTTTCAGAGGAGACGACCAACCCTAGACAGTCAACCCTGTGTCCTCTAGCAGCAGGCTCTGACTGCTACGCACCTTATCCAGGAAAATGAGCTTTCCTGTTGTTAAAAAGTAACTGATTATAATAGGAAGCAAATATGAAAGCAGGATGATTTTTGGCAAATGGCATTTTCCCTTGAACTAACACTATAAGGTGATGATACAGTAATTAACAGATTTCGGTATAGCAATTTATCCTAAGCATTTGATAAGGAATCAGGTAATCTCTGGAAGCTCCTTTATAGAATCATAGAATCATTATGGTTGGGAAAGACCTAGATCATCGAGTCCAACCATAAACCATTCAACATCATGCCTGCTAAAGCATGTCCCTAAGTGCCTCATCTACACATTTCTTGAACACTGCCAGGGACGGTGATTCCACCACTTCCTTCAGTTCTCCTGCATACATACACACTTATGGTCTCTGCCAAGCTCTAACTGCTACCTTATTTATTTAAATCTTAAAAGCTTTTAGATATTACCCAAACAGATTTATATGATTTCACTGGCACTCAAGACTCTGCAGATAGTCATATAGAGTAATTTTTTTATTGTTACTGGGTAAGTGTGCCCATCATAGACACTATTTCCATCTTCTATCAATTCAGTATCAGATCATCCTTATGATTAAATCAACATCCTTTACATGTCTAATTCATTCAGAAATTACCTTTCTTTTTCCTTATCTGACCAAAAGATACATCATAACTTCCCTAACAAGTCCTCTTTTGGATTGCAGAAATCACATTGACCTACAAGAATGAAGAGAAATCTGGGAAGACCCCTGGCTGCTTATAGGTAGAAGAATTTGTTCATCTCCCTCAAAGTTCATGTCTTTCCACTTGCTATTTAACTGTGATGGTGTATAACACGCAGTAGCTAATTTCAAGGAGTGTGTCTGAGACCTGAGAAGTTCATGATAAAACTGGCAGGTCAAAACACCAAGGAAGCAACGATTGCCAGATTTTCATGTGTGTAGGACTGAGACAGTGGGATATTTGCCTGAGGCGACATGGTGGAGAGTCAGCATCAATGTCAAGGCTTGAGCCTGGAGCCCCCAGGTACCTAGATCTAAGCCTTCTGCTTGTAGTTGCATCCTCCAGGCTTAAAGGAAAGGGCTTTTTAAAGCTTGCAGCTGCGAATGCAACACAAGTCTGAAGGAAACCAAGCTACTTACCAGCAGTGACCGCACCCTGACCCTCATTTCAAATGCATGTAACATTAAACATTAACCAGCCAAAGAACTAAAACCTTCCAAGGGGCCAGTCTGAAGCACGAATCAACAATAGCATGCAGTGTGCTCGGGACAGACACGCGAATGCCAGGGATGCTCTTGTCTGATCTGCTCTTTGGCATTCGGCTTTCTCTTGAAACTCTTTAAATAGACATAACCTACTTCTCTGTCTTTCCTTGCCACAGACCACTACAAAAGGAAAAAGGAACTACTACTAATAAATAAATAAATAAGGTAAACAATTTCATTAGGACAGTTTTAACTGTGCGTATCACTGATGGCATCATTTTAAAGTACAGAGGTAAAAGGACTTTTTTTTTTTTTTTTTTCCCAGCTGCCAGAAATCCTGGTAACACACTCTCTTTGTTTCCAAACTACTGAGGCTGGAAAATCCTTGCCTGACTTCTTTATGCATAAGGTAAAACATCCGTGTTCCTGGCTCACAGGAGGCACCGCCTAATGCCTGCTGTCAACTCACTTGTGACACGTAACCGTAGTTGAAAAGTGGTTGAATTGCCAGTTTTGTTATGCATCCATTGTTAAAGACTATTTAACAGCATTAGCCTCTGAGAAGAGAATGGCTTCAGGGTTCTAATTAAAAGAAATCTTAGGCAATCAAATCAAGTGCTTCCTATTTGTATTTTATTTAATAAAGAAGGAATCACACAGATAGTATTTCCCACCCCCTCTGCCTTGCCTTTTCAGAAATGGTGAGAAGGGGGGCAATGGGCCCTTCAAAGCTCTACAGCAGCCGTAAACTAGTCCCAAATCGATTGGCATCCCCAAACCCCTTCTCTGAAGGCTTAATGGTATTTTCACGTGGGATCCAAAGCAGGCGGTCTTCAAGGAAAGTTATTGCATCTGGTGAAAAAAATAAAGTTGACATTTTTTGACAAGACCCTTAAGTATGCCTCTCCCAAGAGGGCTGTAACATAGAAGAGGCTGAGCAGGTGGTAATAATCAGCATTACATACATTTGAGCATTTTCTATAACATGGATTACCGTGGAATTCCTTCCTCCTCCTCCCCTCCTTGGGGAGACATGCACAAATCACAGGCATTTCCAAGGCCCTTTGATAAGCATTTCTATCACCAGTTTCACAGCTGTAGCAAGATTGTTTAAAGCATATATGACGCAGCCTCACCCTCTCTTCAAGACAAGGAAGAGGGCAGGAGAGGATTTGCTCTCCCTTCTTTCTCAGTTCCTACCATGCACATTTTTCTAAATGCTAGCAAAAAATATCCCACCATTGGGGTTTGGATGGTGTTTAAACAGAAGAAGGAGGCAATGTTCATCTGCTCTGAAAAGATGCATGAATGCACAGCCACAGAGCAAGCTAGTAAGGAAAACTAAATGCAACTAAGCAAAGCTTACTTTGCTCTTATAAAAGACCAAAAGTGACTTTGAATCCTTTGTCCCGTCTCTTCTCTTGCTGTTTTGGAAAGAGCTGAGGAAGAAGGATTACACACAACCACAGTCCCTTTCAAGGCTGAGAAAGGAGTCCCATACTGATATGGCACTTTTTCTCCTATTTGTGTAGCCCTGTACAAGATCTTCAGTATTTGTGGGAACCAAGACAGGCCTCTGGTGCCCATCTTGCTCTCAGCAGTTCAGCCCCATGGTGAAAAAGGGTCTCTGCTACAAAGACCTTAGAGTTTAAGATAATGTAATGAAATAATGAAATGCTTTTTCTCGCCAAGGCTGGCACCGCAAAAATGCAGTTTCTGGAGGTAATTAAAACAAATAGAAAATGCCACATTTTCTGCAATAGAAAGAAGAGATATATAGTGGTAACAGATTTGGGAGAGGCACTTCAAGATAAAGGTTCATTTGTAGCAATTACAACCATACTAATTTTTCATTTCGGAATTTTTGTTTGTTTTAACATACTAGATTTGACTTTTTTTTTTCCTTTCTCTCCTGAGAGAGCTGTTTTCCTGGGAAAAAAGTAGTACCAGCCAAAGTGTTCAAACCAAATAATGCTTCCAGAGTCAATAGACAGCAACTAATTTTATTTGTTCATTAAAATCCACATCTATATCTCTTGCATTAATCTGCATTGTTTTAGGTTGCCAAACTTAAAAATCTATTGTGTAGATTGTCACACTTACGATAGAAATACATCTCATTCCTGCATCTTTCTCACTCTCATGATATTCTTGTCTCTTCATACTTGTTTTATGAAACTCTGTAGCCTGAGTTATCAATACCTGAGTAGTGACGCTGACAAAGACTTTCCATTCTATCTATGTCAGCTAATATTTACCACATCCTGATAAAATCAATCTTTCATAAGCTTGCATGTGTACAAGGGCTTTAGCTATGTTTTCAGGTAGTTCTTGGTTCTTATTTTTTAACCGTCATAATCATCATTATTAATTATTATTATTATTATTATTAACAACATCAATATTTTAGGTGCTTTCAAACCAAAAATCATAGGTTAGACTTTTCTTCTGATGACAGGCAAGAGACTCTCCAAAGAGATACATACTGTCAGCTGTTTCAGATGCAGTTGTTTTCTTTTTTCTTTTTTAGCTTTTTTTTTCCAGAAAACTGAAACATACTCTCATTACATTTAAATTCTAGAAAGTTTTAACAGAGGAAAATCTAAATAAAACCATAGAGTGTTCTCCCCTAGTGTCCTCTGATTGGGCTGCTTTCAGGTTTCAGCACACAGAGGTCTTTATTTTCCCAAGCATACAAGCAATTTCCCCTGCAGCCAGAGAAAATACATGATAATTTTCCTGTATTCATTTCTACCACTTGTGTAGCAACTGTATCTAACAGCACGGTTAAGACCAGTTTATTAGGACAATATATTCTTACATGAAGTAAGTTAATATCCACTTTCGCTTTAAAAGATCATTCTGCTAATGATATTGGAATCGCTTCATGGAAACATTAGAGATCTGAGCAGAGAAGTCTGTGTGTGTGTGAAAGAGAGAAAGAGGCCAGAGAGTGTAATAATCCTGGGACATATACAGAATTTTCTGCATTTCTACAACCATGTAAACTCTTAATATATTTATGAACTAGTCTAAAGAGAAAAGCAGTAGGAGAAAAACAGTGTATCATTGTCCAGTGCAATTACCAAGATGTTGTCATAGGAAGTCAGAGTAAAATCTGAACCACAGTTGCAAAATGTGACTTTATTCTAAAAGTAAGCCTTGTCAGGGCCCCATATCTCTTAACTCTTATATTTCCTTCAAGCAAGTGATACAGGGCATCCTCTTCTGCCATACCATGATTCCCAAGGATCCTCTGAATTGCAAGTGCAGTTAACACTTGTGCAGTCCCCACAGGATTGGGGCATTTCGACACTGGAATCAGACAAAGAGCACATTCCTCACCTCTCCTTGCCTTGCTGCAGCCTAAAACTGGAAGTCAGCTTCTCTGAAGTACATAAAAAAAGAACTTGGAAACCTATTTCAGATACCTGAGTGTTGACACAGTAATAGAGCAATCCAGAATGGATTTCACTCTCATAGAAATGAATTATGACCTTGTCGCGTGACAAGGGATGTCATCTTTTTGTTGATAAAGTAAAATATTAAAACCAATGACTTTCATCTGATACCTGCAGTCATCTAAATGCACAGGGGAGAGCAGACTGTAAAATGAGAGCTGGCACTTGAGGTAGCTGAGGTCTGATTTGCATACAGCCAAGTAAAACAAACTAAATAAAACATGGATGCAAAACTAGCATTTGCACACTAAGGGAAAACTAAAAGACTGTTTTCTCAGACTTGTCTAATGGGGAAAAAAATCTTATTACTAATAACTAAGTATGTTGTATAGATACACTGTGAAACTTGCTGATTCTGAATGCAGTGTAATGAACATACTAGCCTCTGATTTATGGATCAGTGCCCTGTCCTGTGGATGATTTGGAAATTCCCGTTAAGGGCTAATGTTACCATCTCCACACAAGCCAGTCATTGTAACAAGACATCGGGAAGGAGCTCCAATAGCATTAGCAGCCCTACCCAGCAGTCTAAGGAGTTTCTAGCTTTTAGGCTCGTAATGCCTCTGGCTAATGGAGCCATAATTAGTTAAGCCAATTACTTAAAGAGGTCTTCAAACTCTCTTCCTTTTACTTCCTTTTCCCTTGCTTTGCAAGCTGCCTCCTATTAGGCATCTTGTTGCTGCCTGCTTCCAGCTGAAGCCTTCACAAGGCCACAGCAGGACACAAGGCTCTGATTTCCACTTGCACTCTGTGTTCCTGTTTCTAACAGGGGCCTTGTGCGATCTTGGACCTCAAAGGGAGAATACATGGCAGTCTCACAACTGGGGAGGGGGCAGCAGCAAATGTGGTCTGAATTATCATGTCATTCCAAAATGAAGGCTTTGGTTGCTGTCAGTCCATGAATACAGCAGTGCCCCAAGGTAAAAGGAGTTCATCTGTGCTTATGTGAAAGCATGCATGATGCATACGCTTAACAGACATCTGACACTGTTCCTGATTGCCACAGCATGCACCACCAAAATTCCAGCATTTGAATAACATCTGATCAATAGAACTACTGTTTTTCTATTATATCTTCACTCTGGAGACTTGAGATGAAACATGTTCCCATCCTGAAAGAAACTTTCCAGAGTCTCGCTAAGGGCGCTGAGTGTAAGGAATACAAGAAACATCAAATTTCCTTGCTACCACCCACATCTGCTGCACTCGAGTCGCTATATTACATTGCAGAAGAATGCTCTACAATGTGTTGAACCAAGATCAGTCTAGAAAGATTGAAATGGTATGAAGTATTCAACAATATGGTGTTCACAGTCTGTTTAGGACAGGAAAATTCTAGATGTTTGCATAGGTAAATTCTACATGTTTGCATGTAGCACTGCACATTATAATGTGAAAGACATTGTATCCTGTACTTACCATAGCTTTAAAGACAATGTAAAAGACAAATATAAAAGTTCAAATATAGATTATTTAGGTCAGAGCAGAGTTTCTAAAGGATTTAGAGTAGCTCATATAGAAGCTGTAGGTTGGTTTTATTTCTTAAAGTTCCTGTGATTAACTAGGTGTAGCATCTGATTTTCATTGTATATTCAGGAACCCAGTCTTTATTTTATTTATTTATTTATTAGCCTTTGTAGCACTCCATTGGGTATCTGGACAAATAAGGAACCAAATTCTGAAGACATGACTCTGTCACAGAAAATACCCCACAAACTTTGCGCTGATTCAGCGTCTCCATCATTTATCCTGAGGGACACATCATTTGACTGCAGATGAAAAGATATCTTGATATGCCGGTCATGTAGGAAAATGTTTGTGCTCCCAGTGTGCCACTGGCTGAGACTCTTTCTTTCTAGCCAAATAGTTGTCATCCACAGAAACGCGGATTTGTAATTGCATGGTCAAAATGCCATTCATAAGCCTGCAGTGATTCAAGTTCTGGAAACTTTCAGACTGTTGCCCTGAGCCAGATAGGAGGCCCAGATTCTTTTAATGTTCAGCATGATTGAAAGACAGCCTTTACCTTTACAATATTAGGCATGTTTAAAACACTTCAGGAAGAGATTAGCTGAATGGTATACTGGGCCTTTTCCTCCAGCTGGGCTCACCAGCAGCAGCGACAGCAAATCCAGACTTTTCACTGAGGTTGGTAATTAGGTCTGCCCCAGGAGATTAATTCGCCACAGAACAGATTATTACAGTCCAGCTCCTGTATCCATGGGCAGACTCCGTCAGCAGGCTGATTTCAATTAGCAAAGTTAAGCGCTATTGACTTCTCCTATGCACAAGAAGAGGTAGGCATGGGAGGTGAAGAGAACAGACCAGATTATTGAGTTAATCTTACAGTTATAAAGATCAGAAAGATGCTTGCTCTGCTATCTCCTACAGGAATAAGTAAAGATACATTTCTTTATTGCATTGCAATAAATGGTACTCTTATTAATGTCATGATTTATTGGTACACACTTAGGCACTATTAAGCACTTGTGCTTTTCCATGGACCTGCTCCCAGTGACACATTCCCACACTTTTCCTACAAAACACTACTCCTGCATTATGACAGAAAATATTCTGTTGTTTTAAGAGTCTATTATTTTTGAGCGAGATTGCAGAGCTGGCTCACAGCTAACCAGTCTCTATGTTGGCACCATCAGTGGGATGGTTTGTGGTGGCATCAGAGCAGGAAGGGGTAGATAAGTGAAGAAGTATGGAGAAGAATTGCTTGAGTGAACACAGCTACTAAACTCGCTTTCATTAGTCCCTGGAATAATACTCCTAAAATAGACAGTTTGGCCAATATATTTGGCCAGAAGAGAGTCTTGCTTGTATATCAAACCAGTTTTTCAATGGATTAATTACATCTACAGTAAGGCTTGTGCTCACTGTGGCTTTACTTTCTGATCAGGGATGGAAAATTATCCTATCACTAGTAACCAACCACAAATTAAGCCATAAAACTTTCCCATGTAAATGACATTGACAGAGGATGCTATAGAGGCTAATCCTGTTAGGTTCTTCTGGGCAGTTGTCCCTATATAAAGTGCCTTATCAGATGCATTCAGACAATATAAGATCTTTCCTCCTCAGCTATGGACTTTACCTGCCCCTTGCAGGCAAAGTATATGGCCCAAGAGAGTCTACGGCCTCCTTGCTATTCATCATAGTTGGCAATAAAGTCTTTTGATTTGTTGTCTTTGATAATCTTACCCCAACAGGAACACTGCATGGAGAAATTGTGGATGTCTATGGATGGATATGTATCTCTTTCATATGTCACTGCCTTCTTAGCGTATCCTTATTGGTGAATGAAAATGAATTTACAACTCTATAACTGAGTAAAGCACCTGTGGTATGAGCGATCCCTTAATGTTTAAGAATGCTTGCAGCGGATCTGCTTTCTACTCTGCCCGAATCTTGTTGAAAATAAATACAGATTCGTTTTGCTTTCACACTGTTAATCAAAATGATGATGTTGTTACCCGCTTTGCACAGACTGGGAACACTCACAGATTTCTACAAGGTGGTGTATTCCATTGCAGTTCTTACAACACCTATTCAGGAGGTAAGAAAAATGCTCTCGGTGGGGATCACACGATCTATACACCCGAGACAGCAAGGACAGATGTGGAAGAGGGGCTGAAGATACTTAGTACACACTGTTTCACTTTGTGGCACTGGTAGAAAAGCCCAGTGCTTTCTGATCAGTGACAGCAGTGGCTGCCGAGCATGTGGAGAGAAATGTGCAGGTGGGGAGATCACACAGGTTTCAAGAGCTATTGCACATCTGTGTGCTGAAGACCTCTCTTTCGTTGCAGGATTTATCTCTTCCTTGGAGTATTCTGACTGCAGGAGGTGGGGTGTTTTTTTTTTTTTTTGCTCAAGTGTGGTGCTCAAATAATAATACTTACCATCTACCTCTTCAAAGTAACATATGAACAACAATTACCTCAGTCTCACAACACTGTCAAGTTAGGAAACCCTTTCTGTATTGTTATTCTCAAAAGATGACTGAAAAAGTACAGAGAGGTTCAGATCCAGATGCATATTCAGCAGACTCTGAGTTTTAGCTTAAGAAAGCCAGGTCTCAACCTAGGTTTGCACAAGCTAACATGCTTGTAGAGTACTGCAACATGCTAGTGAGCTTGGAAAACTAACTACTGGGTCTTCAGGGTTACTCACAAAGGTACAAGCATAGGCAGACTGTAAAAACTGGGGCGATCCACTTCTGCTTAACTGCAGGTCTGGGACCCAACTCTGGGAGAGCCCTAACCTAAGACCAGTCTGTAGAGGAGGACCATCCTCTGATGCTGCGATGCTGTTCTCAGATCACAGCAGGACAACGTGATACAGCACAGTTGTAGTTGCTGTAGCGGGTTTGGAGTTGGTTATTTCAAAGTTAAGTTCTTCCTGCCTAAATTCACCTGCCTTTTATCACCCCAGTGGCATTTCAGGTCTTGCTTATACAATTTTACCAAGTTACCATCAATTTCATTTTTCCACTCAGAATTTCACAATCCACTCATATCCACTGCAGCAACACAGAGTGATGCTCAAAAATGAATGAGCTGAAGCCAGTTCTGCACAAATCTGGTGATTTCAGGTACTCACTGAATGAAGAATTTGAAAGTCTCTGAAACTGGACAGACCTAGCTTGATTTCAATTTAAAGGGGTGAAAAGTCAGATTTTTTCTAGGCTTTTTTTTTGTTTTCTTTTCTAAGTTAGTGACAAACTGACTGAAACTGAAGTGTTTCATCAGTTAGTTAGTGACAAAGCTACAAAATTCAGGCACATGTTAAAAAGAAGATTTGAGAATCTCTTGCTGCAACTGGAAATTCTCCTGTGCTCAGCTTCTATACACAACTGCATTGAAGCCCCTGAACAAGTTAGGAGTCCTCAAGTCTCATATCTATCATAAATTAAAAGGAAAATATATTTGAAAGTGCGCCACTTCTTTAAAAAAAGGATTTTTTTTTCTTTTTTATGTAAAAATAAGGAATTTTTATAAAAGTAGAAAAATTGTGTCTGAGAGCTGAAATAAGCAAAACCATTCCAGGTCAATAACGTCATTGTTAAATGTCCCGGGTATATATGTGTACGTCTCTAAAGATTAGCTACACATTTCTCTTGTAGGTAAAAGTAGCAATGTTTTCCATATAAAAATATACCGGCATATAGTGTGCCAGAATATTGTTATTTCCATATATATGGAAAGATAGATACATATATATATGTATATGTGGAAATAGCAATACCCTGGCACATTTCCCCCAACTCATCTATATAAATGTACATAAAAAGATGTGTTTCAGAAAACTCAGAAGCAGATTTGTATCCTGCCAGCTCCAAAGCAGTACACAAAGTAGTACGATATGGCCAAGTATAAAGTAAGGTGAGAAAGGATTATGAGCAATCATCTCACCGTTTCTATGCCAAATGCTGGATTAACTGTATCTGAACTTTTCATGATATTTGTCTCCTGTTTTCTTTAAAACTTCCTTGTAGCAGAGGCACCACAACCTCCCCAGGCAATCTATTCCAGCACTTAACTTTTCTTACTGTTATAAATCTTTCCTCCTGTCAAACCTAAATCTCTCTCACTTCAACTTAAAAGTTACTTTCTGTACCATCCCAACTGGACAACGACAAGAACTTGTACCCTTCCTAATGCAAGAAGGAGTTTGTTAAGTCTAAAATACTAATAGGTCTTCAGAAAATCATATAAAATTATTTTCCACTTCCTTGAGAATTCCTCTGAAATCCTTTTGCCAGTTACACAAGTATTCAGGAAGAATTCCCTCAGGTGCGGATAACTAAAGTATTTAACTCATTTGAGTCTGTCTAGCCAGTTCATTCAACGTCATAAACCAGAATTTATCAGAAGGAATAAAATGTTTAGGTCTTCTCAGCTTCATTCATCAGTTCTTTCTTTTCCCTCTCTATCAAGTAGCATGCCAACATTGTCTGGGGGTCTCCTTTTACAACAATGCAATTTGTATCATGTTTTTGGTATTCTTTTGTATATGTTTTTGGAAATTTGATGTCACTTCCTCCTGGAGCTCCAGGATTTGGAACAACACATATCTTAACCAAGTTGTCCTCTTTCTATATTTCCTATCTTTATTTTGCATTAGCATAGCTTGTTCTTGTGTCTTTAATATAATTTGTTAGAAAATTGCAAATTCTTTCAAATCCGTATTTCCCTTAGACTTGTTTCATGGACTCTGATTGGTTAGTGTGTTAGAACACAGATAAGACTGGTTTCAGCATAAACAAATATGTCATTATCTTCATTCTTTCTCAGCATTTTTTTCAATCTATTCTTTAATTTTCTTGCTCAGGCCAAAACCAGACATCATTTGAGTACTGACCTCTGTGTCACAGACCAAAGCCTGATTCCAGTCTCACAAATGCAAGTAACATCATCAAAATAATATAGGTTTGCTTTCGGAAATTTCCTTTGAAATGTTTCATACTTAACAGGCAATAAAAAATGATGTAGTCAGTGCTACTGACTGATAGGAGTTCCACAAACCACAGCAGATAAGTAAAATTGTCAGGCATGATAACTGTTTAGCATTTACCCAATTCATAAATTGCTATTTGACTTATATCCATTCCAATCATACCTGATCAGTATAACTCTAGTGACTCCAGAAGCTAAGCCCATCTGCTATAAGTAGTTCCTCCCCCAAAGAGTATTCCAGCACACCTTGTTAAAAGTAGAATTTTCTGCTATGCAGGAAATTCCAAAATTTAATATACTTTATGTGATTTAAAGACAAAATCTAAACTAAAATTACAAATAATCACCAAGAACCTGATTCAGGAAACATTTTTCATTGATATTATTCAGATAGTAAAATACAAATGCTCAGTATAATAAAATAGCTATGCATCCAAGGCAGCTGATGTTTTAATATCAAAATTAAAAAATAAAAATATATTAAGTATGCTCTTTGAGTGAACAAGAAAGAAACACGGTCACCTTATTAATTTGAGAAAACCAGATTTTTTTGGAGGGGAGGCGTTATTTTGGTTTAAAAATATTAAAACTGATATTGCCAAATTAAGTTTCTAGTTTTTGATTAAAGTGAGTTTTCCTATAGCAGTCTGTCAAACAATTTGTTAACTCTCTTGGCCTTCTTATACAACCAATAGAAAGTAGTTCACTGACTGAGTTGAATAATCAGAAATAATCAGTTGAGTGCAATTAACTGATAAAAAAAATAGTTTTTACTACACTTCTCCTTGGGACTCTATGTTCATCTTCTGTGGGCACATGAGCACTTCACATTTTTCATTCCTAGCTGAGGGCCTCATCCTTTGAATTTATATTTCCTCTCACACTGATCCCATCCTGATCCTGAGTGAAGTGACTGTACACTAATAATATGTCAATAGGTTTCCTTTAAAGCTATTTAAAGTTAACTGAACTGGAGCACCATTGCCTTGCTTTGCTGTGGTTCTTTGATATTTCATGGTCTTTTATTGCTTAATTCTAGGAATTAACTCTTGGCATTATGCAAACACAGAAGAATTTCCAACTTTGAAATAAATTTCTATCACTCCTTGATTCTCACCTTGCCACCCCTTTCTCTTCTGTTCAGAAAATTTTGGAACTGGGATGTGTTTGTATCCTTTACAACCCATACCAATGAAGTCATTATTTTTTCAAGGTGCCACTAAAAATTAGAAATCTGGGAGCTAATAACATTTATAGGGTCTAACTCACGATTGGACCAAGATCTAGCAATATTAATAGACCTGTGACCTGCACATTGTATGTGACCTGCACATTGGAAGTCCTTCCCAGGTCCCAGAATTCATGGTGGGCAGTTTCTATTTCCATTCCATAGAGTTTGGCAGTGTATTTTACTTGGATTTTTGGTCAAAGTCCACATAGCAAGTTGTACTGTAGAAGTATAACAGCCTCTTCTCTCTTTCCTGAATTGTTGGTAATCCATGAGATCAGTTATGTATGTACATATGCAGCCCTATTTCCAGTTAGCCCTAAGTCTCAAAACTGATTTTTCGAAGGCTTTATTTGTAGCTTATCTCTTGAGATCCCCAAAACTGCCTGGAGGCTATTGCTTCTCTGCACTCAGTGGCGAGGAGGCTCCTCTGGAGTGGGTTTGATGATTCAGTGAAGGAGATTACCCCAGATATTCTGAATTTCCTTGTACAGGAGAAGAAGGGACAGAGTGTTATGTCTCTGAACAGACTAGGCAGGGAGATATTTGTGCCTAGATTTAGGCAGTAAACAAGATGCTTAATACTGTAAATACATCTCTTAGGCTATGTCTGCATTGGCAAATTAACCGCTCCTAGCAATGTTCTTTGACACAGAGACCAAGCAACATGAAAGATTTTAGGGACATTCTCTTAAACTCTCCAACCTTTTAAAACAGTCAGGGTTGTATGAAGGTTGCTTAATGTGAATGGCTTTAGGCCCACACTATTGCCTAAAAGAGCCTCGGCGTTGTTTGGAAGGTACTGGATAGACATATAGAGTCTTCCTTAGAGACATAAGCACTCAAGCTCCAGAGTTTAAGAACTAGTACTGCTGAATTTACTAGTACTCACTTAGCTTTACAGTCAAATTTTAATCCCTGCACCAAACGCGAATAAATGTGTTGAGTCAAAGAGTTTCTGCAGGAGACCACAAGGGTGTGAATCCCACATAGTAGCCACAGTGTGGATCAGCCCTCAGGCTCACGTCCCCTCCTCAAGGTTGGTTAGCCTACTCCCTGCATCAGGTGAGGACTCAGGTTTTACTTGATCCTCATCCACATTTTTCTGTCAGAGAAAGCAAGGATGCCCCACGATTTTGGTGAGCCATGGTATTTCCTTCATAGGCTTCTCCCATCCTGTCCCTCACATCTTCAAATTGCCATTGATATGCAAGCAGCCTGTACAGTCTTGGATAAATCTAAAAAAAGTCCTCTACTGTTTTCAAGCTTCTTTAGATCTTGCCATTAATGCAGCACAAAACTAATCAGCATCTACCACAAAAGCTGCAAAACTCTATTCTGTGTCTCTCTCTAATTGAGAAATTGCTTTAATTCAGTGTGGGAAGAAGCATGAAGATGATTTACTGATTTAGGAACCGGGTGGAGTAGACCACAAAGGAATAAACTGAAAACATATGGTGTGAATTATTTGCAAAGGAGGGATAGAAGGAAAAAAAAAAGTCCATAGATCTGTATAGATAGATCTGGATATATTAATATATAATGTGGAGTACCAGTGAAACAAAGCACAGATGATTAGGCCAAACCAAACATTCACATTAAACATTGCACTTGGCCATATTTCAAAATAGGCAGCAGTAACAGCAGGGAGAGGCTGCTTGCCAAAATTGCATCAGACACACATTAGGGAAGGAGGAAATGAGTTTACTTGAGCCAGCTGTGACATCAAAGGGGTTGGTCTTGAAATGGATTGTGGGAAAGGGTTCCCCCTTTAGTAAAGTTTGCAAAGTTCAGCCAACACTTTATAAAGAGACCCAATTCTAAAGAGAAATTGGCCTTTTTTTTTTTCTTCTTCTTCTCCTTCTCAAAGAAAAATAACTTTCCCAGTCAGTTAAAGGAGTGACTAGGGACAGCTATAAGAAGGCAATAAACCTTATGGGGAAGGGTGGAGAGAAGGTGTGAAGATTTATTATAGAGGAAGAGGATTGTGTCTTAGTTTGGTATTTCTCTCTTTTACAAGAAGTGTTCTTAGTAGCAAGTATTGCACAGTGTTAAAGTGAATGCAATAAGTTTTCATTAGGAATGGCCTTACTGAGATGAATTAGGAAGGAGAAACTAAGGGACACCATCCTTTGGTTCAATAATTTTTCTGAATTGCAGCCAGCTTAATGGAAACTATAGATTAAAACAAAATAAGATGAGAAAACTCCTGGCATCACCAAGATCGATGGCAAAAATCCCACTGACATGAGAGAGACAAGACATTTATCAACCCACCCACCGCTCAGCTAGGCCATTCTCTAATCTCCCTTTCAATCCTGCTGCAAGGCCTGTTGCAGATTTTCACAGCTGCTGTTGCTACCCAAGGACATCCTACTAATGGAAACCTCTGGCTCAGTCAAACCTCGCCAAAGGCAAGAGAATTGCAGGGCAGCTTCAGCACTTGCCAGATTGCATTTCTTTGGACTCCTAAAATCCACAAGCACATGAAAAACAGTTTGTCCTCAAATATTGTTTTGTCACATGACTTGTTTCATCATTGGTACCACTTGAGCGAGTTAATTTCACGTCTAACGTATATCTACTATATACTGGAGACTGAGTAAAAAATAATCATTTAATGGAATATTTTCCATTTTGTTTGAAATAGTTTCTCTTGTTTCTCTTGACACTAAATTAAGCTGCAAAACTTTTCAGCTGACAAAGAAACAGTGCCATCCAGAAAAGCTTCATCCCAAGCTTGGTCAATATTTGTAAAAGTACTCTTTTTTCATTCAAATAGGATTTTAAGTTGCTTTTTCCGAGATATTTTCTTAAAACTGCTTTTGACCTCGAATCTCCCTAGCTGTGCAGTATTTTATCTTCACAGTGAAATGTGTCATAGCAAGTCTATGCACCACACAGAATTAGTGAAAGAACTGAGGTTTCTCAGAATAGAGCTGTGATTTTGGATTCCTCAGTATTTGAGGTTACATTTATACCAACAAACTAAAAAGTGCCAGAGAACAATTTCCGGCACTGGATCTCCATCATGTGAACTGCTGGGCAGTTTTGACCTGGGTATTTCCCCAAACAACTCTAGGTACAGTTGAGTATTAGCACTGGTGAGGTACCATTCCCAATACAAGCTGCCTCCATAGCGCCACAAAATGTTTGTAGACACATTTCTGTTAGAATATGGTTGTAGTCTTAGGGTCTAATCTGGGATACTTTCAAGGAACTATCCAGAGATCATCTAGAAACCAAATTGCACCATAATTTTTCCCCAAACTGAGATCTCCAAAATTACTAGCACATTTGAAAATATCCACTGTGAGCACAGCCAAGCTGATGTGAAGTCTTTTAGCACAACAGTCCCAACCTCTTATATCTATTTGAGAAGAAGGAAGGCATCCATGTAGAATTTCAGCTTCTAATTGCCTTCCTTTCGTTATTGGTGGTATAGAAGGCCTTATGTAGGTCTTCCTTGAGCCTCTCAATTCCTGACCATCGCCTTTAACCATCTCTAAAAGGCTCTAAAGGATTGAGATCTGACAACTAGATTTTATTGGAAATAGCATCAAATATGCTTATGATACCCTCTTCATTCTAGTTTTTCTATAATAGTTGCAGTGGCATTGCTGTCTTACAAAAGTCACATGGATTTTTGACATGATCTAAAACTTAAGCATCTCTAACAGCAAAGAATGGTTCATTTTGAGGGAAAAAATATAAAAAGGAAAAAGTGCATCCCAATTCTTGTTACAATAGTTAAAACCATGGGGTCTACTGGTTCAGTTCTGCTTCTACCTGGGATTCTCATACCTGCTGGAATGAAACCCTGCTAATGTTTCAATATAAAGCAGAATAAAAGGTAACATTTGCTGCCTCACATAGGGCCCAATTTTGAAGTCTGATTAGCATTTTAAAGCGCTTTGGGTTCTTCAGAGGGCAACTGTTAACACTCTGCACAATTATTTATTATGACTAATGTTGAAAGATTTGTTGTCAATGTTTAGTGGACAGTAGACAGTAATGAAAATAGAAAGTATTGAAAACATTGTAATAAATATAAAAAGAGAAGATAGCATGATATAAATCAAACACGAACTGTGAAGGGGTCATAGAGTCATAGAGTCATAGAATCGAAACAACCTATTTATTTTCACTCTAGGGATACAACCTTGTATAATTATCTTTTATGTTTTTCTGTGCTTTACCACTTGTGAATTTTGTGGTCATCCCTCAATCATAAAAATAAACTGATTTTCCCCAGTATGTACTCAGTGCAAAAACAATTGTTAAACATTTTGTTTCCATTATCCCAGTTGGACATTAGGTCTTGTTCTAAGAACTTGTTATTTTTTTTTACCAATTAGAGTATTTCAGTTAAGAGAAACTGATTTCTTTTGAAAACAAGGAAGTCTTGAGGTGGGGCAGAGGTTTCCCTATGGCTTATCTAACTTCACAATTCTGAATATACTGTCTTTATCTATCTCATTTTTTTCTCTTTTAGGCTGCATGGGCCCCCTTTAAGAAACCAAAGGTATTGTGCCTTTTGTAGTGTGACAATAAAAAAAAGGACAAAGGCACCTTGGTCTTATATCCCAATGTCTTGTTATTTAGCTTTTGACTCAACAGCAACCTCTATGTATTTCTCAGATGTTAGGTGTTAATTCCTCCAATCTTATTTCCTGACAGGTCTTCCTTTCCATGACTTTTTTAGACCAGAACCTCTGGCAACAGCATAGGGTTGCAGAGACAGACATAATGGTTATTTCTTGGACATGACTTAACCTTCCTAAAATAATAAGCTGGAGAAAAAATCATGAAATTTTATGTCTGTCACACTTTCTCTAGCATTTATTTGTACAGAGACTTTTGCGCTAGGTTCTACATTCTCCTTGAGGAACAGGACTCTCAATTCTACCTCTAACATGAAAAATTCACATGGAAATGTGAACACAGAGTGAATTGTGTACTCTTTAGTTAAGATGCTCAGTAATGTGCTTCTTAAAAAAAGTGACATTTAAAACAACTGTAACTCTAAAATTTGAAGCCTAGTTCTTTCCAAATGTTAAAGATTCCTTTTCTCTTTGTTTAAAATTAGATAATACAAATTTGCTTTTGTCATGAGTTGCACAATTATCTGTTCACTCCACTTAACATGCCTGGAAGCGTGTTATACTTTAAGTACAACAATGTCTATAAAATGATATTGTTCAATAAGCTCTTCTAATCATCATTTTTGATGTTAGTATTTCAAAATATTGCTGTGAAAACCATGTTCCAGTAAACTAGGATAAATTTCAACCCTACACATATGTGAATCAGAACTAAACACTGCGGATCATAATACTTCAAATAATAAAAAATACAGGCATGTATTTGATGCTCTTGAATGATATGTGTTAACCTACCTTTCTCTTTGCTGAAGTCAGCAGGCTCATTACTACTCTGAATTGCACATAGCTCTCAATAGTGTAACATCACCACAGCTTCCTGGACATGTGGACCAAGAAAGCCTGGCAAGACTGCGTCAAGAACAACATGGGGATTTGCAGTCAGGTAATAGTCAGGTAAGCCTGATATTAAACCTGATATTAAACCAGTATATCCATCTAAATGGATTCCTTGAAATCTGTAAAGGACTTTTTTTTTTTTTAACATACTTAGGTTTTGTAATGAAGGTACACATGAAGGTACACTGTTTGGTATCCTGTTAGAACTGTTACTTCATTGTAGGACATTGATTACTTATTGATCCTAAAATGGCATATTATGTCATGCCTGTATATCCTGAAGATACTCTCATAATCTAACTTTAGATATATGATCCAAGTATGTAAACTGAATATCATATTTCCCAGGATCCAGATGCTATTACTGCAGAACACTCTCTCAGAGAGCAATGTAGAAAGCTTACTTTATTTAAATTTAATTACTTATTATTTAATTGCTAAAAGATAGTCCATGGAGACTAGTTAAATGATTCTGTGATTATGACTCTGTGAATATCCCTGTTTTCTGTTATTCAGAATGATGCATCTGTTGACCAGAGATTCTGCTATAATATGATCTTGTATCTAGAAGGTAAGGATATTTTTCCCCTGGCTTTATAGTTAGTTTGTCTTACTGATTCTTTTAAAGGGTCACTAGTTCCAGTATGGAACTTAGCTGTCTGTGATTCTAAGGACATTTTTCCCTCTTCTGAAAGTAGTTCCCTCAGTCACTTCAAACTTATTTAGCAAGAAAAATAAATCTCATTTATCCACATCATAGGATGATGGAGGAGTCAAAAATGGAGAAGCATTTTATTCTGAAGTAACTAGTGTAATCCAAATGATCTGGACCAGTTCAGAGATCCAGACTTCAGAGATTTGGGTTTTCTGAATGAAGTTTTGTCCTGTACATGTGTGCCTGTGTATAGGGGGAATTGTAGTATACAGCTTTCGGGTTTTCAGGTTCAAACTGCGTTTATTACACTAATATGATTTTAGTATTTCTTTATCAGGTCTATAAAATACATGGTGATGTAGGTGCTGCCCTCTTTCATTCATTAGCTCAGCAGTTAGAACATTTTTCTTGGATGTAGGAGAACCTGCTTTGTTTCCTTCTACTCTTGAAAGAATATCTGATTATTATAGACAAAAAGTGGACACAGACTTTAATTGCCATTTTCCCAAAACATGCCTTAAACACTGTTATAATATAATGATGGAAGAATGGTTGGATCAAAACAACTGTTTAGAGTTCTTCATGATGTTCCACCAGGGCAAGACATGGAGTCTAGCTTTCTGCGGAAGATTCTGATCACCAGGTCTGAACTAGGCAAGGACTTTCAGGGCACCTCATTTAGCCTCAGGTACATAAACATTTTAGTCTGCCTCTCCTAGGGAATTCAGTCTATTAACCCCCAGACAAGCCCTCATGTTTCCTTTTAAGCCATTGAGAAATGTAGGCCTTTCTGAAGACCCCCAAAGCAAGTTCAAACTGAAAAAGTAGTTAAGAAACTTTCCCAGAATATCCTAAGGTCTTTACATGAGGTGACAGACCGTGAATAAGACCTCATCTTATCTTGGTCATATTTGGTCTTTCCAAATGAGTATCAAAACAATCAGACAATGTTCTAAAATAGGATTTCCTTTGTCTTTCCAATTAAAGAAGTTCCCATGTGTATTAGATATTTAGCAATTAGGCAGATGTTTCCTAAGAAAAGGTAATAATTTAAGTAGTGATCATTATAAAAAGTTATGCTGTCTACTTCTCAGATATAAAGACTCAAAGTTTTAATACAAAGTTCTGACCTTAGCCAGACTCCTTAAGGTCTTAGTGATGGAAAATGGTCTTTTACAATGTAAAATATACTTTTCTCCTCTTCTAGAAATGAAAATCAAGATGTTCTATTTCCCTGGAGTCTTCTTCCTTGATCACAACTGACCAAATGACACAATAAACAGGAAAAAAAAAAAAAGACAACTAGTGAGATAATACTACTGAGGAAGTAGAAGCAATTTATTTGTATGCTATTTTTAAATGTTTGCATTAATTTTTGACCCTAGAAGTAGACAATTGAAAATAAAATGAACCATTGATCATTTTCCCATATGTTCCCTGAAACCCAGTTACAGAAGGAACTCTGTTGTAATAAGCCAACATCTGTGTAGTGGAGAAATTTGCAGTGCTCCACTAGTAGCCCTTGAACTATTCCTTTGTTGAAAAGCCTGCTAGCATTTCCTGATTAAGCTGGTTTCTTAAAAGACTCTTTAGGCTAGACAATGAGCTTATTGTCACTGTGCTTACTTATACCATGAATTTTGAAATGATTTTAAAGTCTCTTGCCCAGAGTTAGCATTAATATTTATTCCATCTCATACATAATGAAAATAAGTTGGTAAAGTAATGCTATACATGTGTTGATTAAGATTTGATTTCTGGAGTTATGTCTTTGTTTCTGACTTAAGAGTAGTTCAGCCAAAAACAGATTCAAGTTCTACCCACAAACATCATTTCTTTTCTTACATTCTTTTTTTTTTTCCATAACTCTATGATAAATAAAACCTCTATTTTTTTTTCTTTTTTTTTTAAGAAATTTGAGGGTGGAGAACCTATTTTATTCTTTTTTAGCTTCATAAAGGCAAAATATTAGAAAAAGTGTATTCAGAGCAGATGTGAAAATCTTATTAGAAACATCTGTGCTAATGAATGTTTATAAAAATGTAAATAAATTTCATAGGAAGAGAATATTAGAAAAGACAGTTCTTCACTTTCTCGCTCTTCAAACTATTACATAAATAAGGCCTGATCCTCCAAATTTGGACTCATGTAAGTGATCTCTCTGAAGCTGATGGTTTCACTGAATTAATATGAATAAATCACTGCTTATATGATTCAGAACTTGGATGACAGAATCTCTGATTTAAATATTTTTCTTTCTTGTGCATCATATTGAATAAATCAGTTTTTTTTTTTTTTACTTTGTAAACAGTAAGAACTTAGCTGTAAAAGAACTCAAATGCTTCACCATTCCTTTATGATTATATCTTCACCTGATCTCTAGCACCCCATGTATTCAAAAACAGGTAAAAGCCACAGCCTGCAGAAGTTCTTATCTAGCCTTTACCTTTTGCAAGTGTAACTAATCTCTCTTAGCTGAAATTTAGCTGTGATTAAAGGCAAGTGTCCAGTTACAGTCTTCAGAAGAACTAGGAACTTGGTCAGACTTGGCACAAAACCTCCATGAGTTGCTGTGTACACAGGTAGTCACAGGGCACTGCTACCAACTGGTGACCAAAGGTGCCAAAGCTGCATTCCATCCACTTCCTGGGAACAAAAATCCATTAACAAAATATTGATCTGTCAGAAGAAAAATATTCATTCTCTATAAATGCCAAAGGTCACCCACTAACACCTTTCAGATGCATTTCGTAGTACGTTTCCTGTACTGAACCACATTGAAGCATTTCAAATATCTAACAGTTTTTTTTTAGACATAGGCCAAAACCTCTGTTAAAGTTGAGTGGGATTCCTTCTGAAAAAATATATTTTTTTCTATGTATCATTCTTTGGATTATATTACTTGAGGTCTGTGTTTTTTATTTTAAGGCTGTTCAACTTCATGATTCTAAATAAATGTTTCAAACTACTCAGTCAAAAATTTCTAGAAAGAAAATTTCATTCTGAAACAGTTCAGTGATCATCAGTCTCAGTTTTTTCCCCCCTCAACAGTAGCCAATACTTGATGTTTCAGAGGCATTTGAAAAGTTGGCATTATATACAAAGATGATAATGTAATGATGATAATATGATAATGTAATGATGATAATGATAATGTAATGTAATTTAATAACTTTATTTATAATTACTTAAATGATTTAAACTATCTAGAATGCTTCCTACATGATTCCATTTAATTTTACTATTTAATTTATGGAAAGTCTGGAAAATTACTTCCTAGTTTTCATCCAAAAACTGTCCTATTACTTTACTTTGTTTGTGTTCATTGATTATATTGTTTGCATTGGGTTACTGAAATTAAGTGGTCTTATCTGTATTCCAAAACTCATTTTCAGAGCAGAGTGATAAGCATAGCCTTTCCGGTGATTCAGATGTCAGTGCTAATTTTTAGTATTATTCAGGGGTATAAAGCTATTTGTATCTCTAACGCATGCATGTATTTAACATTTAGTTAACGATTTCGAGTTAATTACAGAGCTATAGTCTGAACTGAAGCTTTCCTTTTCTGTTTGTAATGCTTAAGAAGATGGGGAAGTTTTTTTTTTTTTTCCCCTCCATTCTAAGGACAGAAAATAATATAGGTGAAATAAATTGCCCTGTAGTTGTACCTTCTCATTCATCAGGACGAATCTCTCAGGGTGATTGTTCTATGGAAAATCAGTGTTTTATAGCTGGCCAAACACTGCTTGTTACATTTGTATGACATCAGAGACAAGGAAAAGACTTCCCTGTTCAAGGACAGCTTGTTGCCAGCTGCGCTGCAATTCCACAGGATATTTGTCCAGGTTTAGACAGCTTATTTTGCTTCAGTTCTCCAACCAGCACTTAATACTTGCCTTCTCCAAATTATACTGAATGTCCAGATGGGCATCCAAAGTTAGTCTTGACTTTAACGATCCAGCCATGAGTCCCTGTGCAACAGAGATATTGTTAGTATCCACTGCTGAAAGAAAGATGCATTTGACCCTCCTGGCCCTCCTGGCTTTTCACTGCCTATCACAACCAGCTCATACTTCTGGGCTCTACTACAGCCACTGCCAAGAGGTTTTATCTGTTTTCCTCTTCTGACATCATCATTCCATTTTCCATCACCGGTCGTGGAGTGCAGAAACAAACAATTGAGCAGTGCTTAACTCGCAAAAGCACTTAACCTTGAGATTGATGGCACTTTGCAGCCTCAGTTCATTCACATTTTAGATATTTATTCTACGCACGTCCCTCACCTTTGCAGAGAAGCATTTAGCCCATGTTGTATTCATAAATTAGGTGTGGACACTAGAAGCCTGATAGTCACAACTTTAAAATCAATTTTATTTACTGGCAAATAACGATCAGCTTTTATTTATGAAACTGGATTAAGGATTGTTGAGCCTTCTTAGAATATAAAGAAGCTATAATTGGTTACAGTCCCACTATGGAGCTTACAGCCAAGAAAGTTTTAAGCTATGTGATTTGCTTGCACTGTTTGTTGAACACGTTTCCATGCCTACTAAAAACAAATAATCTTCACCCAGTCGAAACATAAGGGCTACTCCATACACTAAAGCGAGAAAGGCCGCACGAACCAGCTCCATCAGAGCTGTAAACCTTTTCAATAGATTGGCTCTGTGGCATGTAGAAAAGACAAGGGTTGCAGTGTAAGCAGGGCCAAAATGCACTGTTCTTAATCCTTCTGCCACTAATGGAGAGTAGCTCCATGGACCAAGTCCAGGGCTCGCATCCCCAGGGAGCTGTGAGGTGTTTTGGCCCAGCATTTCTATTCCTTTCTCTTTATTTATTTATTTTTTCCTTTCTCTTTCTGGTCTGTGCTTAGCAGCCTTAAACCCTCCAGTAACCTAATAAAAAAAAAAAAATTAAATCCTTTTTAACAAGTCTCGCACGTTGTCAAGTGAGCTCGCAGGAGGAAGAAATAACTCTTCGTCCCACATGGAGACAGGTTTGGCACCCCAATGAGAGTGTTAAGGAGCAGCTGACACTGGGGCCTTGCTCCGACACCATGGGAAGAGCAGGACAAGCGCCACTGCCGACCCTTGCGGCTGAGGAAACAGTCACTATCGGCTGCACAACCGAGTCCCTACTAGATCCCCTGCTAAAAGTCTGGCAAAAATCAAGTGCATTGCCGTGGCAAGGAGCCCACGACTTCTGGGAAGTCAGTTCAAGCAGCTGCTGTGCCAGGGAACTCGGCAGCACATCAGGGCTGTACGACAAGCGGGCTATAATTAGGACTCCGAACCACCCGTGGCTGTTTGCTCAAAAATCTTGTGGAAACTCTGGACAATAAAAAGACAGTCTCTGCATAGTTTTTTTGTTCAGAGGAAGAGCACTCCCATGAATCCCCCTGACATGTGAGCTAATAATTGCTTTCTCATCTAACCCTCTGTTTTGTTTGTCTTGCACCACTTTGCCCTTTCCACCGTGCACTCTCCTTTTGTTATTTTCACAGATTTTAGATAATTCACCTTCAAGACAAGCAAACTTCCCATTCTCCCTAGTGTTCCACCTGCCCAAACCAACCACGCTTTCCTGACATGTTTCTTGCACTTGCTGTAGGTTGCATTTTTATCTCTTTTAGTACTTTTTTCTTCTTTTTTTTTTTATCTCTCTTCCTCTCATTGGATGTTTTCACTCCCTATTAATCAAATTCCTTTGAGCAAGAGTCAATACCTTTAAGTAGAACCTTTTCTCCCAGCAAGATCCTTTTCCTAATCAGTGAAACCTCCGTAAAGAAGGGACACTCATCACCACTGGAGTGATTCCCAGCTATACTCATTCATTGGAACACTTTTGACACTGTCTTTGAGTGTATTTCAAAAAAGAAGAGGGGCATAATCTCCCACTCTACAGGCTTTAAAGCCTCTGGCACACAGGACCAACAAAGCAGGTAGGAAGCTCTGCCCTTGAGACAAATATTAGGAGGCAGAAAAGCCAGGCCAATCATCCATCTGGGAGAGGAAGAGCACCTCGAGCAGTGGCATCTGTATGGTATGTAAAGTACTGGATGGCTCCGCACAGTCTCAGCCCTTTCAGCTGTGCCATGCCCCACAGGGCACATAGAGCCTGGCTCTGTGGGCCTCTGCGCTGCCTTCTGGCCTGGTACCAGCCAACAGCCCTGTGGCAGTGAAATTCAGCTCTGCCCCACCTCTGAGAAATATTATTCCAGTGCTTGAGAGGAGGTGGTATAGCAGAGCCAAGGTATGGATTTACAATACCCTAGTTGCACTTGATGTTTCTGGCATGCAACGCAAAGTCTCTGCAAGATGCTTGGTGAAGAATGCACATCATACCACCCATCTTCCTCCAGAGGGAAGAGCACGTGAGGAGGATATTTAAAGCACCAAAGGTTCTTGCTTTGAGCCATTTTCTGTAGAAGCCCAACTCTGTCCTTTGGATAGGCTCCACTCCTTTGGATAGAGTGGAGTCCTAGACACAAAGATGCAGCAAAAATTGAAAAAAAAAAAAAGTATCATGATTTTGTAACATGCAGTATTAATTTCAGCTGGCCTATGTGCAATAAGATCCTGCTCATATTCTAACCCATAATATTTCACACATTTTTGATGGTTCAGTAGGATTTAGGTAGTCATTATAAATATCTTTGAGTCAGAAATAGCCAGCAATATCTGGTTGGGTGTACTAGCAAGCAATTTCAGTGTGTGACCTTTACCTGCTGCTCCCAAGGATATGGTGAGTTTGTATCCATTTCAAAGATCAGATAATTATTAGATGGTTCTCTAGGAGTAATTCTACAATAAAGCCTTTGGTTTTACAACCCAGGAGCATGACTGAGGAGATTAGAAAGTAGTAATTCACACTCTTGATACCTGAGATTGATCTTGAAATGAACAGCTGTTTCTCTCCCAAAATGAGGCACTTTGCATATATATCATATTGTTAGAGCTACCCTCAGCAGTACTATCTTTACGTGTGCTCTAAAGTGATCATGCTTTCCATGTTCCAGCTATAAACACAGTGAAAAAAAAGTGCATACAAACAAGGCATTTATCAAGTCCATGTTTCATAACATCAAATCAAAAGCCACAATGCACAGTTCATAAAATCACAGCATTGGAAAGCAGTGATGAAATCTGCTAATCCATCACTTTGACTATGTGAGATTGTTTCTGACAGTGTGTTTGCAAGTGCTCTAATATTGTCTAGACTTATATATCATACAGAATGAAATGACTGACTCCCTGTGCAGAACTGAGACCGTTTTGTGAGCATGTCTGTCTATAGGTGTCGAAAGAGTGATAATTGCTAATGTTCTCTTCACTTATTTTCACAGTTAAGACATTTTCATTGGGCAGTGAGAACATGATAATATAACAATTCCGAATAAGAAGTGTAGATGTTCAGATTTGCTTCACTTTATGTTTTATTATGTTTCACTGTGAATGTTTTGCTTGTTTCTCTCTTTCATATCCTAGAGTCAAAGAATTAGAAAGCAAGTTTATTGCATCTTTCTGCTGTATGCAATAGAGCAGCATTCATCTACGTTAAAGTCCTGTACTACAGACAGCAAGTTCATCACTGAAATCTATCTGCTTACAGAAGGATCATCATGTCCTTTGATTTTGAAATTTTAAGTTGTCATGAAATGGCTTAAAGCTAATTTTGAATACTATTACAGTGATAGTTTTCAGTCATCCTTGTTCAAGTTATTAACACTTTAAATGCTTTCATTGCATATTCATCTTAATATATTTATTTAATTTCTGAGCTTTCCGTTTCTTTTTTATCTAAGAGTTATATTTGTCTGTCATTGTGGCAAGAGTATTGGGGGTGAAAAGCAGAACTCAGTGCATTTCTGAACATATAGATGATCCACAGTTCTTGTAGGATAAAAAAAGTGTCTTTCAGGTCTTATTCAACTAGAAAAAAATGTTTCATCCTCAGTCTGGCTTCACAGTTGCATGTGGTTTAGTAATTATATATGATAAAGCTGCTTATATTTGGTTCTGAAAAAATCTGTTTTTTACACTCTTGGACACTTATGATCCATCTTGATCTTGGATAAGATGGAATTCTGTGCTCACACAGGACATGAGAAATCAGGTGTCCTGTACACGACATGGCAAATATCTAAGACTGACCAAATGAGTAAACTGAGACATTTGCTGTGCCAACTGTGTAACTATTAATTTGAAGTGCCCAATGAAACAACACAACAAGCCATCAGAGTCAGTCAGAGTATTTCAGGGACCGATCAGGAATAAATAATCTGAAACAGTATTTTATCCATGTTGTCCTGAAAATTCAGAATGAATCAGGACTGAGAAAGCAGATTCCATTAAAACCAGATAGCTAGAATAAAAGTAGGAAACACAATTGAGCAAGTGAAATACAATTGCAAAAGCAGACCCAAGATTCATCCATTCTGAAAGAGTTTTCTTCTCAGGTTAAACTAGGAAGATCTGATTCTCATTGGTCAGACAGAAGGGCTAAAAAGTGTTGTCATAACTGACAGCAAAGTTAAGAGAGTGATAGCATGAGTTTTAAGGTGTCACCTGATTTTTTTTGTTTTTCTTTTTAACATGGTTTCCAACCTCATAATCAATTACTTCAGCTTTTTTGTTTTGCTGATAAACACTGGTTAGCTTGCCCAGTGTTTAAAGTGGATGTGAAGGAAGCTAATGGACAAAAACGCATTTGCTGTAGTCAAAAATGTGTCAGTTTCCTGTTCAAGCTTTGACACTTTCTCAACTGGGACCAAAAGCCCAAGTGCTGCAGGTCTCTGATGATGGCTCGCCATTGGAAAAGCATCTCCTGTAAAAGTATTTCTGCTTGTTGATTAAATGCTTAGAGAGCAGAGGTCAGAGAGACGGAGCTATCCCAGAGGTTACTCCGTTGCTCGCTCACTGATGGGAGGACAAGCAAGGAGACCAACGAGGTAGGAAACATCTGCCACATTCGGAAAAGAAGGTTAGCCTACTGAGATTAAAAAAATGCTTCAGGAACCAGCCAGCAGTTCAATGGACCTGCAGTGAAATACCACAGGCATAGCCTCAGTTAGCATTTCTGCAATCTAGCATAGGACTATGTCTTGCTAGTCTCTGTGAGAATTCCCATCTTCCTTTTCTCCGAGTCAGTTGGTTATAGGAAGAAGATATTCCTAGGGAATGTCCATTAAAGATATTATTTTTATGTATATGTATAAATATATATATATACACACACACATATATATATACACATTGCTTTCTGGCTTTGCAACCTTCAACATTCACATCGTACTCAACAGCGATTTATCTGGTATGAAATGGAGCATTTCACATTGTGGAAAGCCAGATCCTTACAAAACCCATGATGATGGCAGCAAAATGATTTCCCCATTGGGCCGTGGCCTACAGTTAATGGAAAATTAACAGCGAAGAAATTACTGTGTCATCCAAATCCCAAGGGCACAGTCCCATGATAAGCTCCAGGAGGTTGGGTGTGATCATCAGTGCCTTACGTGAGTCCAAACAGCATTACACTACCCTGTGAGTGATAGTTGCCACTTGCAGAATCACACAAGTTTCAGTGTTGCCGCATAGAGCAGATCCTGGGGCTTAGCATGACCAAGGGCAAGTTCAGAGGCATGCTTTGAAGTTAACAGATATAGCTGCTGATTGCAAATCTTCATTACTTTTTAAGTGAGCCAATACACTGTAATGCAAAATGACATTATCACTAATGAAATAAGATAATTACACTAATGGCATGACCGGTGATGCTAGGTTGGCATTGTACACGTTGTAATGAGGCTCCTGGATCAATAAACAACTCTTTGGCTGGTCATACCAGACACGCAGTGTATAGAGTATAACATTTGTGAGAAACGCACACAGTTAACTCCTAAGATGCAGGAACAATTCTTCTTGAATGCTCAGAATTTTCTCAAATTGCACTGATTAGTTTTATAAAGCAGTTTATAATATGTTTCAATAACCAGTGCGACACAGTTCTAGATTAGAGATGCCAGCAAGGTAAATGGTGTCATTCCTCTGTCTTGACAATTATCTGTGGAGTTGCCATTCTCATTATTCTTTTGAAAAAGTAAATGCCACTTTTTTAAATGGGATGGAAAATTCACTGATTTTATTGGGAAAGTCTGGGGACTTCCCCAAGCAGTGAGATATTTCCCAAACAGTGAGATATTTGTCAACGTATCTGCATTGACAAATGCAGAAAAAAAAATCTAAGTGCAAAAAAATGTGTTTCACTGACACATCAAGTTAACAAAGCATTTCTCTCTGCTCCTCTCAACTGTTACTGCTGTTGTGCCCAGAACATAAGGGCAAAGATAATAGTAAAATCTTTTGTCTGTTTATTTCCCTTGGTGGTAATATCTTTTTTTTTCTACCAGTAGAAAAATTCTGGACAGTCCTTGAAACTATGCTCCCCTTCAGGAGCCAGACAAAAAACAAATAAATATCAAAAGCAACTGGTTGGAAAGTAGTTTTGCAGCTGTGCCTGCTCCAGCAGCACAATACCGCAGTGTACATGCTCTGCCCAGCTCAACATCACACCCTGGCAGCAACAGAAAGGGATATTAAGCCAGCAGATTTGTCCTCCTGAGCAGTCTCCCAGCTGTTCTTGGTGACAGGGTGAATGCCTAAAAAGTCATAGTTAGAGGGCGAGAATAGATGTGGAGGAAGACAAAATGATTTGTTCACACAACTGATTGTTTCCACAGATCAAAATCAACCCCAGCATCAACCAGCCAAAGAAGTCTCCAGACTGCTTTAACTGTAATCCCAGATGATCTGGGGATATTGCTGTTGATGGAAACGCCATGAATTGACTTGTCAAGTTCCTCACGGGTGTTCATAGGACATACAAAGACACAACTTATATCCCCAAATAACAACAACAACAAAAATAAATACAGGACAAGACTTTAAATATTTCCCTCTCTTTTTTTTTCCAGAAATAACTCACAGTGTTTCCCACGGCACAGAAAAATTTATAGCCTTCTGCCCAAGGAAAGTGTTAATAAAAGGTAGGCTCGAGACGTTATGGTGGTACTTCTTGGAATGCCTGAGGAGCAGAAGCAAATTGTAATTGACAATTTTATTTATTAATAAACAACACTAAAATATGTTAGAGTAATGATTTGGAGGATATTTGAGCATTTATTTGCTATTATTGAACTGACTGGGAAGAAGATTGCTTAATTGCTGTCCCACTGGGCCCATCTTGGAAATGAGATGTGTATCTCACAAGCCTATCCCTCGGAGTTACATTTTAAATAAGTTCTGTGTCATCTAGGAGATTTACATGTGTAATCGATTAATCTACAGGATACCGTGTAAGGACTTACAAAATGAAGTTGGTGGAACCAAATGGAAAAAAATGGAAAAAAAAGAAAAAAATGGAAATCCAGCTTTCTGAAGAAATTCCTTCATGATTAGCTGTGTTTTCATTCAGTATCAAAATATTTTAGTGATAGCTAATCAGATAATATAATTTTCATTGTACAATCTCTTAAATTTATTTTTTTTTCTAATATTATTAATGTTATTGATATTCATTTTATTTATCATAACATCACTACAGAAAACTTCTATTTAATGATGATTCTTCAGATTAGGAACAAAATTTGTTCCAATCTTCCCTGTGTGCGTTCTATGTAGGGTTTGTGACAATTTAATAAAAAGGGAAAGTTTGACCTAGAAGGACAAATATTTGGACAAAATAAGGACAAAAGAGGATTCCAATCTCACTGCTATTAGAAGGCACAAACAAGTGACTGCAATACTGTGTCACAACATGTATATTGTAATTTAGTCCTCATCAGGTGATGCAAAAATTTAAGCAAGGAACAAAATGCAAAGGACTGCTTGGACTTGGCCAAGAAAAATCACACAGAATTATGAGACTTGCACTCTGAAATCTCACTCTGAAATGCACTCCTTATAATCAGAGATATTTGCCTGAATAAAAATCCAAAATTAGGCCCTTAACAGTTAGTGTCCTCAAGTCCTGCCTTTTTCCTTCTTCCTCTCAACAGAAGGAGTGAGCTTGGTCTATGTTACACATTATAAAGTGTGTTGTATCCCCTAGCAAGAAACTTACTCTAACACCAGTAAAAATAAGATGAGCATTTATATTTCACAGTAAGAGTCTGATGAAACACACTTTCTCTAGGAGTAAATGCAAGGTGTAAAAATCAAAGGCAGACAGAGGCTGATGTCGGTGACAAATGCTTCTCAGCAAGGGAGATCCTCTGCTTGGACATGTATTGAGAGATTTTGGGATTTTTTTCTCCCTGAAGTCTGCAGACCAAGAATTGGTCCTAGGACCAAGCCCAAGGTTGTCCTAGGTGAAAGAGGTGCACCCAAAGACAAGCTTTGCATGCACATGAAGGTAAATCAGTGAAATACTAAAGACTATATGGGAGGTGGGAGGAGATGACTGAATAGTCCTTGGTGACATTACCATCAACAAGAAGGTATAAACAAATGCATTTGTTTAGATCAAAGTTTTTCTTAGCCAACTATCCTGTCTCAAAGAATACCTAGAAGCAAATGCTTAGATGAGAGAAAAATATCCAGTAATATTCCTCCTACAAACATCCCTTCTGAAGTCTGGCTTAAACGCATCCCAAAACAGAGACTATATGTTTTTCTTTCAAAAGTCTCTCTTTCTTCTATAAATCTAATTGAATTTTGATTCCATTCGTGCATTCATATCATTTGTGCATTCATATCATTGCGAATATGTTCATATGTTCAAAAATTGAACTATGTTTCTTTTTTTTTTTAAGTGTTATGTCTTAAATGGGCTAGGCAATAGTTTAATTCTGTATCTCTCAGTACTTGCATTATTCTTTACTCTACTTCCTCAAGACATTTCTGCTGTATAAATTCTACTCAATCATTACATTTTTGACCTGAAAAGAGGTTTAATATTCCCTTCTACAGAACTGTTTCATTTTTTTTTCTCAAACTGGAATTAAAAAAGAAACACACCTGTAATTTTAATCATAACCTATTTTTGACAGTGAGAACTTAATTCAGGAAACGTGAATACAAAGCTCAATAACTCTTTGTATAGTAATTTTTGATTTAAGAAAAAATCTACTCAGGATTCTCAAGTGGGGAAACCAGACTTAGCCTTGATTGAAGGGCACTAAGCTAATCATATTCTACAGCTATTGAGGACAGTTAAGACATCATTTATAAAGTAATGATTGTTTAAATTATCTTATTGAATCCATCTGCCAATCCCTAATCATTCCTTTATTGCTGATCAGAGGGAATAGTTTTGCTGTTGGGATCAGGTTGTCTATGCAATAGATTTTAGCAAGTAGTAGTTAAAATCTATACCAATCTACCAGGCTTTCTTTGCTTTGTTTCTTCAGTTCAGACTGCAAAATAATCGCTCTTGTTTAAATGCCAATGTCAAATAATTTTAAAGTGTTTGGTCCTTTTTCATTCTTTGTCAGATATTGTCAGATAAACAGATTAATGTTTATGACAACTCAGATCATAAAGCTGAGAAAGCAACTTCTCATGAAATACACACAGATTCACCCAATCTGACCAGTTCCTGCGCTACTAAATCAGCTGCTTCTATTCCCATGGTAACAAAACAGGTTACCCTGGGCAGCTCTTCTCACTAAAAATGACCTGAAGGTGGACTAGTGCATGTGTGGAGAAAGCCTAACCTCCCTGTATTTTAAATGCTCTCTATTTTCATCAATCACTGCCACGATTGTATCTTTTTTCTCCCCAACAGATTTGTCAGCCTTTCCTGTAAAGCCAGATCACAGTGGAGAGAGGATGGTGGGAAGGGAGTCTTCTGTTCTCTTAGATTTAGCCCATGTTTTTTCAAGTACTTTTTTTTACCGTCAGCAAAAATAAATTCTGCCCCTCTGGTATGTTCTGCTGTCCTGCCCTATACCTGTTGCTTTCTTCCTTCCCTGTGAGCCCTGATTTACTCTTACCATAGGCCTGGCCATTTATCTGCCCAAAAAGAAAGAGGTGATTTGCTGAGTTATTACATGTTTAATTTTGCTGACAAAGTCTGCTGTTGATAAGTAAAGGGTAGCTAACTGATAATGTGAAAAACAGAAACTAGTACTCTAAAAATTAATATTTTGTTTCCTAGTCTTAACGAAATGCTTTGGTTTGCCTGTATTATGTTTGGCAACCTCTGTCCACCAGCAAGATACACAAAAGATAATCTTTGAACAATACTGCTATGTGACAGCAAAGAATGAGCTTCACTGAACCACGCAATGTGCATTTTGAAAAATTTCGCACTTCAGAAGAGCCCAGGAATCAGTTTTCAGATCTCAGTGACAGAGAGTCCAAATACAAACACCAGCATGAAAACCAATCTCACGATCTTACTGTCCATTCTACCACGTGAATTGAAGAAAATCTATCTAACTTCATTAATATTAATGTCACTGTTCTCCATAGACTGCCTTCACATATTTTGACATACTTGGGTGTACGTATATGCTAGTTAATCTGTATATTAATGCTGATAAAAGTGTCCTTGGATTTCACATGTCTCTAAGAAGAACAAGTGTTACCACCTAGCCCACGGCAAAAAAAAACATATCAAACAGATATGCAAAAAGGTGAGAAATGCCACGCAGAGCTCTAGGAAACAAGGAGAAAACTTGCAGAGGGAAACAAAGAGCAAATAAAGCATGTGAAGTTACTTTGAGCAATAGTGCTAAGAAATTACGAAGAATGCCACCGCTCAGAAAGAAAGTGTGGACTGAAAGCTGTGTGAACTGAAAGTGTGATGGAGATACTGGATGCTAGGCTTTAAAAGCCACCTAAGAGATTTAAATGCATGGCAACATGAGATTATTCTAATTTTTGCTGAGGATTACAGAGGTACACTTGGAAAAGCAGGAGGGACTTATGAGAATATATTACTTTAGCTCCAATCTCAAGAGGCCCTTTGCAAGATCTTGCAAACTTTCCCTTGAATGACCATCACGTTTCGGTGAATAGTATTTAGTGGAATTGCTGGAGGCTGATTTTTAAATCCCTCTGCGTCATGGTGAATTACACTGCTTGTAGCTGCAATAAGATAATATAGAGAGCAGGGACAGGACTGATACATGTGGAGCTAGTGAGACTTAAAGTGACTTTATGTGTAGCTCAGCATTCTAGCTTTCTTCAGCATCAGTGAAGTCAGTAGTTCATTTTCCATTTGCTTTGATCTGTTTAAATTTAGGGTTATCCTGTGTGGCAACATTAACTAAGCACAATATAGGATAGCTATTTTATGAGCTAGCAAGCCAGACACACATGATGCACTTTATGCTACAATAGTGGCAAAGAACAAAGAAATAGTCACTTTCCTTCTAAGAATGAACAAGGATCTTCTGTAGAACAAAGAAGCCAATGCCCTTGGGTCTCCTCTTCTTCTTGTTTCTGGTCGTACGTGAAACACTCTTTAGGTTTTAGATATGCAGAAATAATAGGTGGTTCCTTTGAGAGGTAATATTTCTGAAATTCAAAGAAGTAGTCAGCAGCTGCTAGGTAATTTATGTCCCTTTGCTTGAAAATGTTTTTTCTTCTAATGTCTATCAAGTGCTGTTGTAATTACAAGTTTTTGAAGCAGACAGACTGGTCTTTTGGTGGCAGTTGCAGAGTTCTACTTATGTGTATATCTATTCCTCTAATATTTGTCATCCCAGATGTATTTTTATTGCTGTTTTTATGTCTCCACTATGAAACATTATTTCAATCTATTTTACAGTCCACAACAAGTGTTGAAACACTTTGCATGTGCAAATTCCTTTGAAATCACGGAAGCTGAACTTGCAGGATTGTGCATACTGTGCTGTATCCTCAATCCGAAGCATGTTCAGTGGTTTGTGCTCCTGGATACCAGTATTGCCTCAGCTGTCTATGCATTTTTACCTCTTTGATACCAGTAAAATGATACAACATTGCTCTGCTCTTTCAAAGTAATGGAGCACGTAATAGGTTTAATTAAAACTAAGCAAATCACAGGTTTTGATCTAAAACAGACAATTCACACCCACCCATAAAACTAGTCTTACTTCACAAAGGCTATATATGATATTTAAAAATAAACTAATAAAGTAAAATAATGGAGCAGCCAAGCTATTGACTCTGTCTCTGTGCATAAAAAGACAGGTTATTTTATAATTCCTTCCAGGAACATTACCAAAAAAAAAAAAAGAGAAGAAAGACCTAATTTGTTCATTTAGAAAAGTAACACCACTGGTTAATCAGGGCACTGAAGAGAGAAAACATAAAGTGCCTTAAGTTGGCTTTTATCACATAGGTCTGATCATAAAATACCCAATTCTACTGGAAGCCCAGCCATCCCAGTTTCACTGAATACATGGTAATTCAATCATGACTAGGAATAATTTATTTGTAACAAGGAAGGCTTCTGTTTCTCCATAATGAGTTGATTATATCTTGTCAGAGGAACCTTAAACCCATCAAATGTCAAATGAATTATATCAAACATATTATTTTCATAGCAGCTGGATATGAGTAACTGATGAAACAGAGCTCTCTATTTTCATATTACACTGCAAATGATAAAATGTACCTCATAAAATAGAGCATGTGACACAAATTCGTGCAGGTCCCTAATTTCTTACTTTTAAAAGGTCCATTCCATAAATATGATCTACTCATTTACTCAAAAGATTAACTCATAATTTGTAGAGGAATTGTACACCAGAACATTCTTCTATAAAGGATTTGATCTTTTTTTTTTACTTAACATTCGAGTAAAAGTAGCTCCTGTTCCTGACACAGAGCCTGATAATGCACTTATCCAAAATTAGATTTGAGGTAACATTTAATCCCATCTATCTCTAAAAGCGCTTCCTGGAAAAAGGAGTGCAGCAGAGGGCAGAGGCCTGAGCGTGGTGGCAGCCATAGGAGCACCCAGACATCTGTCCCAAAGAAAACACGTGTGGGAGACCCACAGGGTGAGCCTTTCTCCCACTGCCCAGACCAGGTCTTTCAGATGTTTGCCTGCACTGATATGCAGTATTTGCCTATGGCCAGGATTCCACAGCCTGCCTTGTTCCTTGTTCCCTGAAGTGCTCAGCATGGGGGAGAAGAAGAGGAAGGCAGAAGATTGGTGATCTAGCTAGTGTTCATGGAGTATCTTACTATTTCTTTGCTGTTATATCAAATGGATAACATTTACTCCTTTTTTTTTTTTTTTTTTTAGGTAAAAAAGTCCTGCACTCATTCAGTATAGATTTTACTATTTAGCACTTTCCTAGAAAATGACTACTGCGGACACAAAGAAATTGTAATCTTGGTGATTATGGGAGCAGAATCTTTCAAATGGGATCCATCTGTATCTGAACCTTGTGTTCTTGTGTTGTAAAAATGTTGAGCTTGCTATTAGACTGCACGGGAAAGGAGAAATAACAGAAATTGCACATTGAAATGAGCTATTTGTCACCATGTGTGGGAACTATGGAAATTGCAGCTAAAGAGCTGAAAATTTCTTCTCAGAAATCCGCTAGTGGTAACCTGAGGAGCCTCCAGGATTGGCAGGAATTCAAATATGATATGGTAGCAAGCTAAAACTGGTAAAAGGGAAGCAAGAGACTCCTACATTGTAGGATCTGACTCTGTGACAAATTATACTACCATTGAACTTCTAGAGAGGGTCCGGCAGAGAGCCACGAAGATGATTAAGGGACTGGAGCATTTGTCATATGAAGAAAGACTAAGCGAGCTGGGCCTGTTTAGTCTGGAAAAAAGAAGGCTCAGAGGAGATTTCATTAACATGGTCGAGTACCTGAGGGGTGATTGTAGGGAAGATGGGGCCAGACTCTTCTCCATCGTGGCCGATGACAGGACAAGAGGTAATGGGTCCAAGTTGAAACACAGGAAGTTCCACCTCCATGTGAGGAAGAACATCTTTCTTGTGAGGGTAACAGAGCCCTGGAACAGGCTGCCCAGAGAGGTTGTGGAGTCTCCTTCTCTGGAGATCTTCTAAAGCCATCTGGATGCCACCCTGTGCCACATGCTCTAGGTGTCCCTCCTGGAGCACAGGGGTTGGACTAGATGATCTCGAGAGGTCCCTTCCAACCTCAACCATTCTGTGATTCTGTGGTGACTTTGGACATGCCACCACTATACTGATAGTGATGGGGTTTCCCAAAAAAAAAAAAAAAAAACACCTGGGCAACAGGAAGAAACATTAAAGATGCTTCTGGCTTTCATTATGGAGAATTGCAACAAAACTGAGTAAATCCAGGTAAGAATTTATTCATTGTCAGTAAAACTGAAGTCAGGCTGTCCCTAATTGTGATCCAGGTTGGAGGCTGGAGAGAGAGCCTGGGAACTTGGACCATGCTGACAGCCATCTACAAAACTGAAAGAGGAATGTGGCAGGGAAGAAAGGGACGAAATGGTTTGCTTTTGGAAATCCACACCTTTGGACAGGGAAATGAAATCATGTCTGAGAGTACCACAGTTTTCTTCTTCCAGATCACAAAGTCTTTCTCATTTACAAAGTATTTCCTTGTTTTATAAGAGTTCCAGGACTAACTAAAGAAATACTACATCTGAACAGACCCTGAGGGTCCTATTCCTTTTCCTAGCATTTTTGGCTGAGATGCTGAAGCTAATGGTGTCTCTCTGTTTTTCTTAAAAAAATGTGGATATTTTTAATCTAGCTTTTGTTGTTTTCAGCAACACTTTGGCAAAAGAAACTGTGTTTTCAGTGCGCAATTAGGACACAGTTCCTTAGGATAGAAACTTTTCTCACTTATAAGAACATGTAATAGGTATAAACAGTGGTAAGTGTAAGCTTAATGAGTTTGTCATTCATACTTGGGTATGGATAACTGGACGGTTGCCATTCCACCAGGCAGTATGGTGTGTAGTAGGCTTCTTCCCACACCCAGCTTTATGAAGCAATGCAAGATGACACAGACAAGATCCCAGAATAGAAATAGGCAGATCTCTCACTGTAATTATTCTGCTTGATTTGCAGACTTGAAGTTTCACGAGTTCATACAGTGGCTTGCTTCTAGCCAGGTAATGTATTTTTTAATCAAGAATATTTTGGGCTAGGAGCATGGTAGAAAAACAAACAAACAAACAAATAGAAAAGAATACCTTTAGTAGCAACCATTTCTAGTCAGAATACCAGACTTGAAAGACGGGTGGTATAAGGGTAAATTTTTATTTTGTTCAGTTAAGAGTTGTATTAAAACACATTTCTGTTAATAAAATTACTGTTTTATCAGTATAAGCATAAGTTGTTTACCTAACTGAATGGAAATACTTCTGAAATATGGAGCAGTTTAAGGTTTTTTATATATAGAAAGTTCTAGAAGAATGATGTGTTTGCTAACTTGCTAAGCATAACATTAATGTTTCTTGCTATTCATTGCATGTGACTATAGATTTTGTTTTTATTCCAATGAATTATAAAAAGTGCATTCTTGACTATTTTACCTTCCTCACTTATGTTGATCTGTAAGATTCAACTACTGAATACAGGAAGTTACAGTTATAAATGTGCCTCATATTTTTTATTACACCTGTAGACTTGAATTCTTCATTAAGACCAGTAAGAAGTCAGAATAAGTGCACAGACTACTGTGGGAGCTATTCTCCATTTCCTATACCCAGAAAGTACAGCGGACCTCCCACTTCTAGAGTCACCTCTTCAGGAAACCTGGATGCCACTGCATACTAACTGTCTAGATCTAACTGAACTGTGGTTATAGTTGAGTATTTAACAGCATTTCACACTTCTGCTGTCATCTGGATTACATAACAATGTGCTGATTTTATAAACAGCAACTACTCATTTTTGTGGTTGCGTTTTACTGGATACACAAGAGAAACATCTGACTAAATAAAGCTGGAGACAGGCAAATTGAATGCAGAAGAAGGACAGGCATTCCTAGGCACATGCAAAACCAAGTGGTGCCAGGATTTGCAGACTCGAGTGCCACCATGCAAGGCCCCCACATACATTTCTAGCCAAGGGACCATAAGAACTCACTTTCTTGTGGCGCTGGAAGTGTTTTTGCTTGGCACGTGCTCTTAAAAACCCTGCAAATGCCACTTACACTATTAAATACATAGGGGGAAGGGTATTCAACTATTCAAACGCGAGAGGTTAGCGATGCCAAAAAGCTTTAAAAATCAAAAGAACCCACATATATAAACACAAATGTTGGAAGTGTAATAAAACGAGCGAGGCAGACATTCAAGCAGTGCAAATCAAATGGCTCTGCTGGCTTCAGCAAAGCTAAGGCAGCCTACACTAATGTAGGTTCTGCTCTGGTAAATACATCCAAAACAGACACCTGTATCTGTGTGCTATTTGACTGAGGAATTTTCTCTAAATTGTCATTTTAATTGTAGCGTGTATTACACTGTGTGATAGCTGTTGTAGGTGTGCAGCAGCACGGAAACTCAGAGAGATCCTTTCCTGCTCTGTTTTATACTATAATAAAAGTCTTCTGTTCCCATGTCACTGTTCTGTTGAGGTGGTGTGGAGACATCTCTACCAGACATGTGTCAGCTAAATAGATGATAAAGAATGTTTAAAAAAACAGCTCCTGCTAAGAGGTTCAGAAGGGCCATTTTCTGCACCATGTGAGCACAAATATCCTGGATGGGGAACAACATTCAGAGTCTGTTGAATGAAATCTTTAATACAGTTTGGCCATCTCCTTC
Source organism: Tinamus guttatus (assembly GCF_000705375.1). The sequence continues at coordinate 458,871 of NW_010588538.1, forward strand.
CTAGACTGGGACAAGTGAATATTGTAATTCCCAAGTATTAGGCATTACCTCATTAGGGTTAATTCTTTAATGCTGATATTGAACTAGGTATTTCAAATGAGAGTAGCCCATATAAGCAGTCATGCTTCTGAGTGTCGTGGCCAACCTATCCCCTACTGCCTGCTATGGGAGTTATAGCAATTTTTACTCAGACATATGCTTTTGATAGATGACCGAGTGGTATTTCAGAAGTAATATGACTGGAGCACAACTTTTCTCATATGATCCAAGAGCCCTGTTAAGCCTGTTATGTTATGAAAGAGAGGTTCATCTGGACACCAACTCCTTCTGCCTGACTGCATGGTGGCACCTTTTGCATCTGTACAGTACAGAAGTCATGACTTGTAGAGAGGAATCAGATCAATCCTACAGTTTCTCACTGTAGAGCTGATCTGATTAAATGGGGGTGTTTACGAGGTAGGTATCTACAGCTGAGAAAATCATCTAGATCCCCATAATGGTCAGCAGCCAGGCTGCCACTGGGTGTGTAGAGTTATCTCAGCTTAAATAGGTACTGATATTAGGTCAAATGAATGACACTCCACGTCCCTTATCTGTATTGATTACACCTTAATGAGATTTAATCGGGGCTAAGCAACTAGCTCAGAACTAGCTCAGATGCAAGTACCTATTTAAATACCCATTTGGATGTCTAACGTGAATTGAGAAGAATCCCAGCTCAAATACAGTAAAGGACACTTCATCTCCACACACAATATATGGGGGACTGTTTTTTTCCTCACAGACTCAAAGTTCAGGAAAGAATAGAATTCAAATGAAGTTTCTGTAATCTAATTGCCTTGCCATGTTCAGCCTGTGCACGGGTCATGCTTGCCCCATGTACTTGGGTGTACTTAAAATTTCTGACATCTGCCCTCAGTCGACTTCCAAATCAGGATGCAACCTTGAGGATATACCACCTTCGCTCCCCTTTCCCTTCCTTCACTAACTGCTATATTTTGCTCTAACTCACACTTCAGCAATTCAGTTGGCAATGTCAGCAAGAATAGTATTAACCAGGATTTTTTTCCCAGAAGCGCAGTGGTGGTTCAAAGATGGTGGCTCATTTAAGGTTCAAAACTGATAGCTCAAATTGTTGCTTTGGACTGGACAATTCAGAGTTGGACCCAGTCCTTCATCTTGGCAAAACCAAGAAACCAGGTCACTACTTTGTCAACCACTGACTTAAGGAATGCTTTAAGCACTGTAGCCAAGTGAGACTGAGTCTTCACCACTTCCTGGGTCCTGTATATCTGCAGAGTTGATTTAAGCTGCTTTGTCCAGACCAAAACTCTTAAACTCAGGGCTCATGTCTGAGAATTTTCCTTTCCTTGTTTATCTGTGCCTCTTTGCCAGACAACATGGGAATATTAAGTAATATCAGGAAGGCTGGTAGGAAATGTGCTTTCAACACAGTAGAAGGGAGATTTTTCAGCAGAAACATACAGCCTTTTTTTCTTTTCTTTTTCTTTAACCATACATAGCTCAGTTTATGGAAAACACTCACATCCATAATAAATATATGCAAGTGAGTTCCACTTGTTGTCAATAGATTTCTCTTTGTTCCAGCTGTCTTCAGTTTCTTAGCATTAAAAAACAGTTTCTTTTGTTGCCAAAATTTTTGGCTGTGAGAGAAGGTTCCACCTTGTTACAGTAATTTAAAAACACCTGTCATCATATATTTTCTTGTGGCAGCTACACTGGAACTAATCCCCACATAATCTTCTTTATACAAGATGCTGTGGACTAACTCTGCTGATAGGGGTTTTGCATTTCACATCTCACTACATTTAGGACTTTATTCTACTTCTGATATTTCCATATTATGTCTAAATGCCTTTCTTTGGCATGTTTGTAAGTGTTTTCCATCCATTTTAGGGAAGAAAATAATCGCTGCTACTTCTTTTTCTTTTCTCGTTCCCTAAAAATCGTTATCACAAATTGCAGCACTTTCCTATTGACCCATAAGAGCCCCAGCCTTTGTAAACAGCATGGTACTCCCCACTTTCTCTCAGTGAGAAGATGAATAGTTCTGTATTCAACTGATCATATTTGTGCTGCCTGAAGGATGAAGAAAACCACTTAGACATATGCTTGATTTTAAGCACATGTCCATATCCTGTTGATAGTTAGAAAGCTTTATGTAAAAAACAACATGATAACAAACTTTAGAAATTTTCCAATATGTCGTTTCTTTTCCTGTACTATTAATGCATCATTATCACATTAGCAATTAATATTATTTATTCAAAATCCTTTAGCTTTCCTTCCTTACCAAAAGTCAACATCTATTTGAACTCTCATAGGCATCATTTTATCATGTGCACAGTTGGAGTCATTTTGAATTCTAGTTCATGATGTTTTGTGAGTTTTAGCCACATTTTTTTTTAATATTTAACTACGTTTGATCATTCACTCTTTTTATTTATTTTTAAGTCATGAATGCTTCCTACCTGAACACAGTCTGCATGCAGAGAGCTGGCGGATTTAGTGATATGTGTGACTTTTAGAATGCATAAATACATTAAACTCAACCCTGTGGCTTAAAGAATGATAAAGCTGCAAGACCAAGTAATCATGTGTAAGGAAATGTCCCCATTTAAAAGTGGATATACAACTACAGTCAAGCCTTGCTGAGCGCATATATTATCAAATGGACTTTAGTACACAGTAACATTTTTTTTTGCGTGTGCTGCTTACTGTGCAAAAGCAATAGTATTCCTTGAATGCATATCTTCCACTTTCTCCCTTCAGACTCACTGATCAGTATCTGCTTTCAATGCTTTGTTTAACAAACCATTTTCGAACACTGATCCAAGTACAGCTTTTCTTGTTTTTTTGCTACAATATCTGATTTATTCACACACACTAGAAGACTGTATGTTTTTAAGCATGCTAGAACTACCAGTTGGAGTATCTCAAATTGTGCATAGAGATCCTTAAACCTCACCTAGCACTGACCTAGAACAAATGCCAAATGAAGCAACATTGACTAAATGACTGGTTGACCTATAATCCTCTTCTATATGTTGAAAATTTAACAATAGTTTTCATGGCTCCTGATCACCAGCTGTTTTTTTCCTACTCCTGCTCTCATCATCTTTGTAAACCAGTTTCCATTTCTGGTCTCTCCCAGAAGCCTTGGTTTCATTCAAACCCAGGGACACAGCTGTGGTTCAGGCATACATCTTGTCAGTGCTCCAGCTCCAAATTAGGATGATACAGCAGAGGACATCAGCTTTCTGCTCCCTCTTCCTTAATTTCCTACCTGATTCCCATGGAAAGAAGACCCTCATCAGTAGGCCAGGTAACAACTGTGAGGAATCCAAAGCAGACTCCTGATCTGGACAGCAAGGGAAGCTGGACCACAGCATTGGTCTATCCATCACTGCAGCCTTTCCACTGCCAGTCTTATTCTTAATTAACAGCCTCTTAATGAGCTCTCTTTGAATAAATTTCAGGGCTACTCTGCTCGTTTATCTCAAGGCCCCACGGGTCATTTACCTAACAAGGAAGAGAGTCACAGTTTCTTTGTGGAGCAGTGGTAACACACTGCAGCTACTTCATGATCAGTAAGAAGAACAATAAGAAACATCAGGAGGAAGATGTGAAATCCTAGAAAAATTAAAATTCGTTCACTGGCAAAATTAAGACTATTTGGTTTGTACAGGCCAGTCGTACCTCCAGAAACATTCCACTTGCCAGTCTGCTGCCTTCATTTCTCCCTGTTGGTCTCACTTTCACATTTTGAAAAGGATGAAGGTACTTCCTCCCATCACTATTCCAGGATGTGAGTATCAGACCACAGGACAGTATCCCTGCTCTCAGCCCTAGTGCACACAGAGAAAGAACTGCAGAGCAGAAGTTATGGGGAGAGGTGTACTCAGCTCCTGCTGTGCTAGCCTAGCATGAGGGCAGAGACTTTGGAAGGTCACCTGCCCAAAATAAAATTCAGAGCATCTGTTAACCAAGATTTTTCATTACTTATAGCCTAGATAATTATGCTGGGATTTCTAACATAACAGCAAGAAAAGGTCTGTTGCTAATACAGTCCACACACTGCCAAATTTAAAACACCTGCTCTTAAACATGATTTCTATAATACCTGTGTTAAGAGAAGAAAAAGTGTGTATTTTACCCTTAAACTTATTCATGTAAAAAACGGTACCAGTTTTTGGTAAAACAGAGAATTGTCTTGAAACTAACTCAAGTTGCTTACCTTTGGCAAATTAAACTCCTGGAATCAGAGGCTTACAGTATGAAATGCTAGACAAACTTGGCTATATGTTTTCAAACAGCTACTCTGCAGCATAAAATGCATGTGACAATTGAACCAATACACACACACACTTACACATTGACTCATATATTTAATTTTAGATTATTCTTCTAGGTTTTCTGATTCATTTCATGAATTATTTGAATTAAATCTTTTCCCAGAAGCTTAATATTTTAGGATTTTTTTTTTACTGGAAATTATCATCTTTCCAACATTAATGAGCCATTAATGGCACAAAAACCAGTGCCATTCACCACCGTTCCCAACTTTAGATGTTGAAAGATGTTGGCTAAGTTAAGGAGCTGGATAGCTGAGTCTAAGGACAGCTCCTTCGCTGATAGGAGCTGTTGTGACAACTACTAAAAGTGAGGGTTTGTCCTTTCTTTTCTTTAGGAGCTGTTTTTTCACTAAGGCTTTTCCACTGACCCCTGCCTGTGTTATATTGCAACTACCTCGAAGCATTGTCCACTACTAGTCTCATAGCTCCTTGCTCTCTGGGCCCTAACTCTTAGCACATACACACATTCTGGTAAATTAAATAAAACAGAATGTTTTACACCACTGTCTTGAGACTAGGTTCACTAAAGATACACTTGTACACAGTGCTCCTTGGATGTAGTCACCTTCTTAATTCATTTCCATGTTCATAGCAGTTTTGGCTTTGCTTTGAGTTTTCTAACACTTATTATTAAACTAACATTTAGGAAAAATTTCGGAAAAAACATAAGAAAAAATGCTTAACAGTGAGGGTGACAGAGCATTGGAACAGGTTGCCTATAGACATTGTGGAATCTCCCTTCTCTAGAGATATTCACAACCCACTTGGACCTAATCCTGTGTAACATGCTCTTTGTGACCCTGCATTTGCAGGGGGGTTAGACTGGATAATCTCGGGGGGTCCTTTGCAACCTTAACGATTCTATGATTCTATGAACATCAGGTTAGAGTACTCTGTTGATATCATACTGGAATTTTTCCTTTTTTTTTTTTTGCCTGCCCCTTTTGTATATACATGGCATAACTGGATGGACTTCAGCTATCAACAGTAACAGAACTACAGAATCACAGAATGGTTAAGTTTGGAAGGGACCTCTAGAGATCAACTAGTCCAACACCCCTGCTCCAGCAGGGACACCCAGAGGACGTGGCACAGGGTGGCATCCAAGCAGGTTTGGAAGATCTCCAGAGAAGGAGAGTCCACAACCCCTTCTGGCAGCCTGTTCCAGGGCTTTGTCAACCTCACAGGAAAGAAGTTCTTCCTCATATGGAAATTAAACTTCCTATGTTTCACCTTGTACCCCTTACCCTTTGTCCTGTCACTAGCCACCACCAAAAGAAGAGTGTAGTGCCATCCTCCCTATATTCCTCCCTCAGATATTTGTACATATTGATCAGATCCCCTCTCAATCTTCTCTTCTCCAGGCTAACCAGATCCAGCTCACTTAGTCTTTCCTCATAAGATAGATGTTCCAGTCCCTTAAATATCTTTGTCGCTCTCCGCTGGACCCTTTCTAGAAGCTCCATGTCCCTCTTCTCCTGGGGAGCCCGGAACTGCACCCAATACTCCAGGTGCGGCCTCACCAGAGCTGAGCAGAGGGGCAGGATCCCCTCCCTCCACCTGCTGGCAACATCCTCCTGCTGCAGCCAGGATCCCATTGGCCTTCTTGGCCACGAGGGCACATTGCTGCCTCATGGTTAACTTTTCAATCAGGATTCCCAAATCCCTCTCCGTGGAGCTGCTTTCCAGCAGGTCAATCCCTAATCTGTACTGATGTCTTGGGTTATTCCTTCCCAGGTGCAGGACCCTGCCCTTGTCCTTGTTGAACCTCATGAGGTTCCTCTCTGTCCAACTCTCCAACCTTTCTAGGTCCCTTTGAATGGCAGCACAGGCCTCGGGAGTGTCAGCCATTCCACACAGTAACCAAGATATTCAGTTTACAGGATACCATGATCCTGGGTTTTAGTAGGGTTTGGTTTTGTTTTTCTGTATGGCGTATTTTATTGCCATTTACTATGGCTATAAAATCTAAGGCATAGATGATTTAGAGCTATAACAATATTGATGCAGATGAGCCTCTGTGGAGATATTTGATGACATTATGTAAATGTAATCAATGGGCTCAATAAAGCATAACAATAATAAAATACTGTTCACATTATACATAAATAAATGCACATGCACATGCATGTTCTTCCTACATAATTACTCTGTGCCTATTTATATTACTAATCTTCCAGCTCCCTATACACAATCTCCATAGTGTCTGCTTATACAAAATTATTGAATCCATAGCATCTAGCTAACTGATTAGGATCTTGACTTATGCCAGAAAAGCATGAATCTTCTGCAAGGAAGGAAAAGAAAGTTGAAATTAAGGTAATTCAAAACTACTGAAGGCTGCAATTCAAAAAAATTAATTTTTCTCTTTTAAATGAGAAACATTTCAGTAATAGCTTATAATATTCCTTTTACCTCTTTCACTTCAATAGAAGAAGCAGAGTTTCTTGTCTTAATAATAATAATAATATGGGAGTTTTTGTTGTCAGTCTATTAAAATATTTAACTCTATAATTTGTAAAAAATCTGCAATTACAGATTAGAGCTAGATTTCCAGGTAGTGTAATACCTGGACACACGAAGGAAGAATGAAGAAAGACTCTTGTGATATGTGCATGTGGTACAAAAGTGTGTGCCCAATTTCAAGATACCTGAGGAATATGTAAATGTTCATATGCAAATCCTGATCTCACTGCACAAAACAAGGACTTCAGGAAAGACTCCAGTCCTTCATGTTCCTCGCTGTGAGCTATTTAGTGCCTCTTTTTGTGTAATGTATCGCTTCATGTTAGTACTTAGATTCACATTGGGGCTTATTAATAAGATGGGACTCACTGTGATCATAACTAGAAAACTACACAGTATGTCTTATATTATGAAAATACATAGTACTTTTCAAAATCTATAATTCTTACCACGAAGGTCATAAAAGGAGGACAGTCGCATAATATTCCTCCTGGGACAGAAATGACAGAAGGCTAGTCTTGTGATTAAGGCAGAAACATGAGAGCAGAGCTTGCCAGAAAAGAAAAATTACTTTCAGGAAAATGCTGATATTTCAACATCTGCTTACACACTATTTCAGAATATACCTTTCATAGCATACTGTAGAAAGAAAAAATAAACAAGACCACTCAGTCATTTTTAACTATGTTCAAAGAATGATGACTTTCATCAGGACACCATTTCTGATTGTTCAAGAACTTGATTCATGGTGTCTCCAAGTGGTGGGTATTTGGTCGGGCTGTACAGTTGTTCTCACTCTTGACTAATCAAAATTTATTGCATAAAACAGAGCATGTTCTAAAAGACTGGATGATGGTCTAGACCACCAGTTAGGACACTTAAAGACAAAGTAGGAACCCTTAAATTCACTTGTCTGCTCTGAAACAAACATTTAGCTTGTCTGAGATGACTTACATTTCTTTCTGAACAGAAATTGCATCTTGCTACAGCTTTGGTACAGTTTTATTTGGTATAGTTTTATCCCAGCTGTTTGGCATCTGCCCAAATTTTTGACTTTGGAATATATATGGGTTCTAATATAATCTCTTTTTCTTTTTTTTTCTGTAGATGTTGTATATAGTTAGTGGAAACATAATATTTGGCAATTTAGATTAAATTTTTGGCAGGTTAGATAGCCTTCTGGAGATAACTATCCCTCTCTGATAGCTATTTAGTGATGCAATGGTGACTATACTCATAACTTAGTTGTCTCATTTAGATGTTTAATGTTTACTGGAATGAATTCTGACCTTATCAACTATGAATTTCACCTCTACTCTTTAAGTGCGTAATTCTTTCTCTCCCTGACATGAATGCTGTAAATGGTCAACATCAAAATGGTCATAAAACAGATAGATACTGCTGGTTCTGTATCAGTACTAAAGCGGAGAAGTAAAGAACTCTTAGTGTGGGGAAAAGCACAGAAATGAATGCTAGAATAAGTTATTTTGACAAAAGACATGGAAAAGAAGAGGGAGAGAGGAATTCATAGCCAGGAAATTGACCGATTTTCTAACAAAACAGAAGTGAATGCACTGAAAAAAAAAGGAAAAGGCTGAACTGGAAGTAAGAACATGGATGAAGAAATGGCATGAGTACACTTTGATAAAAGAAAAGAAGGAACTTTTCTTACCCTATTTCAGTGTCACTTCACTGCAAGAGCCACTGAGAACATAAACAAAAGGAAGTGTTAACTAAATTCCCCTCCTTTTCTTCAAACAACTTCAGAAAGTATTTGGGTCAAATTTCAGGCAAAGATATGGAGGGACTTTTGTTCCCTACCAAGGGAGAAGAGCTGCTTGTTCATAGCACAAGTCTGAATTCATGAAGGTAGCTGTATTATAGTACTCATGATTACAAGCCTCGTCTTTTCTTTCAAAGTTTAATTATCATGTTATCAGCAACTTGGAACTTGACATAAATCTCAAGGTAGAAAATGCTTGAGAAGAAATTCAGTCCAGTGAATTAAAAAAAAAAAAAAAAAGGCGGGGGGAGAGAGAAAAGAAAACCCTACAAGTCTTTGAAGCAGCTGGGGTCAAAGGAACCGTGCTTTCTTCTAATTGTCCCAATAAATTTTAAAGATGTTATTACTCTGTAGTGTAGTGATTAAGAAATGGTAAAAAGAGATGCAATACTATAACATCAAGGCCATCAAGCTTAATAGTCCTTAACTGATTGTCACCCCGCCCCAACAAAAATAGACACGCTGTTCTCTCCTTTCCCTTCCCTCCTCCATTACCCTTCCCCCCTCACTTGAAGGCTTCTAAAAGCACCTCCAGCCAAGCCAAAGGGAATTTATACTTCCTGCAATAAAATCCAAAGAACAGAACAGCTGGCAGCTGAACTTAAGATTGCTAAAACAAACATTGTGACATTGATGTGGGGAGGGATTTGGTTATTATTACAACACGGCATGAGCGGTTCTGCAGGGAAAAGATGCAAGCTGAGCTTTGCTTTTTTTTTTTCACCATGCAAACAAAAGACTTTAAAAAACAGGAAAACAACAAAAGCAGCACTATTTGCTCTAAAAATACCTAGAAAAGAAAGCAATGCCCAAATCTGCTATATCGGCTGCCAAAAGCTTGGAGCTGGAATGACTGCGAAAGTATCTGAAGATTGTCCCAAAGACACAGCATCACATTGGCCAGCCAGCATCGTTACTAATTCATCTACTGTTACTTGTACAAATTACACAAATGAAGACATTATATCATAAGAATCCTACACATATCACAGTCAATTGCTCTGTTATACTGATCCTTGTTGTCTGTGAAAACTTATAATGATCTTCCAGAAAGAGTCCAGCTTTGATTTGAGGGCTTCAATAAACAGACTGCCCATCACTGTGCAACTTAGGACAGTAGTGGTTTAATAATAAATCAAAGTTTGGATTAATAACAATAACTGGTGGAGTTATAAAAATCGTAGATGGAATAACCATTACACTAAAGCTACATGTGCTCTTCAGAAAATATTCTGATGAGTTACTGCTCATCAGAATATTTTACAATACAGATTCTAACAGCTGACTACTGTTTCCATAAAGTTCAAGGACTATCTGCAGTGCTCCAGCATCTAACCCCAGCAGTGATGTTAGAAATTCCGAAGAGAGCGAGTTAGGACCAGTAGATTCCTAACTGCTACCTGCCCCTGCTTCAGGCAGCCACCTAGACTAGTGGCAGCTCAGTTTGGTAATTTATTAGGGAACTTCAGCCACATTTTTCAAATAACTCTGCACGAAGACGACTGACTGCTCCTCACTTTCTTTTTCCCCATATCTGATTTTCTATTGATTTCTTTTAAATGCAATGACATTTTTCTCAGGATCCAATTATAACAAGCATTCTCGGCTTAAGCACACTGCAGGGTTAAATAAACAATCTAAGTTCTTTTGGTTTTGGCATTGGCAATTCTTTCATCTTGTGTGAAAAGCAACATTATCTGGCATAATTTCCGCTACGATTAATCTATTCCTCTAGTTGGAATTAAAAGTTTGAAGTGAAATTGCAAGACTGCACATGCTGAAAAATGTTACAGTAATGACATAGTAAATTATCAGCCATCCAAGAAGGTATTGGAAAAAAAAAAAAAAAACAGTTTCCTTGTTCTGTGCCTGGGAAAATGGGTTCAAGTTTGGGCTAATCAAAGATTTAATCAAAAGTGTCAATGTCTCGACTGAAGAGTGATAAAAGTCATATGAAATACAGGTTGCCATTGTTTGAAATATATGCATATTTCAAACATATGCATATAAAGCAGCCACTCTTCCCCTCCACATGCACACACATTTCTCCAAGGTGAATCTTTGTTTGTTCATGTCTGTTCCGAAGCTAAACAGCTCTGACTTCAAGGGAAAGGAGATATTCTGCCTCAAATTTCAGCTGTAACAACCCACTTGTTTATCCCCATCTTCAGCTAGCAATATTCCACCCAGGTCACTGCACATTTTGCAGTCCTCTTCCTGGTACACATGGCAAAGGACAAAGATAGCCTAATCCCTGAGTTGTGCAAGAAAGGAGTGGTGGAACATGGGTTAGTAGGGTAAACATCTCTAAACAATTATAAACCTAAAATAACACCTCTGCTTCCTAGTTGGGTGGTGAGTCAACAGTCTCCACAACTCCAGATGCTGCTCTGACACCCAGATGGTCCTTTGGTGGTTTTTACCTTTTCCGAACAGGTGTGAAAAATCTGTTTGATGATGAATTGTACTGGTTTTCATGGTTGAATTTTCAGTTAAAGAGGAGAAACCCACGGGTGCTTTTTCACCTGAGAAGCTTCATCAGGAGCAGTGACACAGCCCAACTATTAACCACATTATCATCATGGTTCCTTGTTTAAAATAGTTTTCAACATTTTGAAACAAACATGTGGGGCAGAAGTACAGTTCCTCAAAATGCAGTTCTCAGTTATGTTTTAATATATAACTAGTTGAATACAATGCAATTCTATAAATGTCCACATTGAGAAAGACTCTTCTCATCACAGCCCTTTCCACCTTGGCCTTTGAAACTGGAACTTAAGGTCTGATTAAGCTTAAGCATGCACTTCAAGTTCTATATTAGTTTCAGTGGAGCTAAATGTATGCAATAAGCTGCCAGTAGCTGAATACCTTTCTGAACCAGTACCCAGGAAAGAGATCCTGAAATACAGAGTTTTGTAATCATCAAACTAGCATTGCACTTTTGAATCCAGACTAACTCAATGATGTCATAAGTACAGCTACACCCATTCACACTAAGGGTCAATGTAGCCCTGTTGTAGATCCCCTTGGAAGAGTTAAAGAAAGCATGTAGGGATACTTTCCCAGAATATTATCGTAATTTGCAACTTGGTGATGTTCTACACCAAACATTTTCATATTTAATATCTCTCAATGGAGTTTTTCTTCATGAATTAATCCAGTTCCTTTTGTAACCCAGATGTCTGCTAGTTTCATGTGATGCCAGCTTGTTGTTTGTAAGAGGCAGTGAAGAAACACTTCCTTTTCACTTTCCCTTATTGCCTTATTGCTTACAATTTAATAGACTTTTATCATATTGCTCTTCAGTTGTCTCTTCTCCAGGTTGAAGAGTCATAATCCTCTAACAGTCACTTCACCGGGAGCTGTCCATACTTTTGTCATCCATTTTCTAAGCTCTTAGTCCTATGCTGTAGAAAATGGGATCTCAAAAATTAGATTTATACTGCATGCCCAGATCAGTTTTAATAGAAGAGTTTCAATACTTCAGGTAGGAGCTTCCTACAAAACGTATGTCAAGATTGGTTTTTTGTTTGCTTGTTTGTTTTTAGAAATGGTAAAATCATTGGTATTCTAAATGAACATCTGCCTAAAGCTCTTCATTTAGGCTGGGGAATCTTGATACCACATGGTGGCTCAGAATAATCACGGGGATGTTTCATTTTATTAAGAACATGCCAGAACATTTCTCCAATGTGACACCACACTGCCTCAGCGTTTCATTTTATCAGTGTACAGGTTTTGTTTTCTACCTTGTTCTTTTATTGGGAGCTATGTGGGACATGTGCAGCCCTGAGCTGCACAAAAAATAAAAATAAAATATATAAATCAATAATAAAAAACTAGTCATGAGAATCTGATTTATTCCCTGTATTTAATGGGACTTCTATCACCCAGGAGCTTCACCCATTTCTGTGAGTCTGGTCACATCCTTTCTCTCTCAGTGCAAGAGAGATTTCCTCACATCTTCAATCAGTCTGGCCAGATATGTCCCTGGTTTCTTATAGACTGAGAAAGGGTAATGCAGATAGTATAAGCCTGTTAAAAACTCTGATAGCAGGAAAATACTTATGACTTTACCAAAATTAAGCTCCATAAAAATATTGCCCATTCTGAGCAATTCCAGGTTTTATGGATAATAATACCTGAGGTCTCTCCATTAGCAGGTTGTGATCCTCAAGCCACACAGCTTTAACTAACCTATTAGGAAGATATACTTAAGCCTTCAAGGCTGAAGTGATACAGAGGAACCATGCTGTGTATAAGGGAACACCATCTAGGGACTCTTTGTGTAATAGCTAGGACGCAACCTTAAATGTAGGTCATTGGATCTCAGTGCTCCTTCAGTGCCTGTGTACAAAATCATTCTGTTCCTTGGGTATGTTGAGCAGTAATGATATTGTATATATAGCAAGCTGATATGAATAAATGCCCATAAGCTCTAGAAATGTAAGTCACAATTAGAGCTTTTTCCATAGACATTTAGAAGGAGCGGTTGTTATGCAACTTCTAACAGTGTTTTAAATGGTATTCTTATGTAGTTTTCAAAGGACTGAATTTTTAGTGGTAACTATGAGGAGTTCTTTAGCGATACGTTCTCCTCCATTAGTATAGCCCAAGAAAATAGGACAATTTTTCAGCTGTTCTTACACATATAAATGCCTAGGAATGCTAGTCTTGGTGAAGACACTGCTGTAGTAGGGAGTAAGAGGATGGTCAGAATCCCAGGAAGATAACAGTATGTGTTAGAAAATTGGAGATAGATGGATACAGGCAAGAAAACATACAGACTACCCAGAAAGATAAAATTAGTTCTCGTAATAAGCAATTATGACTCCAAAAACTATTTGGCCAAAGGGTCTGTCTTTGCTGATATAAATATACTTAGAGCTGTGCCATTGGCTATACTGTCTGCCATTGAAAAATCCACAATTCTTTTTTGTCACCTAGGGTTGCTATGAAATGTTTGGAGGATAATTGAGTCCATGGAAATAACTTTGGAAACGCTCCATGTTAGAACATAGCTGCATTGTTAAGGCAAACGTGATGAACCGGGCTGAGCTATGTTCTCTATTACAAGCCTAGGATGGGCTGTTTAACAGGGAAAGCTCAATGAAAGCACTGTTGCAACACTGAATATAACTTTCGAATGAAGCCCATTGAATTTCACCAGTAAACTCTGTTGAATTGCTGGTCTAAAAATATACCTAGAGCTTTTGCAGGAAAATGCAGTAACACTCAGTGATGCACTCTGGTCCACATTTTTGCAAGTAGCAGACAATGAAAGAAGAAAAATTTCACCTCAGTGGGATGACTGCTGGTTGAAGAAAAATTAGCCAATAGAGCTTCCCAAAGGTCTGCCAGAATTGTGTCTTACAGGCACTTCCCATGAGGAAAGAGAGCTACATTAGCCAGAAATCCCCTCGGGAGCTTTCAGATAAGGTAAGAGCAGTAATTTTCTACTCCGTTTAGAATTTACAATATACTCCAAGTCAGAGGATGTTCAGGCAGCTGTGTGCATTGTTTGAGAGGAAGGTACAGGAGGAACCTGTCTTCATTCTAGGCAAAACACCAGTCTTTAGATGCCGGTACTGTTGCAGGGGAATGGGAAGGGAGGAAGAGGCATTACCCTTTCTAAAGGGATTATGAAGAGTACTATTGATGTACACAGCAGAAACAGTTCCAACTTTGTAAATCGTAAAGCTAAAGCCTATCTTACTAGATCTCCCACTGATTTTCTTAACTCTGTGTACCTGTAAATATAGACTGTGAGATTTTCAAGTCAAGGTCAGCCTCTAATTATGTACTTCTTCTGGGGTATGACAACTGGACACTACTTCAAGGCAAGTGGTAAGTTAAAAAGAATGGGTTCTGGGTTTTTGATAAGTTGATTTGCAGCCGTTTTGTCTAGGTTATTGTTAGTAAGAAAGTCAGAGTTTTATCCTTCAGAGGATTGTGTATCCTTTTGATACACAATTAATGCAAGCTACTTGCATTAATGAGAGTTATGCACTTCCAGTTCAGGTTTGTATCTCCATTAAAGTAAATGGTCTCCAGGGAGCAACCAGAGCAACCACAAAGGTAGTCTTGTGTAACACAGAGACAAGAGTTAAATGTGATGCTAAATTCTTGTAAATATTCTGGTCACACACACTTATTTAGCTTTTCCTCCCCATTGCATCAAGGAACTTATAAGTTGGCTGATTAGGGTCTTCCAGATGAGGGGAAAGAAAGGAAAATACCTTCTAGAAAGTCAGAGTTTTATCCTTCAGAGCATCGTCCTCTTTTGATACACAAGAGTGCATTAATGAGAGTTATGCACTTCCAGTTCAGGTTTGTATCTCCATTAAAGTAAATGGTCTCCAGGGAGCAACCAGAGCAACCACAAAGGTAGTCTTGTGTAACACAGAGACAAGAGTTAAATGTGATGCTAAATTCTTGTAAATATTCTGGTCACACACACTTATTTAGCTTTTCCTCCCCATTGCATCAAGGAACTTATAAGTTGGCTGATTAGGGTCTTCCAGATGAGGGGAAAGAAAGGAAAATACCTTCGGGAACTGAGACCCTTCACAATTGGAGATCACTAGACTAGCTTCAAGGTATAAAACCTTCTATCTGTGGTTATTTTCACTGACATATTTTTCTTGTTTATTTACCTTCAAGAAGAAATCAATGACTGCAATCTTTTTTTTTTCTTTTCTTTTTTTTTTGTCTGAACGATACTCATCTTCAGCAGGTTTAAACCAAAGCCTGTGGAAGGCAATTTACATTGCTTTCAGTGAATTTTGATCTGGGGACAATACTCTACACTATACCACTACAGCTGGGACAAAAGAAGAAAAGACAAAAGTTGTCTCCTGCTGCTCCTGCACTGAGGAGGAAATCTCCCTCATCAGCAGGTCAAAATGCAGAAGGAAGGGAGGCTGCCCTTAGACAAGGATTTACCCAGTGAGACTTAACTCGTTACAGCCTCTGTTAGAGCCCTTCCTCACTTTTCAGTAAACCCAAATGGCAGCAGTAGACAGACTTTTCCAGTCTAGGCTTTTCCAGGTTAACCTGGATCATCCAACTTCACAATCGTAGAATCACAGAATCATAGAATGCTTAAGGTTGGAAGGGACCTCTAGAGGTCATCTAGTCCAACCCCCCCTGCACACACAGGGTCACCTAGAGCATGTGGCACAGGGTGGCATCCAGGCAGGTTTTGAAGATCTCCAGAGAAGGAGACTCCACAACCTCTCTGGGCAGCCTGTTCCAGGGCTCTGTCATCCTCACTGTTAAAAAAATTTTCCTTAAGTTCCTGTGGAACTTCTGGTGCTTCAGTTTGTGGCCATTACCTCTAGTTCTGTCAGTGGCCTCTCCAGCAGCTCCACATCCCTCTTGTACTGTGGAGCCCAGAACTGGACACAGTACTCCAGATGCGGCCTCACCAGGGCTGAGTAGAGGGGCAGGATCACCTCCCTCGACCTGCTGGAGATGCTCTTCTTAATGCAGCCCAGGATCCCATTGGCCTTCTCAGCCACGAGGGTACACTGCTGCCTCATGGTCAACTTGTCATCCACCATGACACCCAAGTCTTTCTCCGCAGAGCTGCTCTCCAGAAGGTCAGTCCCCAGCCCGTACTGGTGGCCCAAATCCTAGTTTCATGGGTCCGTCTTTGGAGCTCAAGTTGTGGATGCACTACAGACCTACCTGTAGGCTTCAGCACACAGCAGCCTTGGAGTCATCTTCCAGGTCCACACAAGAGTCTTGGTGGCTCTGTATGGCTGTCACCTTCTGTTGGCATTGGCATCCTATTCTCTGTCCAAACAGCCATCCCTGTCTCCCCTGTGGGACTTAGGTCTATGGGCCAGAGAAAAGATACAACCTCCAAATGGAACTCCCTAACTCAGACCTTTCATAGAGGTTCCTCCTGGCTTATTTAGTTGGATAGAAAAAAAAATACTATGTAATGAAGTAAAAGCTCTGACTTGCAGCTACTTGCATAAGGACATTAACTTCCAGGCCCAATTAAATTTTAAGAATATAATGCAGAAAGATAAATCTGTTTCTGATACAAAGACCAGGAAAATGGGTGAGGAGTTTTAATGAATGAGAATATCTAAAACAGTCCCTTCTGACCAAAAAGGAAAAATGAAGTAGTGGGAAACAAACCTTTTTTTCTCTTAAAAGTCTGCAGCTTCTAACCTGCTGTGAAGGAGGAAATACTCTAAATTCTTCCTTGGTTAAAGCGTTGCAGCAGAAGGGGAAGATCCTGACCAAAGGGACATGGAGGGGGACATTTATGAGTGGGAGATAGCATTGCCAGATGTTCATATAAAGTCTAGCTTCCAAATCTAGTTCCATGAAGCCAAATATCCCATTTCATTCAGTTTTTTGTTTCCCCTATTGACTGAGCTACAGCAGGATCTACCAAGAGCATAATCCCATCCCGCAGGGGGCTGGGGTTCAACAGCTAAGAGGGCTTTTCCATCTCTGACTATAGCTAATCCTTAAGTACTTAAGCAACAAAATACAAGAGGCCATAAGCGGGGTTGGATATATCTCCACATGTGACCTGTATAAAATCCCATGTTAGTTCAGCGAAGTGCGTGGTCAGACCTCACTCAGAGAAAATCTGCTCATCTACCAAATCAAGCCAGTGAAATATTTTATCTATCTGGCCTCCCCTTGTCACCTCAGGTGTGGCATCTGGAGGGATGTGATTTCACCCACACAATCGTTTTCTCACTATGTGTAGCTGCATGTCCCTGTCTATGCAGCTCTATGCAGCTGGTCAGGGACATCCAGAGCTCTTCAGACTTCATGTCCAGAGCAACTGTCAATTGCTGGATCCCACTCCAGAGATCTGACTCCTAAATGTCAAGCATTGCTGTATAAAACTTCCAGATTCCTAAATTTATTTTCTAATATGACTTTAAGCAACTCTGAGATCTCAAGAGTGACTTTATTTCACAGCAAGTCAGATGGCCCCAATATCCCCAGCTACTTGTGGTAAGAGGGATTTATTAAAAACATTTGGCATTATTTTGCATCATGTGAAAGCAAGGAAATAACTCCACAAAAACAATTACCTCTCCTTCCCCCCTGAAGTCAGGACAAAAGGTTAGAGCAGTCATCTCCCCCTCTATTTTCCTCTCCTCTCTCTTTCATGCAGAAACAGGATCCCAAAAGGAAGAATCGTATTGGGATTTAAACAGCAAGCAAAGTCTTGACCAGACTAGAAGACTAATCCCAAACTCCCAGATCCTTTATTATCCTACTGCAATTAAGTGTGGGTGTACATGCACATATATATATGACTTTGTATCCTTGAAACTGTCTTCCTTAGAGTATTATTAGTCCCTAGGTCATAGGATTTAAAATATCTCTTCTGCCTCTTTAAGCAAACACTGTTCCTTGTCGTGCTTTCTAACAGCTGTAGGTCGCATCCTGCCAGCTGTTGGGTAGATGTCTGAATCAGCTGTTAGGGCTGCATGTCAGGAGCAGTCTGGAGATGGAACAGGGCCTCTTGGCTCAGCTACAAATGTCCTCACATATCTTGGACAGAGCTACTCCCGAACAAGGTTTGCATTAGCTCTCAAGATGAAGGGGCGAGTTTTGAAGTGAATTAATCATCTCCTTGGGAAAACAAGGAAAGAAAAAGAATTACTAAGATGATGGATTGCTTGGAAAGCAAGTTCGGGTTGTGTGTGTATCACCACAGATGGATTTCTTACATCTGTGCAACAAATGTTATGTATTTCAGGTAGGAGCCGTGGGTTGCCAGAACCCAGCAAAACTGGTTGAGATTTAGTACTGAATTTTCAAATACAGTGAAATATGGTTAGTAATGAGATCTTCAACTGCTTTAAATCACTTTATTGTGTACAAATTATGCAAACATAATTTGGACAAGAGAGAGGACAACTGACTAAGAAGACAAAAGGAGACCCTCCAACCTGCTGATGAGTATAAATTCCAGTGTAGACTTGTGATTACTTAAAACTGAGGCAAAGCAGGGCAATTTCATGCTCCTTATGGTACTGGGGGACTCCCCCGTCAAGGAATTCATCATAATTTTGAGAAACAGCATGCCATTGAACAGGGAGCCTGAAGAACAAGAGGCAAATACGAGCCTGTGTGGTGACAGTTCTATGATGACAATTTAAATCTTAGCATTGTTAATAACTTTGCTACATCTGCCAGTACATCTACTTAATGTGCTTATCCTGGAGTTGCAAACTGACTCCCAAGGCCTCCCCATGTGTCTAAAGCATCGTCTGTCAACTATCCAGCTGTCAAAACATCCAACCTCAACTCAGACAGCTTCTTTGATGCATGCAGTTTAAGCACTTTCAGTGCAAAAAATCTGTGGTATGTTGGAAAAATGGCAAGGCGGGGACTGCAAAACCTGTGCCAGATTTACGATGAACATAATAACCAAGGACTTGTTTACCTGTGTTGGTACCTGTGCTGGCACAATGCACGGCAGAACAGTGCTGAAAACGCAGTGGCACTGCCTGGCCTCGACAAGCTCCATGATTGCCAAGTGCATGCACAGGGCTTCTCTGGGTATATGTCGCTGAGAGTTACATCTGCTAAAGGCCATCCGTGCTGCTGCCACCACACTAATGAGTCTCACACTAACAAGGCAGATCAGTCCAAGGCAGGCTGGCATATTCTCTTCCCCACACCTTCATTGCAAAGTGTAGATGTTGCCTAAGGCCCCCTTCCACTCAGAATAGGACTCTACCATAGGCACTGGTGGGGTGGAGAATGTGTCATGGCAGGTGAACAGAGATGAGAGGGGTTACTGGGAGAAGGCAAAAGAGAAGGAAAAAAATATTTGCTCATTCCATGTTGATTTATGTCCATTTTTCTTCAGGGTCTTCTAGGCAGGGACTGTCTCTCCTTCTCTACTTGTGCAGTGTTTAAGACCACAGCTATAACACTATGACAATAGTATTGATAGTGAGATTAAATGTAAATACTAAATATAGATATGGTATGTATGGAGCAGGCCTATATGCCTGCAGAAATCACTAATGAATGCATGTGCAGAATGCACGTACATAGTTCTTGCTACATATTATGTAAGGAGCTATAGAGAAAGGACCTAAAGAAAACTGCTTCAGCGGAAAGCAGGGTCCACAATGAGGCCAGGAGGAAAACAAAGAAGCTCTGAGACTTGTCTTTTTTGTTTTGCTTTGTTTTTAAGTTCATTGTTTTCCTTCCATCTACAGATTTTTTACTTTTCTGTTTGTTTCTAATATCAGACAAGTGAACATGTTGGCCCTTCTCACCACAGTCTTGCCACAAAGCAATTGAACAAAGATGAAGAAAGGGATGAACCTTCACAAGCAAGTCTAGTGATAATTCCTCTCTTCCCAGTAGGACAACTTTTAGATCTAGAGGTTATATACTTATATGTGCGTAAGTGCACATATGACAAAGAGATTTCAGGTGCTTTCCTTTATAGTGCTTTAGCTCCATCGAAGTGTCTGCTGGCACAACGCCAGCCAAATGAAAGAACGTAACAAGGAAACATGCAGAGGATGATCCTTTTAATCCTGGCAAATTTTGCTTCGTTCCGATTTTCTCAGCACTGAGCATTTATCCACTTATCATCTGCTTCATGAAATGAGCTTTCCTCCAGTTCTTCAAAAGACAAGCCTCTCTTTCCCCAGCAGAGCCTAACTTTGATCTCTGTCCTCTGCAGAGCGCTTACCCAGACAAAAGTGCATTCAGAGATGTCCACACCTGTTCGTGCCTCAAAATCCCACATCTGGTTATTACATAATATATCAGCTGTATTGCTCTGCTTCTCACTGCCTCTTTCTCTTAACGCTGGCACTTCTGTCTTCTCGGCTGGTAGAGCACAGCTGAACCCCTGATATGGTGACTTTCTGATTTTAATGCTTCTACGCTGTTGCCATCTCTTCCTTTACTTATTAGCCTGGCTTTTCTGAGCGCTCAAAAGGGACAGTTGTAACATACTTTGCCCCCCTCCCCTTCCCCACCACACACATGTGTGTTGTCACTCAGGGGAGTTAAATTTAGGGTGATTAGATCACTGTGTGTAATGAACAGGCTTCTGTGAGGTTTTTGAACAGAGCCCAGGAGCATCTTGTACTTGCAGTAGACTGGTTTGAGAGGCAAAGAAAAGTTAGGGTGAAAATACACACCCTGACATCCTGAGAATTACCCTCTTTTCCTCTATGTCAGCCAGGACCAAAAGATAAATGTCATCTTCTACTGAAGGGAACAGAAAAGAGGTGCTTAAAGACAGATGACAATTCCGGACTGATCAAATCCTTCACACAAAGAAAGCAGGGTTGCTTCTTTCAGGTCTCCTTAAGTGTTCCCATTCCTGTGGCTTTCAGAGCTTTTCTTAAGATTCTAGACAGCAACCTCACAGCAGTTCACTATCAGTTAGTTTTTATGTCTCCTGTTACTTTTACAAACTATAAGAGATTTTTTTTCTCCTTTTCTGTTTGCACACACCCCCTGGTTACACACTTGCATCTCACTGCCACTAGAGCCTGGCAACATCACACTTTTGTGAAGCGATAGTTTAAATGACTCCCCATATCAACCAGTGAAGTCTGATAACTACATAATTAAGCCATATGTCATGTCTCTGAAAACAAATTCTTAAATTCTTTTGAACAGAATGTTCTTCTTTAAATTACCCTGTTCCCAGTACCCTTCTTAGTAAAGTGACTCACTAATATTTTCTTAGTAAAAAGCACCAAAACTAGAATGCTCCGAGATGCAGAACTTTTATCGGTCTCCATTACTGTGATGTTATCACTGTAGCATCACACACCATCTTCTACCTGCCATCGTTTGCCCTCCTATTGGCATACTGACTCCTGTTTTGAAGATCAGTAGAGAGCTTCTTCCTTCACCAGTTCTCGGATAACTTTCCAGTGTAACTTTCCAAGACTTCAAGTGGCACAGTCATCTCAACAGCTGCTCTTTGGAGTGCATTTACATTTAGATATGTGTTTTTTCCAACTGTTTTGAATCAAAACCAACACCTTTTACAAAAAGTCTTTATGCCAATTTTATGCAGTGTTGCCCCAATAGTATGTCATTTTAAACTAAATTAGGATCAGATTGAGCACTGAAAGAGTTCTTATTTTTCCCATTTTGTTGGAAACTGTGGAGATAGCGTGTTCACTCCATTTATATATGTTTTACAATCATTTCATGGATGTCCTCATTATGACTTACGTGTCACCAGTGGAACCTACCAACCAATGTCATGATCTAGATCACATTTGCATACATTCATATTTTGGCATGCTTTTTTCTTCCAAAATAGCTGTTCTTAAGAATCCTGCAGTGTTACCGTTACCTCTTCTGTGATTTTTGAGATTGTTCCCAGGAGTTAGATATTCTAAATAACTGTTATCAAGACAGGAGATAAAATTACAAGAACTCAGATGTGCTAGAAGAACTAACACTAGTGTAACTGGAGCAGATCAGGTGTGTGAGGGCACATCCATAAGAAAAGAAACTTTTCCTAACTAGTTGTAGCACAATTCACCAATGGCAAAATCTTGGGTTAAAAAAAAAAAAAAACAAGCTGCTTATTTGGCCTGCTGAAAATGATGTTTCACAGGTTGCTCTGTGGACAGAGGGTATCCAGTACTGCCCAAACAGAAAAGGGCAAAGAGCAGTCTGCCCTGGCCCACCCTCACAAGGCACTGGGAGCTGGGTGATGGATTCCTGCGGGCTGGGAGGTGGGGAATATCACTTGACTTTGCAGGAGGCCGCAGAACTGTCCCTGGACAGGAAGGGTCTCTCGTGCAGGAAGGAACTGGTAAGTCTGGAGGAGAAAACCTGAGTTAGATTTTTTTAATGCCTTTGCTAAAGAAGCTTAAATCCGAGCTGGGAGTGACACTGATGAGGAGACCGTCCTCTGGAGCAAGGTACGGTTTGTTTTTTACTCCCTTTGCAAAACTGTATAAAGAAGAAAGGAGTCCCAGACTA
>NW_010588538.1:481535-491580 GCF_000705375.1 Tinamus guttatus
GATAGCCAAAAAGAAGCTGCCTCTCAGACTGCCACAAAACCAAGGAAGACCTAAAAGTCTTCCTTGTTTAGGTTTGCCTTAACCAAAAGGTTTCTGTTTATCAGTGGAATAATTGTGAGTCTTGTTAAGGGCGGCACATGAGCTGTGCCTGGGGGTCCTATTTGATCAGAAGGTGGTCATGTAAGACAAGCTGGAGTGGCAGGGGATCACAGAGGCATCTGTGAGTCATCATCAGACTCTTCTGGGAGCATCCCTAATCCACACCACCAGGGCACAGGCAGCAAGACAGCATCAGGGAAAGGCCTCAGCAGAAAAGAGATGAAGATTTACCTTTTGCTCCTCTAAAGCTATGGTTACTCTAAAGGGATCTTTGATCTCCGTGCAAGGGATGGAAGTGAGGGAAATACTTGGAGGACTCTTTGTTCCTCCTAACGTTATCTAAATTCTTCATCTGAGAAGCAGCAACAAGTTTAATTCCAAGACAAAACTGTGTGAACTCCATGTGTGTTCCCAGCTCCAGAATCAAGGATATTCTCAGATGACAACAAAGTACCATGGAAAAAGGAAGTGAAGTTACACTGATGTTAGCAAAATTATAACCTGATACCCTTAATAATTTTAATAGCCTCATATTCTATTCTTCCCCAGAGCTGCTGCCTTCATGCAGACAGAGAACAGACAAGATCATCTTTTTATCCAGTTATTTCCCCCTGATGTGATGGGAGTGGCGATGATGTCAGTGTAATGCCCTGGAGAATAACAGCGAAGGTTCAAAAAAACACATCGGCATAAAGAAAGTGCAGCGCTGTGATCACAGCTGGTCTGCAGCTCCTTATCCACTGGAGGGGGAAATGTTTGCTGTATTTTGCAGAACCTGTCATCATGAAGCTTTCAGAAGGCTACTATTTTAAAAATGAATGTAGGTAGAGCTGAAGAAAGTTCCTGCATCTGTTCTTATTTTTTTGTTCAGCTCAGCTTCTTCTATTTGTATTGGCTTGTGAGAATACAGGGCAAAGCATGGCAGAAAGTGCTCGGCATGATCTAGATCTGGAGCTGATGCTGTGTAATATTTCTAAAACTTTGCATCCTTCTCCAAGGCGTGAAAAGATCTTTTTTTTTAATTACAGTTCTTATTTCATGGAAATATTCATGGAAATATTTCATGGAATCTTAGAAGAGATATGAGTAACTTGTTTTAATAAAATGAGTGCTTATTTTTTAGCTATGATTTCAGGTATCTACCCTTCCACTTAGAGGAAAAAAAAGAAGGACTGTTCTTGTCATCAATCTTCGGGGAATCTAATGTAAGGTCCTCAGAGCAATGCTCAATACATTAACTACAGTAGTGACCTCAGCTCCAGAATCACAGTTAGCTAGTGTAAATCTCATTAAGTGTAAGCCACCTTGAATTAAAAGAAATTTGTGGCCACAGTAACCAAAGAAGAAACATAAATGAAATTTTCCTTGATTACAGATACACTTATGCAATATGGATCTAACTGCAAATCAGTATTTTGGTCCTCAGGACTGGTAGCTTGGAGAGTTATGTCAAATACAGATGTCACAGTTATGGCACTTTGTGCAGCGAAAACAACTAATATCACCAGTAGTATCTGAGGATGGGAAGGGGGAAGAGCATGTGTAATTTTAAGCACCAGAATTTTCCATAGAAAAAAAGAAAGAAGCCAGCTATCTCCAACTGAAATTAGTGAGAACTGAGTTTTCAGTATATCATGGGATCAATCTCCTCCTTCCCTGTCCCCTAACTGCACAGCACAGCAGAGCCCATAACTTACTGGTATGTACCTAGAATCATTGGAAGACCGACCGCCAACAGCTGGCATCTTTAGAACCCATTATTCCCTTTGCTGCCTCTACTAAACTACAGCTTTCTGGAATGGAATGAATTAATTCCCAACAGTTATGAATCCTGCATAATTCATTTATTCATGTGCCTGTAAAAGGCACTAAAATTTAAGAGTCTGAAATAAAAATGAGTGTAATTGCACCTGGTTTTAGATTCCTTCCCATTCTGCTCTACCATTTCATTTTTACTGCCATTTAAATGGCACAGTGTTTAATTGAAAGCTCTGAATTGCTGATTGCTGTTACAATGCAACTTCTCAGTGGGGAAAAATACACCCTTTGTAAATAATTTGGAGATGAAGTATTCTTGCTATGCACAGTTGCAAAAATGGATGTGGAAAGACAGAATTAAAGCCGTGATAGTGCCCATAATTTCTGTCCTAATGAAGATTCATAGGACTGGATTAAGTGAGCAAGCTGTGTGAATCCCTTGAGCCCTCTGACATACATTGGGAGACACAGCATACATTTCAGCAGGACTCTTCCATTCCTAGGTTAATTAACAAATGGTAGCCATTAGTCATTTATTAATTTGATTATCCCCCATCTTGAAAATTTAATATGGCAAATTTCTGCAAAGAGAAAAATGAACACAAATAAGACATAAGATAGCTTGGGAAAGCTCCATACCCTAGAACTTGGGCAGAATTCAGCCAAAGGGCTGTTGGCCACACAACACAGGTGATACTCAGCATTTGCTGCACAACTTCATTAGGCATGACTGTTCAGGGTGCTGTAGCCAGAGGCAATAAAGTGACTGTGTCCTAGCAAGAGTATGCGAAAGGAGATGGGACCAGCAATGGGAGCACTTGCTGACAGAGAAAGAGCCATGATCAGCTAAGTAGTGGGTTCATGCAGCATGTCTTCTCCAGAAGTACGAAGTAAATGAGAAAAGCTTTCCAAACAGTGAAGTAGCCTGTGGGCCAGGCTGCTTTCTGCCAAATACCAGAATTTTACAGGTGAGAATTTTACAGGTTTTGGAACTGACAGGAAAGTAATGATGACGCATAAGATTCAGTGGCTACTTGTTAAAAGGGAGCTATCCAATAGGAACAACTGAGAAGAAATATGTGGTCAGGATTCCCTGCATATTCCTACTATTAATACTACAGAGTGGAGCTGCCTGTTTTTTTGTTTTTGTTTTCCCTCCATTCCTGATCCAAAACTTTGGGCAACATTTGCAATCCCAACGGGATACCTAAGCCAAGTTTCAAGCTAACCCTGATGAGTCTGTGTTTTTAATCATGCCTTCATTCTTGACAGATTTGGGACTGAAAAAGCGAAAAACTCAATGAATGTCAACTTTTATTTAATTGTTTCTTAAATTTAGAATGCAAAGATGATGGGAGGCCATATCTCCTGATAATGTCTCTGGGAAATGAAACTGCTGACACTTTCGCATAGCTCTAGTTTCCAGACACTGTAAGCGTTTTAATGATATGATCAATAACTATATAGATAGAAGGGACATTTCCTACCACACGAAATACAATAGCTAGAAACACGAGAAGTGGTTTATGCATCCCTTTAACTGGTGGTTAACCTCATCAAATTACTGCACCTGCTAAGGCTGTGAGAAATAAATACAGCTGGTGTCAGCGTCTGGCCAACTGAACCCAACCCTGTGTTAATCTGAGCAGATGTAAGCGACCACATGATTGACTCGAGCGTGACGTGGTGAGACAGTGCTTCATCATGAGCTGGAGTGATTGGTCCCAAGGTGCAGAAAACAAGGCTAGATACAGCTACGTACTTTTCTCTCCCAGACAAATCCAGCCCTGCCAAACCCACTCAGGGAGTGATTTAGGTCGGAAAGGGCCATGTCCAGGAAGCTTCAGGGAGACCAGGAAGGTGCCCCATGAAGGTCTCTAAGAGTGACTGAGATGTCAGTGGGAAACAGGAAATGAAGAAATGGCCTTTGTCTAGAGCGAGACTAGAGATCCTCTAATCAGAAGCACTATACAAAAGCAATGTAATAAATAAAGCAATGGCCTTGCTCCCAAAGAGGAGAGGACAGACAGTAAGTGAAGACCTCAAAGCACGACAGAAAACAAAACAAAACAACAGACAAAAAACCTAACAGACACCTATAAATTTCAGACAGACATTTCTGAGAAGGAATGTGTCATAGAAATAAAGTTCTGCAGGAACTTTGCAGGAGAGACCATACCTACTTGGGATGTCTGTTGTTGTTGTTTAGTGTTTTGTTTTGCCTTTTTTCTGGAAAGAACATAAAGAAACTTACTTGAATACTGAAAAAATGGGTAATGGAGAATGAGAGGAGAACTCCAGAGTGCTTCTCTTTCTTCCTTTCAACCTTTTACCTCCAAATGACCCACACTGCTTTCTTCAGAATGCACCCTGTAATAGACTCAGCCAGTGACTAATTTCATTCCTATGAGGGGCTTCTCCTGAGCTTCCCAAGAATATCTTACTCAAGCCACTACACTGAACTCATGATGGCCAGGAGAGGGATGCTGAGCAAGACAAACCTTGGAGTTCAGTTCTCACTAACTTCTCTGAGAGCTAATCACAGCTAAATTTTCAAAGCCTGGAGCAGAAGCTTTCTTATGAACGCAAGGAAAACAGCCAGCCTATCCCTCTTCCCCCACTGTGCTGCATAACTTCCTATGTTCTTCTCATGCTTTGCTCAGTGTAAATGGCATTAATGTAAAGTTACCAGATATCTGAAGTACCCTCAGTTCTACAGCACGGTAGTAATGAAGTGTGTAAACAAAATACACTCATGTAGGAACCCACATGTAGACATTTAGTGCATTCTAAGATGGTGAGAATTAGAAAGCTATTTCTTCAGTTGCTGCCTCTTATGGAGGATCTGTTATGAAGATCTACGTATATATGTATATTTGTATGTGTAAATTATGCAGACACATATGAAGGAACGGATAAGAAAATTCAGATTAAGGCTAGCAGAGCAAGTCATGTACTTACAGTTTATTTATTTATTTATGTTTCTGAATTGGAGCCATCAAGAAATCAGCCTTACACAGCTCACCTACCAAGATAGAGATGGGCTAAACCAGTAGTTAGGATATTGCCCTGGCACAAGAGACACAAAAATTGGCTCTTCTCAGCTTGTGTAACAGTTTGTTTAGACTTTGTTCTACATCTAAACACAGAAAATCTGGTGCTATTTTAGGAAACACAATAGGACATACTCTTCACATCTGGTTGCTTCTCTTTTTCTGCCACTGGTCATTTATACCACAGAAAGTTTGAATAACACGGATGTGAAATCATATTGCCTTTCCCCTCATTCTTACACAGAATCCCCTGACCACATTGTTTACAGTCAAAAGATGAGTCAACACTGTGCGAAGGTCTAGCTTATTATGAATAGAGAATATGCTCAGATCATATTTGCTTTGCCAGAGAAGAAAAAATCCCAGGATTATGTCTCAGATGAGAAAGATGCAGATCACCTTTACTTATAGGGTTGCATTTAGTAATCAAGATGTTGTTTAAGAGATTGCCACAGTTACATCAGGAGAATGTTTAAATGAAATATAAGACACACATGATTGGATGAAATGACCTCTTGTCATGGAAGTTTCCAAAATGGAGGTTTTCCAAATGGAAAATAGAGGTTTTCCAGAAAGGACCTGAAAGCATATAGCGTTATGATCATTTTCAGTTAAGATGTTTGCTGACAGCAAAATGAACCAACCTGTTTCGTTAAACATTTTAGGCTGACCCCAGGCAGAGCCATTAAGTGACCAACTCTGACATTTAGTCTCACAGAGACTTCAAACTTCAAATCCACCACTCATTTTCTGTCTGACTCTGAAGGCACTTAAGTTTTTTTGCCAGAGAAAACCCCTTCAACAGTTACATTTCTGTTTTTGTGTAGGTGCAAAGTGACTATGTCTGCAAAATCTCATCTGCAGACACAAATCATATACAAGCATGTACCTCTTCCTGCACTCCCCTGAAGGCCTGAGATGGTGAGCAGGCTGATGCTGCTCTTATCCTCCATTACCAAGTCACTAGAAAAAATCTTTGTGGCAGAAGAAATGTGGCTTTATATTTTCCCTCTTGCAGTCTGAAATAGGAACTGGATATCATGACTCAGATCTAGTAGTGTTCTTGAATCATTAGACACTATTGTTTTCTCTTCCTAAAACAATACATCTTTGTGTAATGCAAGTAAATATTCAGGAGGCCACAAGGAGCAAGACAATGTCTTCCTGACAGATGTGGTCTTTGGCTGATATACGGAGGCCCAGACCTTGTCAGAGTGAATAGTAATTATATATTAAGTTGAACTCTTTAGTATGAGCCTTGCTATTATTTTCAGAAAATCACTTTGGAGAAGGGACATTTGGCATTCAAGTCCTTACTCCAAATCAAACAAAGGTCTACTTGAATCTCTCCTGTCCATGAAGAGCTAATTTAGCCTAGGCAAAGAGGTAGTTTGCATCTCTGTTATTTCTGGCAACTATATCTGAGAGACAGAGTTTAAGCCTAGATTTCTCCTTAGTGCCTTCAACTGACTCAGCAGCCAGCTGAGCTTGATCCACAGCTTGCTGTCTTTTCCAGCCCATAGTCTTTAAAGAGAGACTGCATGTGGAATAACTGATCTGTGCTTCAATTCCCATGTGCAAAACAGAAATATTAGCTGCCTCTCACAGATGTTGAAAAATAAGATAGTAATATGGCCTTATACAAATGAAGATCACATACAAGTCTAGTAAATGACAAAACTACTTACATTTAATAGCATAAAGTCTAAATAATATTGTCTGGTTAGTGCTTCAGTTGTTAGTGCAAATCCAGACTATCTAAGAACAACACAAACCCTAACTCATTGTACCTTAAAACAGCCACACTACACTAATATAGTGTACAGCAAATATAGTTTAATCTTAGAGCGACCCCCATATTAAAAATGTCTATTCTGTTCAATAAATGAGAATTTTAAATTTAGCTTGACCAATCTGTAACTAAATGTAGTAAGCTTCATTTTAGTAGAAGTGGGCAGCTATTTCCACACAAAATTCCTAGCCAGCTCTGTATATAAACTAAGAGAAGCTCTGATCTCGATCAGCAACGATGGCTCAGGTGTCTGGTGAAGTAGTTCAGAGGTATTCTCAGCAACACTAACCTCTGTCCAGACTTGTGTCTGGCATAAATATGAGTAGCTTCTTGCAAGCTTGGAAGAAATAAACCACAAAAGAAGTTCTAGCTGCAGATGAACTTGTCTATTACAAAACTTTTTTTTTTTTTTTTTTTTTTGCTCACGCGGGGGAAAAGATAATAGTAATAGCAGCTCTAAGAACTGTTAGAAGTTGCATTTTAGTGTTACTAACAGCTGGTATAGCAAGGGAAATAATCAGAGTTGGAAACATATCCTCAAATTAATTTTAGCAGATTTTGCTGGTCTCCTCTTTTTCCAGATGCCATAGAGCAAAATGACAGTTGCTAAATATTAGAAAGGGAGCAAAAAATCTGAGTTGTCTATTTTTTTTTTAATCATTCAGCACATCATTTGCCTTACAGCAGTTTTGGTAGAATAATTGCCTAAACAGAGATTTAAAAAAATCTACTATAATCAGAGATTGCATTGTATTAAGTTATGGCACCAGAAAAATATCTTATTCAGGATTTTGTTCACTTGAGTATTTCAGCTGGTTAAAACGTTTGTGCATCCTTCCTCTATTAAAAAAGAACACAGACAAGCTTTGTAAGAACAGGTTGGGAGGGATAGTAAAAAAATACATGAGGAGATTATAAAACTACTGAGTTTTGATGGAATTTAAGGGTCTGTCTCCTGAAGATGCCACCTTCCTTCCATAGTGCAAACTTTATGAATATAGTCCATTATGTACAACATCAACAGGGCAACATGCTTGAGTAACATTGGTCAAAATGGCAATGCCTTTGAAAGAAGCTTGACAAGTGTGACTGTCATGTGTAGCTGGCTTTTTGTTTTGTATTAAAGTCCCACAAAGGGTTGCACCTTCAATTAGGAACAGCATGAATGTGGTCTCTGTAGACAGAAGAGCCAAAAAAGGATAAAAAGAGAAGCAAAAATCATATCTAGACCTCCTACCATAGGTGCCAGACTGGCACAGAGACTAATTCACTCTCAACTGATTGGGGAGCAAAGATCTGGCAGCTTCAGAAAGCCAACAGCCAGAGTAGCTCACTGTTCTCTTGATGTCAAACTAGCAGCAAAAGCATTGTTGGCAAATCTATAGCAGAAATTATATATATAGCCTGTGTAGTCTGAAGCTCAGTCAGTGAACCAGACTCCTGATTTCAGAAAGAATCTTAGCTGCATTGGAATTGCATTCTATCTATGCTCCAAAATGTGTGAAAATCTCTAGGATATCTATGAATCTATACATGCCCCCCAAACTGCCCCAGATATCACCAGGTATCAGATATCTCACGCCAAAGTTTCCACTGCAAGCTTCTCATTTAAAGAATCTATTAATATGGACTAGCCTCTTTTTATGACCAATAGGCAAATCTTTTCAAGACAACAAGGCTGAGATCTTTGGCGCTGTAAAAACTTTCTTCACGTCCTGAGTGTTCTTTCAACTTTTAAAAACTGTGACCATGCAGAGCAGGGCTAATTTTGCCTAACATTAGCCATCTAAAAGTAGTCATGAAATCTAAGCATCTTATTCTCATCATTTCTATGTTCAGTACAGAAAAGCATCTCGAGAGAGTAATTCACCTCATTTCCAGATAGTCGCAATAAATCACCCTTCTGAGGTACTAATCTTTCCAGTGACTGTAGAACGAGCCTGAGCAATAGATTTTGACCAGA
The DNA here is from genome assembly GCF_000705375.1 of Tinamus guttatus. The sequence goes on from NW_010588538.1 coordinate 490,201, forward strand.
CATCTAATTTTTCAGTTGAGACAGAGCCCATCCTTTATGTGGTAACAGTATTCCAGTAGGAGCTAAAATACTATTCCAGTACTTTGTCTCCCAATTTCTCCCCAGAGAAGTAGACATTATTCCCCAAAGAGATCATGGCTGGCCTTCATCTCCAATTAGCTTGTTCTGGCAGGAACTCTTGTCCCAGCCATGGATAAAAGACTTAAGCTGACTGAAAAGGAAAAAAAAAAAAAAAGGAAAAGACAGACTGCTCACATAGCATTTGTGAGGCAGCAAAGTTAATTGCTGTGTAATTACCACCCAAGTAAATTGTTTAATGTGGTAAAATGTGACCAGGGTTGTTACTTCTGTTGCAAGCAGTGGCTCATGATGCCATCTGCAACCCATCAACAGATCACATAGTGAATTTGGTGCAGATGTAAAGCAAACCCTCAACATCTCCAAGCATGTTGTTAAAAACCTCCATCAAGTCAATACTAACATTTCTGTTGTTTCAGATGTCACTGTGGCTATTTACACAGAGCTCAATGGTGCCGCACTTGCTCATGTTGATGAGGGAAGAATATGGTTAGTTAAGGGAAGAGCAGGTTGGCAATGGCTTCTGAGGTTAGAAACGAAAATAAAAGGGGGATAAAAGACACATCAGTGTTCAACCATAATTGGAAATCCAGCTAGGCAGCGTGGAGAGGGGAGCGATGAGGGGGAAAGGAATGTGGTCTGTCATGAAAGCGGCAGTCTGGCAATTTACTGTGGGATCGCCAGCAGTTCGTATAAACAGCAGGCGGCTGCTGCATCAGCTACTGGCTCCCTTTGGGTGCTCTCAGTGCCCAAGGCCAGCGGATACATGTGGCAGGTCAGTTGTAAACCCACGGGACACCAGTGCCCGCTCCTGCAAAGCTGGGGTGTCTTCAGCACGGCGCCGTGCAGGTGCATGGTGCTCCTTGGGAATCACAGGGCTCCGCCACGATCTGCTGCCTCCGTTACAGGAACTGCCATGGTACGAGGCAATTATTTTAAGTCTTATCGAATTAACTTAAATCTTCAGCACAAAAGCTCATTATAAAAAAAAAAAATAGTGACACTTCCGATCTGAACTTTAAAGCACTGAGAAACTTCCCATTACGGAGCCTCCTGTCCCCAGACCACACATCGCTTGTCTCATGGAAGGCTAGGCATTGTTTCTCACCTCTTTAGCTTTTCTGGGTTTTATTTATTTATAATTTATTTTAAAGGCAGCATTCCAGAAGCAGATCAAGGATCCAGGGACCAGCTTTTTGTATTGGAGCGCCTTGGTGCTTTCGAATCGTCTCCCATGCTTCACAGTAACACAGAAATTCAGCAAACCTCATTCAAAGCAGAAAGCAGAACCCAGTAAAAAAA
>NW_010588538.1:497058-524014 GCF_000705375.1 Tinamus guttatus
TTAAGTGGAGACCTCAAATGGCAGTCCCACAGAACATGGAGCAAGTAACCTTCCACCAGCAGAGTGATGACAAGAGGCAGCTTAACATTTATTGCATCAGACATCTGTCTGTCTGTGTTTTGCCAATGCTCATTGAGTTTTTAGGGACATTAGTGACTCATTTGTTGTAATTATGTGTGATCACTGTGGAATTCTGAAGTTGTTTTCAGACAAGACCAATGTGACCCTGCATAAGGGTGTATGAGTCCCCAAATGTATGGGAGGCATCAATTTCCACCAAGCTTCACTCTGACCTTCCTTCAGCAGGTACATTATTATCTACCACAGCATAATATAGCTGTCAGCTTCATCATTTAATGGTGAAAACTTCCCTAATTGCCTCCCATTTTTTCCTGTGAGGATGCAACTATTAGAGCTTATTGCTCATGTGAAGTTCAAGCAAAGCAAAACTGATGCTTTCAAAATTGCACAAAAGAGTGCAATTTTTAAAAGCAGATACATTTGTCCTATTCATGCGGGAGCTCTCATCTCTGCTACATTGCTGCAGCAGACTGATCTGATTCAGTTTCCACTGTGGTGAAAGAACACTGCTCAGCCCTGGGCACAGCTACACTGATGCACTTAAGAAGATGTCAATGGCTGTGTAGATATATTTTTCCCATATTTCAGTTTGTCAAGCAGATAGGGCCAGCTGCAGGACCCAAGACTTTGACTACAGCTTAAGGTTTGGATTCTTCCTTGCAAAGTGAGTCCTGTGCACCCTGTTACTGCAGGAGATATTTACCAATGCTTTGTCAAGAAAATCTCCTTTCAGCTCCATCTTGTGCATTTTGGTTTATGTGTCACATGGATAGGAAGATGTGGAAAAGCTATGGAAAAAGCTGGCTTGTGTCCTCTGTTTACAGAATACGTCCCAACTGTCACTGTCATAGCTGCCAGTCATTAGCACGGGAAACTCAAAATAAGAATTTGAGCTGAGTTCAGACTGCAACGAGAAGGTTTTTGGCTCTCTGGTAGTGAAATGGGCCCACACCTGCTTCTGAGTGGAGCAGGCAGGAACTGGATGGAAGAAATCATGAATCCTTTGCAGGTTTAGCACTATATGTCTCTCATTCACACAACTATTTAGCACTGACCTTCGTCCTAGACCATGGGCAGGTGCTCACGGTACTCAGAACCCAGAAGTCTGACTGCTCTGCTTATCCTAGCATCTGAATTCAGCATCACAGGATGTCATAACAGAATGAAGTTCACAGAATCACAGAATGGTTGAGGTTGAAAGGAACTTCTGGAGACCATCTAGGCCACCCACCCTGCTCAAGCGTGTTCACCTAGAGCATGTTACTCAGAATCCTATGCAGATGTCTTTTGAATATTTCCATGGATGGAGACTCCACAGCCTCTCTGGACATTCTCCTTACAGCACTCTGCAGCTGCCTAAGGCAGTGCTACCGCTTGCTACCACTCATTTCCATGTGACGCTCATGCTCTGCAGTTGCCTAAGGTAGTGCTACTGCTCGCTACCACTCATTTCCATGTGACGCTCATACCTACATATCCTTGCTCTGGCAATCAAGGTGGGAGGACAAGATGATCAGAGGGGCTTACGAAGATTTCATCCCAAACCCTAGAAGTGGTGTGTGGGTAGCATATACCATACATATGCAGTCTGGATTCCATCATAGCTCTTTGGCTTTGCAGGACTCATCTGTGCTAGGTAGCATCTTCCCCAGATGCATCAGTTGCTTTCTTTCATACTTCTTTCCCACTTTTAGGACCATTAATGAGAGCTTCTGAAACTCTTAATTTAAGCCCATTCTTGCCCTGATGGGGGCAAGTGCAACTGCCATTGTCATCATGGGTGTATTGTTATTGTGAATATGTTATTAGCAGCATATACAGTATATAAATGGTGCAAGATTATTACCTGAACACAAAAAGCTGCATAGAATCAAAGCATGTTGGAATCCAGCCAGTACAATAGCAAGAGGAGTGGGATGTTCCTGCAAGTGAGGCAAAACCTCAGTTGATTGCAAGCAGGAGATGGGATTCGGGATGGACATGCTGTTCATCTCCTAGCAGCACCATCTGGAGGATGTGACAGTCCAACAGGGAGTGTTCAGGTCACTGCTATACCCATTGATCATATCCTTTTCCCTGGGTATAAAATAAAGGGCACTGCATTGGGTCCTCCTTTACATTAACTTAGGGTAGGAGAAATGGCTACTTGCTTCCAGAGTAGGCAGAAGATTTTGAGGAATCATCTAATTTAAAAAACTATATTCTAAGAGAGATAATGAGTGAGATCAGTTTTAAGGCCTCAGATATTACAAAGATATAAATGAAGTGAAGAAAGCAAAGGTTTAAGAAAAGCATTAAAACATCAATATTTGTAACTTTTTTTTGGTTTTGCATACACTTAGTAATGTTTTAATTCTGTTGCTCTTATCAACAAGATGTTTCATCTGAAATCAGGAATTGTCAGGTCCAGCATGGAAAACAGGTGCATGACTCTAATAACCTTCGAAAACTGCCTCAGGCACCCATTACCTAGTGCCTAAGCTGAAGGAAGCATTAGGCTTTTATTCAGTATTTGGGTTGAAAGCGATAATTCTATTTTTAATGGAAGTAGGTAGAGAAGAGAAGGGTAAAGGAGCTGAAATCAAACCAGGTGATAGAGTGGGAGCTGACATTGCCACTCGAGATGGCCCTGGCTTGAAACCAAGCGCCATGGGAAAATCTAAGTTCATATCACAGCAGAGTTGGCACTTCCCCACTCTAATGGAAAGGTGAGGACAGGCTAGGTAGGGCAAAGCAAGGTCTATGAGAGACATCAATGGGTTTTACTTTCCTTGAACAGTTCCTTCTCTGATATTTACTGTTTCTGTTCTCCTCCAGTGTAGATGGTAACCTCCTCCAGGCTTTTTGACAAGCACGGATAAAGATGCATCATAACCTTGCAAGTAAACCCCACTGCTTGCCCAGCCACACAGAGAGCAAGAGGCAAAATTCATAAACAGGACAGAAGCGGGTGTCACTGACTTGCACAGAGCAAATATATCTCTGAGTAGGTGGTATCCCATCCCAAAATGAGGCAAGAGTTCCCTGATTCCATCCTTTTGAAAGCCAGGAGAGCAGGGGATGTGTCCCCTCACAGAAGCAAGATGCTCACTTCAGTGAGCTCTAGCTAGAGTCTCTGCAGGAGACGGGATTGCAGAGTGCTCTCCTGCCGATCCGTGATTCCAGGGCTCTCTCCCGCAGCACTGCACTGCACCAATGTTGTGTTGATTGCCTGCCTTTTCACCATTAATTCAAGCAAGACCTGGCTAAACATCTTTTGGCATACAGCTTTGCAGACAAGCAAATCTGAGCATGTTTGTAAAGTAATTAAGTTCCTTGCAAATTGCTTAGGTTTGCCTCTCTAATCAAAAATAAACTCCACAAATTACAAATAGCACTGGCTTTCTCATTACAAAAATGACCCTGTTGTTATCCACGTTGCTGTCATTCTGCAAGGCCAGGTTATTATGCTTAGAATTTAGTACTATAAGCAACATTCTTCATCCACCTCTCTCAGAGGTAAACTTCTTGGGACAGAGCCCCAGGTTCAGTGAGACTGCTGTAAAACTGATGCCATGTCATAATATTAAAAAAGAGAGAACAGAAATCTCTCTGCTGTCTTCAAAAACAATTGGTTCTTTTTATTAATAATTAACACAGATGAGTAGTTTATTATTAGATTTGCCAGTTCATTTCTGCAGGAATCCAGCAAAGAAAATCTGCAACTTGGAGACATGATACAATGAATTACCCAGGGAAAATGATAGCTTTCAAAAATCAAAATATAGCATGAATCTACACTCTTATTGTATGCGAAGTATTAATTATCTGGTTAAAAGGAATGGATGACAAATATGGCTATGAAAACCAATGAAAAAAGATTTGAAAACTTGCTTTTAATTGTCATTTGTAAGGCCCTTTAATATAGAATTTCATTTCAGAATCTTATCTTTTTAGCTGGTCTAAGTGAAGACTCACATAAGCATTTATATTTGTGTGCCAGTTGCCTAGTAAAATGCAGAATTAAAATGATATGAAGTATGTGGAACTCAAGGATATTGTCCATGTGAGTGCTTGTGGGCCAACTTTGCCGTGCTTGTTCCTGAGGAATAAATTTTGTAGAGTTAATACATCTCTTTGGCCCTTCTCCACACGACCTTAAAAAAAAAAAAAAAAAAAGCCTCCTGCTAATATCTCCCCCCTGTATTGTTCTTATGGATTTACACACAAGATTCAAACTGATATTTCATCAGTCAGAAAATAATCCTTACTACAGCAAGAGGGTGCAACATGTACTATTTAAATAGTAGTACTGTCGCACAACATAGTGTCTTTATACTGAATTATAGACTCTGAGATGAACTCAGCATGGGATCATTTCCAGTTTGCATCATGTAAAAATTAGACTGTTGAAACTGTTGTGCTACTAACCACATCCTTGTGAAACATGACTTCTCTCACTTTTGAGTTTGGGGAATACTGATATGGAGTTCAGGCTTCTCATGTCCTACAGCTGGAGCCAGCAGAAGTCTCTCCCTTCTGCATTTTCATCAGGTTTTATTTACATTCCGCCTACATAACCAAGGTTTGAAAAGCAATGAGGTCTGTAGAATTTCATGGGGATCAGAGGGAGAGTAGGGTGTTACTGAACAGATAAATAAAAAAGTAAATAATCCGCATATTAGTTACCCTATACTGTGTAGAATAGTCCCATTGGGCCTCGGCCAGTACAGCCAAAGTTCAAGAGAATGACTCAACATTTCAAAGAGAGTGAAACAGTTGTAAAAGTAGAAAGGCTACTAAGCATTACTACTGGATATTGGATACTCATAAATGTGTAGATTAAATCAATAAGCACCTTTAAAAATCAACTCGAACATTGTTACCAATTACAGCAGACCAGATGTTCAGGCAGACAGGCATAAAAACTGCAGGAGTTGTAGGAACGTTAGCAAGGGGCTATTGCATCAAAGTCTTTGTGTGTAAAAATATATTCACTTATTAAAAGGAGTGCTAAAGGAAAGGTAAGTCACCATGTGTATTCCAAGATTTAAGCAAACACGTCCTGTACTTGCTGATACCGTCCTGAAACAAGTGGTTCCACAGGGAAAGCAGCAAGCACGTCAAGCTCATATTCAGCCATGAGTCTAATCTGTTTGATCTGCCACCTCAGAGACAGATGGAAATGGAAATGCCAAGTGGGAGATGGTTTTAGTTAATGGAGTGTCAGTTATCTGTTCTGTGTATCCTAGTTCTGATCAAAATCCTCTGGTAAAGAATTGTACTCAAGGATCTGAAGATTAAAAAAAAAAAATGGACAGATCTATCCTACACCCTGGAGATGCTGGGATTAAAGTGTTAATGTGATCACATCTGAACTTTGAGATAAATGAATCTTAGGTAGTGAACAGAATAAACTAAAAAGAGACATCATCCTTCACAGGCATTTCTGCCAGATTTACTATGCCAGTCAACTATTGTTACATATACGGACTTAACTGTGATAAGAGTCCTTTTTAAAAAGTACTGATTGCAGCCGCTGAGAGATAAATCTCCGTGTCCTGCTCTGTAATTAACTCAAGATTTATTAATTTATCAAGACTCCTGAAACAAGCATGTCTAATTGCCTTCTTTATTAATACATTTGAGAATGTTTAACATTTTACTGCCATTTAAACAAGAGTTCTAATAAGATACAGTATCAATTAATGGTCCTGTTAATAGTCAGCTGGTATTTTTACAATACCAGCAGAACTCTTTGTTAGACATTAAACACCATGGAGCAGTCATAAGGTTTGTGGGTTTTGTTTGGAAGGTGCAGTGCAGTGATACACTGCCAAGATTTTAACAAGGATCTCCCACAAGACATTGCTTCATTAAAAGGATGATAAAACTTCTCAGTTTTTGGGCTTGCCCAAGAAAGGAGAAAGGACTAGGAATTTCATTAGTTTGCTTTTTCTTTTAAAAACAATATACTATTCCAAAAACCAAGCATCTAAGTGCACTGCACTGCACTACTACTATTTGGTTCTTTAAATGTGCTGATTTTACAGTCTAGAGTCAGGGTTTTGCTTTGAGTTTTGGGTTTGGATTTTTTTGTTTCTCTTCCGTTTTTGTTTTGTTTTCTTGGTGAGATCCTCAGATTGAACTAACGTACATGAGCACCCCTATGCTCCTCATTCATTGCATTCTGCAGCTCTGGAAGAGCTCTGCAGCATCTCCAAGATGGATTGACATGGAAATGCCAGGTGGAAGGCTCTTGCTGATAGACTTTTGTCAGAAGGCACAGCTCCTTCCCACAGGTAGAGCAAGCCCTCGACAGCTCCCCTGCACTAGAGTGACAAATAATGGCACAGAGGAACAAGCATAGCTGACTATAATGGCTTTTCAACAGAGCATATCTCTCTGTTGGAGCGGCTCCAACCTGTAGGTGGGCTGTTTTCATTAAACTTTCATTAGGATGATTTTTCTTTGAAGCCTGAGACTTGGTGATGACATAGATATATAGCTAAATAGTTGACTGTGCTGTCAGTTAAGCACTGACCTGTGATTTAAACACCACACCACAAAGACCCTGTACGGTCTGTTTTGCAGTGGCACTTGTCAAGGCACCTACAAAGTCACCAGACCGAGCGATGCATTATGATTTAGCAATCAAACACTTTTTCTTAATTCAATACTAGCCAACAGAATCATGCTTTTACTTACTCCACAGCCCCACTGAGATAATTGCTATAAAATTTATGTTAGATTCAATAAGTCAGTTGAAAGTATTTTTATTTCTTTTGTGAATGTGTCCCGTAAGCCACTGAGCACTAACGAGTTGAATGAAAAATAAACTGGAAAATAACTTCAAATACCACCATATAGCAGGAGCTACCACTGCAGCTGCTGCAATTCTCTGCAGCTTCTTACAGTAGAAGATCCATATCTTTTCTTCTAGTTTTGTTTTTCAATTGTGCAGCAGCTTCTTTTCTCAATTTTTTTTTTCCTACAAAAGCAATGGGTGCAAGGCACCACTTTATGATGAAGGTAAGTAAAACACACACTCAAGTGTGTGGTGAGATGTTGGAGCAGAGACAGGCTAACACAGCAAATAAGGTAAGACTCATAAGATTCTTAATCTTCAAAGCATCTAATTCAAGAATCCCACAGATATGCAATCACTTTTTTTTCCCTACTAAGTTTTAATTTTCTTCCCTGAGATGTGTGCAAACCTCGTATTTTTTTCTGTTTCACACACAGCCAGTAGTTCACTAAGCTGTAGAAATGGACATTGGATTTTAAAGTCCTCCAAAATCTATCCTTTTTTCACTCTTCAGAGGAAGAAGAATATTTTTTTCCTTATGGTGAAAAGCCCAACGAGTACCAATTCACAATGTTTCTAGAAAGACCAAAGGAATAAGCCAGCCCAACCCCATAGCTGCTCCTTGCTTTAGTGTCAAGTTTTCTATTCAGAGAGGTTTTTGTACTGAGATTCTATTACAGTTTGAAAACAAAGCCTATACAATTGCTGAAAACAAACTGTTTAGCTGGTAGTGAATGACTTGTGCCATTTTAAAAGCCATTAAAGAACACTTAGCGATACCATTGTCATCTAATTATGACATGATGCCTGTGGAAGGGATAGCCTGCTTGAAAGACTGTGTGCCTTTTCTAGGCCTCTCATCTGGTCTAGGAAAAGACATTACTTCTCATTGTAAATTGTGCTGCTCGTTACTTTCATACCCACTCGTACAGCAAAGAGTCTAGTCTTCTATAACAAAAACAGATTCCTGTTTTTCTATTAAAACAATGTACCAAAGTGCTTAGGATTATACCAATACATTTCAGCTAGTTTTTATCCCAGTTATTAGTGCAAAAAAGAATAATATTAGCAGTTGATGATACCGAATGGGGTTTTAGAATGCTTGGGTTTCATTCCTTCAAGGTCATATCTGCTTCTGTAGAACTCAGGCTTAATCCCTTAAATCCCCACTGGTAAAGACAGGATAATAATTTCTTTGTCTGCCTAGTCTGCTTGGATTAACATCCTGGAGGACTTTGAATTCTTCCCTGGCTAACGGGACTCAGTTTTTGAAAGGGTCCTGAAGGTGTCATTATAATATGCACCATTATTAGTACAAGCTCCCTATTTCTCCATATTTCTCCACAAAAAAAAAAAAAAGCTTTAATTCTTTATTTTAAAATCATCAATGAAGTTCCAACTTCTGCAAGTATCTTTTATTGATGATTGCAATACATGTTGCAGATTGAATCTCATAACAACTAGCTATGGCAGGGCTTTGCAAACACAACCATCACTGAGGGCAGCACATGCAACGCAATTTTGACTCCTGCTGATGCCACTGAACACTTCTTCAGGGTCTCTTAACTTTGCTGTCTTTTAAATGGAGTAGTAACAACCACCTGTCACGTAAATCACTTTGGACAACAGACTTTTCAACACCGTACTCTGAAGTGCATCTGCCTGCCAGCTAGTGGAGTCTTTAAAGGTAAGTTAAACATCCATGCTGTCTGTATATTGAAGGGGATGAGTGGGTCCTGTAAGAAAGCAACTCTCAGTGATGCTGCTTAACAAGCTGCCTCAGTTAGCCAGCAATCAATAGCAAAAGTGAGAAGTTTCTATTCTACCTGCTACTTCACGGCATTATCAACTTATGTCCAACGGTAAATCTTGTTCAAATCTAAGGTGTCCTTAAGTTTTTGAGTTAATGACAGCTTTTTGCTTGCTTGTTTGCTTGTTTTCTGCTTTCAGATGTTTGAGCTTCTTTTAGAGCTCAGCTTTTCCTGCAAACTGTGAAACTGTAATTTTTAGCACAAGTATAAATAAGAATTTTTCACAGAACAGCTGTATGCAAAACTTGAAAAGAAACCATAATATTATGAGACTTTTACACAAGAAAATGACAAATTGAAAAATCTTTTCCATTCCCCTGTGAATCCCTGAGCATCCCCTGGGTTTATAGCTATCATGTAGACTCTGAAGTCTCTTATGCAAGTATAGTACTTTGGTGTCTATATCAGCAAGTGTGATCTTGCCACAGAAATAATAGTATGGGAGAGAGCTATTGGTGTGTCCCATGCAAAAGCACTTTGTTTGAGTCCACAGAGGGCATTTCTTGCTCTTTCCAGAGTCCCTGTGATATTAAATCATTTCCTCCTATGACTGTTACCACAATCTGAGTGGCCTCAATCAAATACAGGCAAACCTCAGAATTACAGGGAGTGTCTCCAGCCCTTCCCATTTGTTCTTTACATAGCCATTTCTCAACCAGCAGTATCAGAGCAGCAGCTAATCAGGACAATATGTCCTTGGCTTTTGGCTGCCTGGTTCAAACATAGTATTTGGGGGTCAGTGGAGCACTTGCTGGTGTTCCACAGAGACCATAGTCATATACATGATGATTGCTTCTCCTCTGGGTGTCCGACAGCAGGAGAGGAAGGGCTCATGTTAATGGCACAGTTGTTTTTTGGCAGGGATGGGGCGCTCCTGAATTCAAAAGGGACCAAAATATTCTGCGGCTTTCCTAAAATGTCCAGAGTGTAAGTCATTGTATTCATTCCAAAAGTGTATGTTGATGTGAGGAATAGCTTAGGCCAGTGCCAAGATATACGTTAATAGCTATGTGAATGTATTGCTATTAAAAAGTCCTTGATGAGCAAAATGTTAGGAGCCTTGGAACGTGGTGAAGCTGTGGAAAAACATCAGTGAGTCAGTAAATATCTTGGAATCAGTTCAATGTCTAGAAGAAGGATAAAATGTCAGTAAACTCACTGATGTTATTACTTTCTAAGATTTGTGCCTCAGAAGGGTTTAGAGAGAAACAAATCATTTACAAATGACTGTTGATGAGTCCATCACAGTGAACAGCGTATGAGTCACTGCACTTTGAGGTGTCTTAAGGTATCCACATGACACTGTCAAGTATGATGCTGGATACAGCAGATAGGATCTGCAGAATACTCAGTGATATATAAAATAGCATTAGGCCCCTAGTAGAAGAGAGCTAAATGACAACAGGCTTCCTTGTGTGAGATTCTCTACACATTTAGAGAGCACGTCCTCCTAGGGAGAAAACTGACTTCCAATCGGAAGAACTGCATTTAGGAGTCAGAGGAAAGCAAGTATCATCTTGATTTACATAAGGGCACATAAAGAAACATGATTTGCTGAGGATCACTGAGGAATTCTGTGGTTCAGTCTCATCCTGGTGCATCATTCCCCACATCACACTCCTATAGCCCCCTTCTGTGCATGCAGATATCCCATAGCAGGGTGCACAGACCAGGAAAGGGGTGCTGCCTTACCTGGCTCTTTCTTAATAGTATGATAGGGCTTTGGGGATCCAAGGGTGTGCACAAGGCAGCACCCCTTCCAGGTCATCGGAATTTCTCCAGTGAGAAGCCATGTAAGGAAAGCAACATAGATCAAGGGAATATAGATGTTGGTTTAGGTCCCCCCTAGATCCTTCCCATTATCTTGTTTAGTGCTAAACATGAGAATTTTATCCCTTGCCTCCCTGTTTTTCTCCCCTGACAGTGATGCTCAGTTTGAGGACGCTGCACATAACTCTCTTCTGTGCCAGGAGTCAGAACGTCCTGACTCCAGTGTAGGCTCCCATCAGACAGCCTCATTTATGTGTGGTTAACATGGACACAGAAATGTTGTGTTCCTAGAGCCAAAGAGACTCAATCAGCTCATTAATTATTTCCATTCCCTCAGAAACTTCACTGGAAAATAAATAACCATGGAAGCTCGTGCCAGCAATTGGACCTCACAAAGCAGAAGACACTCGGCTTCTTTCTAACCCATCCGCCCAGGACACTCATGGTCCTCTCATGAACATAGTGGTTAATGCCCTGGGATGGACATTGACAGACTGTGTGTCTTCACTGAGGCTTTCTAGGTGTTTCCCCCCTCTCCAGTCCTCTTTCTTACAATTTAAGATTTCACCCCTTTGATTTTATATTTCCTCCCTCCTAGACGTATTTTTTAAGCTTCACTTGCAGAGAAAAGGGTTTCTCTCAAAACAGCTTCTCCTCCCCCAGCTCTCTCCGCTTCCTGCAGCTCCCTCCTCCCAGGCTCACCGAGAATAGGATCCTTCTGTCTAAGGCAGCAATCACTGAGGAGCCTCAAGAGGTCCCATTTCTTGGCTTCCTCTCGTTTTGATGCACTGATTATCCTCTCATTGGATCAATAGTCCATCTGCTTTTAGGAGTTTTCTAGCATTCTGATGCTAAATTAAAACAGAGAGAATCAATCTTCAGTTAATTTCCCCAACCAAACAATTTATATCTTTCGTCTGATCTGCTGTCATGTGAATTATATAACACTGACACACTATTAGGTCTCCCCAGACAAAGCAAGCACTTTTATAATGCTGAATTACCCTCTCTATTAGTAACTCTCAAATGTGACAAACCAGGAGATTTATTTTATAATCTTCTATAGTCTTCAGATGAACTTGTTAAAACTCCCAGCTATTGTAATGGAATAAATTGCTAATTAACAGTGGGTTTAGCTTTGTTTTTAATGGACTTTAGGGATACATTTCATACTTAGATTAAGATTAGTGCTGAACAGAGTTCTCTTTAATTATTTCAAATTGAGTGTTTTACTAATAGTAAACAATTATTTCTTTCCTGACTGAAAATTAATGTTCTATAAATAATTACAAAACCAAGCAGTAATGTGAGTCTCGAAAAGAGCTGCCACATGTTGTGGCTAATACACAAGAAAGAGGCATGGGTCTTCTCCATGACCACACACTTTTCAAAAATCCAGTATGTGCTTTGATGTTTTTCTAGGTCTTTTCCTTCTCTGGATGAAAAAAAAAACATATATACATACATATAAGTGTAAATATGTACACATATGTACAAATATTAACATCAATCTCAATGTAGACTTCGCCTTTGTGATTTTTTGTACTCCTTTTTGTTTCAGAAAAACCGGGAATACAGAAAATTGAGCTATCCCTGCTGATAGCAGAAGAGTTTAGTTATCAAGGTATGAGGCCTTCACTCACCATGTTCCAGATCACCTGATTCTCTTGTTGAACACCTTGGAGTCAATATTTTTTGCATTATTGCTGCAAAGCTTTGGTGACTCATCTTAATTTTGACCTGGACCCTGACCTCTTCAGTCTTTCCATGCCCTCACACTTCCCCTCTGCAGTCAGTGGAAAGGGACAAGTACCTCTAGTGCATAAATCAGTTCAAAGGTGGGATTTCTAGCCCCACACACAGATTAAAGGATTTCTCAAGACTGAAGGCAAAGTTCAGGTCAGCACAGGAAGCAGAGCGGCTCCTCCAGGCACTAGCCTCAACTCGGTAACTCAGGATGACAAAAATCAGTGTCCAGGCCCCACAGCAAGCCCTCATTGCACTCCCTGGGTTCCCAGCCCATCCCTCTGCCACCGATGATGATGTGCAAGTAGTGCTGAGGGACGAAGCACAGATGGGGCGATGTGTGCAGCCAGGAGCCAGGTCCCACATTCCTCATCTTCTCTGCAGATTCAGCCCTGAAACATGGACAAGTCATTTTTCATTCAGCTATGGGACAAGTAAGGCTGCCAGGAGAAGGATAGTGCTGGAGGTCAAGTACATCAGCACTTGTTACCACCCCTGCACGGCTCATCCTCTGCTGCACAGAGCTGCATTGGCCTTGGCAGTTTTATCATCACCCACAACCCACCACAGTCCTCTTTATATGGGTGCTAGCATTGTTCAGAGACCAGAGGATTCTCTCTTATTGTCTTCAAGATAAAATTTTGCTGTTTCCACTTTCCTGTTATGGGCAGCTACCTACTTTGACCTTTGTCTTAAGCCTGCTTTGATTTGCACTACTGTGTTAAACAGTGCACTAGAGCCACAGAAATCAATAAAACTTTCAAACAAGTTCTTGCTTCCCTTTCCTCATTATTTCTGAGCATTTACTTGATGTTTGGCTGTCCTATGATAATTCCCTCCTTCCTTTCTGCTGCCATCGTCTTCTGGCATGAGGGATGAAGAGATTAGAAATTCCTCAGTGCAAAAATGGCATTTAGCAACATTTTGTTTCGTGGCATGTCCTTTTTTCATTAAGCTTCCAAATCTTCCCCTTAGTGGTCACCCTATTTCGTCTTTTGCCTATGCCATGGAAAAAAAAAAAAGAAATCCCACGCCTCCACCACCTCTTAGAAATCAGTACTTTGAACATCCCAGAGACCTCTGTTAAAGAGTTAAAGCTATGATGAGATGATGAGTCTTCATGCCCCTAGAAGGAAAGTCCAAGAGAATAACTCAGTTCCTACAGACCCTAATCAGTGTATCAGTGTAGCAGGTGAAAAAAAAAAAAAAAAAAAAAAAAAAAAGCACAATAGTGTTAACATAGGACTTGATAAATGTATGAAAGCAATTACTCAACACAAAATTACTTGGATGATGCATAACTCAGAAGGATGCTCCCAAGCTCTAAATTTCAGGATTAAACTCTCAGCGCTTTACCAGCCCTCCCTTAAACCCCGAGGCAATAGCAGGGATGAAGTCTAGGCTATGTGTACAGCATTCAGAACACAGAGAGTCCCTCCAAGCAGCAGAAGCTGAGCAGTAAGCCACACATCTTGACAGGTAGCTTCCATCCTCTTAGTCTTGGGCATCATGAGCACACAATTCACTTTAATAAGTAAGTAAATCCATCCAGACCCCATAACACATGATGCATTCTCTCTGCGAGGTGATATAACACAAAACTTTGCCAGTAAAGCAATTGACTAGCACACTTCCAATGAATTATTTTAGTTGTATTTGGTTCTAAGAGGTGTGCTATTAAGGACTGCCTTTTCCTAGTTCTGCTATCGGAATCATGTCATATCTGAAGTCCATCTCAAAGAACTAGTTCTTAGATGAGAGGGAGATGAATTCTGTCAATTTTATAAGTAAAATGAGATTTCAGTTTGCTGTCAGAACTTTAATTAAAACACTTACAGATCAACTTTAAAACGGAAAATTGTCTGCACCACTATTATAATAGCAAGATGAATGTTAGCTGTGAAAACAGGGAAAGTACACTCCCCTAGACAAATGTGTAATTTTATAGTCATTGATTTTTGACTTTGAAAATTCTCCCACATGCTTCTGGGAATTGGAACCTGTTACAAGTGACCTAGCAGCAATGTTAACAATTTTTTAAACCCTTTGTGAATGTGTGAGAAGAATCATTTTTGCCCACTGATGTTTTACTTC
Organism: Tinamus guttatus; assembly: GCF_000705375.1. The sequence goes on from NW_010588538.1 coordinate 511,348, forward strand.
AGCAGGCATGACCTGCAAGCTCCCATCTCTCAAGTTCTGAAATCCAGAGTAATTGTTAGATAACTACATTGAACAAATAATACATAATTTACAGCTTTACTTCTTAGGGGTATTGTTGAAAACCACCACATCCTTGGGTAGACTAGAGGTCTAATTCTGCAGTCAGTCTGAACGTGGAATGTGATAGTGTCTTTTGGGTAATAATGAAAATTCAAATCTTAGGAGAACTCTATGTTCTCCTAAGTTATTGGAATGGGTCTGCTCATGCCAGAGAGATGTGTTAAGACAATACAAAATACAAACAACTATTAATGACTTGAGAAAAGTTATACAACTGGATATTTCTAGTGTTCATGTGGTCAAATCAGTGGTTTTACTACAGAAATTAACCAGTGAACCCAGATACCTTTTGTGATGATTTTGGTAAAAGTTGACCACTAAAGATCAATCTGTACCTCAAAATCCTGAACATGTCATATTGAGATCACTTATTTGGAATATCTACATAAAAATGTGGTCTCTATTGACTCTACTGGTGGCCAGTCCCTGTCTCAGAGGAGGCCAACTCTCAGCACTCCCTTAAATCTGACGGAACTACTAGACATGAAGTCCAGGCTTGCACAAAGGGTTGGAGGCATAGGTAGACAGACATTCAGCTTTCTGGAGGTTTTTAAACATGTAAGGACGTTCCACTGTACAGAATAAGAGAAATCAATGGTACAGTAGCAATATTACTTGAGATCCTGTACCATTCTTAGCCACATGGCCAAGCTTTGGCTTGCTGTAAGGACATGCCACACACAGCTGTGCTGTAGCAAGGTTAATCCAGAAAAGGAAGCTATGAGACACAACGAAAATAAGAGTTGCCAGAAAGAGAAAGAAAAGCAGACTGAATTTTTCTAACTAAAAACAAAACAAACAAACAAAAAGTTTCAGGTTGCTTGTTGCCATAAGATGGCTCAATGATTATGTATCACCATGGCAGGATCACTTGAAAGCGTCTGCATGTAAGATGCATTTCCTTGAAGTTCTTGTTATGGTCCAGTTGTTACAGTTTAAGCAGATTGGAAATAAATTGCTGTAGTTTCGGCATATCCATGTTGTTAGTGATGATAGAGGATGAAGGATGCTAAATAGATCACAGAAAACAAAGTCAATGCACAAGACAGCTATTGGGGTAAGGGCTCAGACTACTTGAAGAGAGAATGCAACACAAGAGCTGTTCCAGATTTTAGCTCCCACAGAGGCCTGGACAGCAAAAAGTATTTAAGGAGTTGCCAGGGACTTGAGGGCACTAAGGGGCCTCCTTGTCCCTGTCCATCCCTGGGACTCCATGGCCACTTTCTTCATAACAGAGAAGGCCCTTCACATCCTAGCTGATCCAGATATAAAAGGAGTACTTAGGCTTGGCCACATCACCTTGAAGGCGTGCCCAAGCCCAGAACACTAAACCTTTAAAACTGCAGCACACCTGGGGTCTTACTGTAACTGCATTTACCTGAGATGTGAGTTAAATTTATTAGGAGAGAAGACTTATACAAGCATAGATGTGATCAGAATCAGGCGCTACTGGCTAAGGATGGTTGAAGGTACCCTGATGGATAAGCAGTTGTCCAGCAAAATTCACTATTATCTGGTATCTGGCTATTCATGGTATTGAAGCAACTATGCATATGCACCAGTTGCAATCAATCATCTCAGCCACTCACTTTATTTACATACTTAACATCAACAGCAATTTTTTCGTATGTCATGGAGTTGTCAAAGGCATCCTATTCATCAGCACAAATGTGAGGACTTAATTCCAGCTACTGCATGCATCGCCTTGGGGCATGGATGAGCAGAAAAATACTGTGGCTTGATTAACCCAGTTCCTGTCTACACTGTCAGCTGAGTCCTCTTCTTGAGCAAACATAGTCCAGCTGCTTCTTGTGTCGTTATGCATTTAGGTTTGCCTCTATTATACAATAAATGAAAAAACAAGGGTAAACAAAAAGGTGAGGGGTTCATTAAGTTTCTCTACTGTGACTACTGCTTCTATTGGCATTTCCTCTGACTTTTGACCTTCTTTGATGCAAAAGCTCTGGTCTCCTTGCAGTTAGCCGAGGCTTTCTCTGAAGTACATGGTCTGTAACGTGATATCTGCGGATATGGTACCTAGGATAATTAAGATGTTTGTTGACTTTAGTTCTGTCCCCACCAGTGTAACTATGTCCGTAGGAAACCAGTGTTTACTTGCTGATGAAGTGCCAAAATAAGTGCATAATGTTACCAGCATTTCTAGTCCTTAATATTTCATGCCTCTTCATTACCAAGTGAATAATGTTAAAGTCAGAGGGGTTGGAGAAGACCACTTGAAAGTGCAGTATACAATGAAGGAAATATAAACATTTCTAAATCGTCTATATAGAGAGGACAATACTTCACTTGCTACCTAATGAAGAATGCCTGTGGAATGCTAAAATTAAGCAGTTTTGCAGGAGTAAGTACAGACAAAATTAATTCAGCCAAAAATCGATGTCTACTAGAAAAGTTGAATGCTACTGACTAGCTGTCTACTGACTACCAGGGAGCTGATGTGACTAGCCCAGTCTGACTTCTCGGTTACCACTAAGTCAGGTTAATCTTTCTTTTACATTCTGAACAATTTTCAACACTTTGATTTCATTCTTCAATGAGTGGTTTCATACTTTGAGTGATTCACACAATGATCTTTCATAAAGAAGATGAGATCAGGGCTTCAGTTATGTCTTAAATCCTCAGTTGCAGTCCAAATAGTCTCAGCCTCTACCTTTTTCAGCTCTCACTCCTTAGCTCGTTCCCTACATTGTTACCACCCAGTTTCCACTCTTACCCTCACATTAACTCCTGTCCTAATTTTTTTCTCTCCAATTCTAACAATCACTTTCACCACTCTTTAACAGGGCTTCCAGTTTTCAAAACAGGAAGCCTCATAAAGTGAGCATGAGGTGTAGGAGGGAGAAAAGGATAGGAAAGCATAAAAGAAAAGAAAAAAAAAAGAAAAAAAGAAAGAAAAAGAAAAGCAAAAGAAAAGCAAAAGAGGAAAGCAGTCTCCCTTCTTTCTGTTGCATTTCCGAGATCCGAAAGCCTGGAACATCCTGTCCAGTTCAGGACGTACAGAACACAAGGCTTTGCCCAAATATGCAAATCCACGCCACAGATACCCAGAATTAGGCTTGTCCTTTTGAGAACCTTTCTGGAATAGTTACCTCTAGAGTGAAATACAACTCTTGTATCAGATGGCACCTCTGGATACTAGGAGAGGGACATTTCAATGTAAAACTACCACGCCATATTTGAGAAAGCTACCAGCACTCATTCCAACCAGTTTTTCCCATTCTTTCCTAAATCTGCATCTTCACAATCAAAGGAGCTTGTTAACAATCCTAGAATGCTAATCCTAGATGGTATCACATAAGCCATACATCATGTGAAAGGAGCCTGAGATTATCACCTAACATCTTTGTAGAAGATGCTAAAGAATCTACCATACTCTATACCCATTATAGTTGTGACGTTTGTATGACCATTTCTTAGTTACTTAAAATTCTAATTGTTCTAAAACGAAGGTCTCTGATGGATTTATTTCCTTTTTACTATTATTTGGGTGACAGTGTCATGCCTTCCACACAAACCTATTGCAGAGACTTCTTGCCAAGGTGAACTGTAAACACAGAGCAAGTTACAAAGCATAGGCTGACTTGTCCACTCAGTAACCCAATGCTAGAGCCAAGAAATCATCTCTTTCATAAGCCCCTTGTGCATGAAGAGCAGCCAGTGATGTCTCCTTTGTAAAAGAAATCTCTGGGAAGACAACAGTGGACAACAGTGCAGAGAAAATACTGCCCTGTGCAGATAGGGTAAGTGCTTCCTCAAAGAGACACCAGCTCACATTCCAAAAGCTGTGACACTGCACTACAGCAGAATGAGGTCAGTCTACGTAAGCCTAATTGTTCAAGGTTGTATTGTTCTAGAAGAAAGAAACAGTGTGTTTTGAAACTGTCCATATTGTAAGACTTTCTGCAGATTCTGCTGCATGGTCTCATTGCATTTAATTAACTGGGGTCAGGAAGTAGTTCCTCCCACAGGCAGATTTGAAGAAGCTACTGATGATTTTTGCTTTTCTCCCTAGCCTGTAGTTTGGTCTACTTCCTGGGATCATTTTAGACTTTCCACAAGTACATCCTTTAGTTTTGTTAGTATGCCAGCTCAGAACACTACTAAAGCTCTTGGTCTCCTATGCTCATTTCCTTGTTCCTCTCCTCTGTCTCACATGTTAGTTCTGATGGCTGTCAAACTTTTTTCCTAATGGTCTCGACAAAATGAGGGAGTAGTGGAAAGTTACCATGATTGTGGGGAGTCAGGAATGAGACAGAGTGAATACTCCTTGGCCTTCCTTATCTGTGATTCCAAGGCTTAGATTAAAGACTCATATGATCCCTTTTGGTTCAGTCTGTCTGATGTTATTGGCACATGCTAATTTCTATCCATTTCAATCGGACCCCACAGGGCTCTTAAATAAAGGAGCTGCAGGCTCCTTTATCAGACATGGTAACAGCAGTGAACTTTTATCCCTATCACACGGATCTAAGAAATGGAAGTCCTTCCTTTGAGGCACAGAACTAGAAGAAATGGTTGCAGTTTTTCTAATTGTTCCTAGAAGTAAGCATTACTGCAGAGAAATTAGACAGATTGAAATCTTCTGCAGTATTGGATGTGGCAGCCCCAAAGGCACTGGAAAGTATGCTGTGGACACGGTAAAGCAAGCATGAGGGCTACTGCAAACTGCTAAAACAAACCAGCTGAAAATGAGCAGTTTAGGAGATGGACTCATAGCCAGCAAATTATTTGTAGTTTAACTGATAACTAGGTCAGAGCAAGGTTATTGCAGCAATGAACTTGACTCCACGAAAGAAGAGAGCTGATATTTGCAGATTGAGTCAAAACTCTGCTTTTAAAATTAAAAGTTCAGTAAGACCAAAGGGAATCTGATTAAAAATGCATACTGAAGTGCAAAGATGGACTGCAAAGGTCATAAAATGGCCTGGACCAAATCTATTTGTAGAAAATGTGGATGTGGCATTAATCACAACAAATGCAAAGGGGTTCAGTGTCAGCACATTATGGCTGTGCAGAGAATACATAGAGCTTGCAGCTGCTGAATTTATTTTGTCTGAATGTTTTATCAGGCCTCTTTCCAGTGTGTTACTTGTAGATCTCTACCTCTGAGCTACCTGTTTAGGTTTCATTTGCCATCGGTGCAGAGAAACATGTTCTTCTGAGGCATAATTCATGCCACTGTGAGGGAGACATTTAAAATGTATCATAGAGATAATGTTCTGAAAGTAACTATTTCTTCCCATTGCCTGTGAAAAAAAGCCATCAGAGACTGGCTTGTATGCGTGTGTTTCTACACTTTAGATAGCTAAAACAAAGTGAGATTAATCAGTCTTTTACTGGGTAGCCATGGTCCAGCCTACCAAATTCACCACTTCTGCAATGAAAAGTTGTATAACCATCCTTGTACCTGGACACTGCAGAGGTTTTGAACCTGGGCATGAGTGTAAGAAGCTCATTAATGTTATGACAGAGCTTTGGGGACATGTTCATTTACTCTTCACATACAGGCAGAAGAGCTTCGGTAGCTCATAGATTCCTTCCTAACTTGTGAGGAAAATCACACTTTTGGATTGACATCCAACACCCACTATCTAATGCCTAGATAGCAGATACTGCAACTGTTTGCATCTACATCTTCTCCTCTGTGCATGACTCTTTCTATACAAGGAGGTGACTTCTTTTTTCTTATACTCTCTCATTCCACTGGAAAGTAGTCATCTTTCTTTGATGACTTTCCTCATGCTCCCATTTAAAAAGCTGCTGCTAATGCCCACATTTAACAGTAAAAAGATGTTGGAGTAAACATATTGATGGAGAATGCTACTGCAGAGCATTTCCCATAGCCTTGCTAATTCTCTGGAGCCTGCTAGTGAAGCAGCTGTTGCCCAGATAATTCTGCACTGAATTTCCACCCACTGGCCATACTTAGGTTATCATCAGATTAACAAGATTGTGTGATAAATGGAATAGACAGGAATTTTTTTTGCCTTTTTCAGGTAACTAAGTTTGCTCTAAATTTCACAACACAAGTTTAAAGGGCTCAGTTTAATGATAGACTTAAACCAAGTGGTTTAAATGTGTGTGAGAAAATTAGAATACTGACTGAGGAAAGAATGAAATGATACACACAGATGCTTGAATATAAAATATACTGTTATCTGATCTTGCTAACAGAGAACACTGCCACTGAGCTCAACACAGTTAAGGAGGGTGAGGAGGGAGGGCTGAAACCACTGCTGATAAAAAGAGAATCTAGTTCATGCTGTTTCTACATGACTGAAAAGTGACATCGCCCAGCCATGTTTGTTGAGGAAAACACTGACATGTGCTCAAGAGAAGTAGTGTATATTGGTTTGGGCTAAGCCTCGCTGAAAGAGATAAGCTCTTCTATGAACCAACTGCAACCTCCACCCGCACTGAGTGCATGAGCCCACTCTGATCAGGAGTGTATGGAAAGCATACGTGGGCAATGAGGTTTCCACTAAGAAGTACTTTGTGTGAGAAAGACTGATAGAAAAACTAGCAAGAAAGTACTAGACCCAGGTCTGGAGGAGTTAATGAAAAAACCTTACAATCAAAGAGACAGCAAATACTGACCCAGAAAGAAGAGAAATTGTGAGAGAAGATGCTGTGTGGAGCAAGCACAGATTTTCTGTAGCTGATCCAGTCACTGATTTTTGGCATCTTGCTCAGAATACCTGCCTCCTCCAGGGTGAGCCTAGCCATTGCCTATATAAATATTCCTACATTCCATCCAGCTGTCCTTGCAGGGGGGCAGCTGCATAGTCTGTCCTCCAACTGAGCAGGTAAGATAAGGTAAAACACTATGAATGCTTCTTCTTGTCTGCAGCTAGGTGGGAGGATGTTGTTTATATTTTGACTATGCTAATTTTTATACAGTGCAATTGAAACAAAAATGGCTCACAAGACTCTGATTAAATATCCACATTTCTCCTTTTTTTTTTTTTTTGATTAGTCTTTGAGACTGTATAATTCACCCAGAATCTGATGACAGGCCCCTTTCTCAGTGGCTGCCTGCAGAGCACCAGAAATCAGTCAGGCACTCGAAGGGGCAGAAATCTCCTCCAATGTATACTGTAAACTTGGATGAAGGACAAAAATAACCTACCTTTCCAAAAAAAAAAAGAAAAGGAATAGCAGTCTCTCCTTTGGTTTGAAGGTTTCTGTAGTTCTTTGACAAGGGACTATATAATAACTTTCAAGCAGATTTTCAGTGGCTAAACTAAGGTGTCTGATGCTATTTGAGATATTCTTGAGTATCTGAAATACAGGACTGCTAGATGTGACACATAAGCTACAGAAAACCTGTGCTTTTCTCTAGCAGCTAAAGGTCAGGTGGGACATGGCAGGGCAGCTGAAATGTCACTAGACCCCTATATTTAGGCTAATGATTTGTAGGCCCCTATATTTAGGCTAATGATTAGAGGGCAAAGTTTCTATGGAAAGCAGATAACCTGAAACATATCCTAAGTAAAATTCATCCCTGCCAGCAAAATTGACTCCCAGTATCCTTCAGGGGAAGGTAAGGTTAGCTTTCACCTAGGATTTAATTTGGAAGTATGTTAACAGAGATTTCTTATGCATATTTCCTATGGCATAAGAAATGAGGAACCTTATGCCCTTTCTTTGGCCATTCTTATCTATGTGGGTCCATGATTACTCTCTACAGGCTGAAGAGTCATCACTGGAAAGTTACCATTACATCTTTTCAGCTGATTTTCAGTGAGCTAAGCACATCCTGAAGAAGGCCATGTGCAGTTTAGTAACAGCCTAAATAGTAACTTTATTAACAGTCTAAATCCTAAAATCTTCCAGTTTGGTTATTGAATAAAGTATCTAAATCTAGATGGATGAATCTTATATGAGCCTTAGGTGACAGCCTCAATTCAGGAGAGATTTTCTCCTATTTTATTCCCAAATTAAACCCAGAGTATTTTAAAAGGAACATCTATGCCTAGAAAAATACAGTCAGAGATTGAATTTCTGTTTGACTTAATGGGGACTTCTGCAAGTGTATCCATCTATGAGGAATCAATACCTGCCAACTGGTGAATGTGGCTGAGTGAAGGTTGCACAGGCTGTGCTGATGGGTGTGATTAATTGTGGGTGGTCAGTTCCTGTATATCTTGCGACTGGGTAAAGGTGGCGCTAATGCGAATTGGTCAGCTGGGAATAAACATCATTAATTCCATATGACATGTCAGATAAACAACCTATGGAAAGCTATGCATTTACAAAGCACCAAAAGACTAACTTGAGAATAGTTTATACTGAGACAGCAATAAAAGTAATCAATTTGGGTTTAAACGGGTTCCCAGCGATATGATGAACCGACTGAGATGAATGGTTAAACCATGTACCTGTTAGCTAGTTTGCACCATCATAATACTATCAGTCAACAATAACTGGCATTGTAAGGAATAAGTTTCATACTCTACATTTGGGCATCAGTGAAATTTGTTCCACAGAAAACAGCAAGGTTTCGGAAAAATATTTGTCTCAGATGAGAGTAACAGGAACAACCTCTGAAACCATGCACTGGGCTGACTTCTTCCACCTCTTCATCCCCAGAGTGTTTTGTATGCAGTGATGATGGATTACATCTTTGAAAGCTGACTGATCCAGGACTATACTGTCCATCCCTTCTTCTATCACTGAGCCCCAAGCCTGGCTGCAGGAAAGACTGCTTCTTTCCTTGGGGACTGCACGAGGAGCTGAACGTACCACCAGACTCCCAGGCAGCATCATTTCAAATTCTCAAAGGAAGCTCAAAATTTTGATTAAAAAAAAAATAACCTTGCACTTTCCCCAGTGCAAATTTTAGTTTCGCAAAAAGATCATCTCCTAGTGGCAAAGTTCCCAACTCTCTCTATACATATCCTGTATATTAGGATAAATTGTGGGGAAGACAGTCTTAGTCCCTCTCCCTTTGGTTCTTTTGGTTTTTTTTCTGCACACATACAATCCCTAAGACACAGGTACTGAGTCATGACTGAAACCATTAAGTACATATCAGTTAATAAAAAATAATAGTTTCCCATGGGTAATAAAAGCTCTACTACAGTGTGCTCATAGTACAGTAATTAGTGTAATTCTGGTAGGGGTCTGTTCGCTTAGAACAAGTAATAAAATGAGATCTAACACTGAAGCTTTCACATCACTATATTTCCTTTACTAATATCTGTTGTTTTATGTACAGAATTATTTTGCTTGTAGGTGTCATTACAAATTTTTAAAATACAAATCCAGCTATAACTATCTATAGAATAACTAAGCCCAATTTGTAACTTGAAATCAGATATAGTTGACCAAGAGCTATAGTCAATCAAAAAAAAAAAAAAAAAAAGGTGACATCAGATGGTGATGGTACAAGTTAACATAATTTTTGCATAGGAGATACCTTCTCTATCTTTTGTCTTTGCATCTCCTGTACAGAAGCACTCTGGTCCATTATCGTGGCCATCACATTCACGTGTCCTTTGCTCTACATCATAGCTGTGCATTTAGATCTCTGAGGATCTGAATGAGGTTATTCTGGAGCTGGAACAGAATGAGAAAGAAGCACTTGCAAAAGCAAACAGTTTTTATTTTGACTCATCTTTTATTAACTGAATATTTTTAACTAGATTATATGGAGCATAAGAAATCAGGCTCTGCAATTAAAGATCATTGACTCAGCTGCTTGAAAATGGGTAGACTTGTGTTAGCACTGCAGATGAGCAATGAACAAAGAAGTCAGTGAGAGTGTTTGGCTCCGTGTTATCCTGTTAACATGTTCATGTCTAGAAATTGACACCTCAGCTTGGTACCAGGGATATCAAAATAAAGAAAGCAAGCAAATACTTCAGTGGAGAGGGGAACAATTTGCGATGTTGACTCTATATTGATTGGAAATTACTTGTTCTCTTTCTGTTTGGAGAACTGATGATTGAGAAAAGACAAATGTTTCACTTGCCCTAGAAAAATACAAAGTTGATGAATGTTGATACTCTACTAGATTGCCTCATCATACTGAAAATGAAAGAACAGTTAACTTATTTCTGAAAATTTGCATTCTTCTGCAGGTTTCTGGTCAGCAGTACACACAAGAAACAGCATTCACCCAATTCTGATTTTGAAAACCCAGCATTTACTCCCATCTCCCTATATTCCAAATGGCTAGGCTTGCATATCTTTTAATTTATCTTTATTAAAGTGGGTGAGAATTGATTTTTAAAAGGTTTCAAGGAGGAGGTAAGAAAGGAATTCTTACTGGTCATGCCAAAGTCTCCTCTGTTTCCTTCACAAGGAGGAAGCCTGAAATGTTCTGAAATAGCTTCAGTGAAAACATTACCTCAGCTCACTAGAGGCACAAGAATAAAATTCCTCTCCCCTTATGCTATTAGTGTGTGACATCTGTATTTCGATATCAGCAGAGTATCCTGTGCAGGCAGTTTAGTGAGTACAATATATGTGACCAATGTAGGTGACCACATCAGGAAGTGCCCTAGTTGCCCCCACTACCTTGACAGGTCTCCACTGATTGTAAGGGGGCCAAGGTGGCTAACTTAGATAGAGATGCCTGCACAGTAGACAACCACATTGGGCAGATAAACTGGCCTGGAAGGTCAAACACTCGCTGGAGGCCCTGTGCTTCTAAGGAGGGGGAAGCACAGCAATGATCTATCCCACCAAACACCTTTAAGTCTTAAGTTCCTCAAGACTTTAAATATTTGCATTTTAGGGGTGTCAGTTATTGAGGGGCAGCTGAAAGATGGTCATTTGTGTCTTTGGTGCATCCTTCTCTGCAGGGATGGATGACATTTTGGGTCTGAGTGTTTAGGGGAGAGGAGAGTTGGGCAGTTTGGGAGCTCGGCATTCAGGAGCGGGTGTGCGTTGCTGAAGGGTTAAAGAAGGAGATCCAGGATTGAGTTCTGGTTTGAAAGGAGAGAAGAACAGACAAACTTGCTGCTTGCAGAGTAACTGGGAGTCCTGGCTCCTTGCTTGAGACTGTGCAAAATTAAAAAAAAAAAAATCTGTTTTATTTTTGCTTCAGCAACAGCTAATTCACTTAGAGTTGTGTAGCACTCTTGGAAGAGTCTCTCCTTAGAGATCTCCAGAACTCCCGCTGAGGGGGCAACCAGCACTTTACAAATACGTAAGATAAATCAATGCCTGCTGTTTCACAGTTCATCTCACCAGACATTTCCCTATGAAACTCATATATGTCATCACAGATCCCCCCTTTCTCCTCCTTTTCCATTAGCATTTCTGGGATTTGCTCTTTTTGTGTCTGGCTGATTCAAAATACAAACTGAAGTTGCACTGCAAATTAACAATTATGAAAGTCAGCAGCAGCTGCGTGGCTGTTAAACAGTTCCAAAATTAAGGAGAGTTTGCCATCTAGAGGGCAATCAAGACAGGAATTCGGATATGTGGTGGGGCACAACTTTCAATTTGAGTAAAAACAGCTCAGTATTACAAATTGGGCAGCATAACAATGACAGTCTTGCACCAAACAAGGAAGAGGGATAGTGGTTTTTTTCTGACTGAGTTTGGGAGGAATAGACTTTTTATTTAAATTGCACAAACTGAAATAGCCAGACAGTTTAATTAAGCTTAGCAAATCAATAGCAATCACATTTAGCAAAGGAAAACCCTGCTAGAATATAGTTTTTGGCCAGTCTGCTCCACTATGTCTGTAGGCAGAGCTCTGATTATAACCAGAGATGATTAAAACTTTGTTTCCAGCGTAACTAGGTCCTGGCTGTAAAGTTCTGCTGACCCCTAAGCCTCCATTCCATGAGGGTGGAAAGCCTCCATTTTGCAGCCAGGAGCATAGAAAATCAGTTACTTCTCTCCAGTTCTCCTCTCTTTTCCCAGCTCACTATATTTTCCATGCTACATATTAAAACATCCTGTTTTATTATTTCCTGGGAAAAATACAGCATTCTTTTTTCCTGTGTTTCTTCATTAAAATGCTTCATTCTTGAAGATCCTGTGCTATTTTCTCATTTATGCCATGGGTCTGCACTTCTCTTGGCATGGTAATAGTCCTGCTCCCAGAAGGAAGTAGTTCTGGATGACCTCCAGAGATCCCATCCACATACCTTTTCCGTGTTCCTGTGGACAGCGTCAAGATCAGTCCCTGCTCTGTGCAAGATGCTATTAAGCATCACAGGTTCCACACTGGACAAGGCTCACAGGCCTCTTGCTTGAGGTAGTGGTTCAATTAGGCCAAAAGCAACTAAGAAGCACTGAACTGCTGAATGAACACCCCTTTTGTACACCTCCCCTACCCACCTACCCTCAAGTGTTTATGCATGGCAGAAAAGGCAAACACAAGGCAGAGACCACTAAGCATTTCAAAATTTTGCATGCTGTTGAAGCTTACACCAGCCATTTGGACCTCAGTGTGTTGGACAGACAGATCTGCACAGCAGGAAAGAACTCTAGTTCTGCATACAGCCTTCAGTTGCTGCCATAGCCGTTTCTATGAGCTTTTAATATGCTGATTTTTAAAACT
>NW_010588538.1:531352-632550 GCF_000705375.1 Tinamus guttatus
TCCCTGGCATCTTGGCCTTTCTTTCAGTCAGCGATGGGAGCCCTTTTTACCCGCACAGGGAAAATTGAACATGAATAGGTCCCACTAACAAAGCTGCCATGAAATGAAAAGCAGAGCACTGTGTTGGTTGAATTGAAGGCCTGGCCAATGAGTATTATGAGAGGAATATTTCTGAACAGTATGGGCTGTTTTTTTGAGTCAGCTGCCTAACACTGATCCAGATTCAGTAAATTCATATTTTTTTCTGTTCTTGAGTTCTGTTTTGGGTAACACCTTGAGGCTAATGACCTCAGAGAAAGCAGGGCTGACAACAGTTCCTGATCCTGCAACCACAGAAGGGTATAACCAGTGTGTATAGTCTGAAGTAGTGCCCTGTCTGGGGAAGCCCCACATAACTCCTCACACAAGAAGTTCATTGGTCTCTAGTTTTTGTATCTGAACCTTTGGGTTGGCTTTTCTAAAGGACTTTTGAACTCATTACCTTCTATTGTTGTCAAGGTTCCCAGTCTCACAGCACTGAAGTTATTATCCATATCATTAAACGCTGTATGGTGACCATCAGTCATCAACACGATCTGGCATCATCCCACCATATAGGAACGCATTTAAGAGGAGTTTGGATATTTATCTCCTTAAGTTTTAGATTTAGTCAATCAGGAAATATTGTCCTGCAAACTGCCCCATATATCATTCTCACCCTGGTGTTCCACCTCCTGAGTCACTTCTGATTGATTTGAACACTTTTATTAAATTGAAAATAAGTTAAAAAAAAAAAAGTCTCCTGGAAACTGCATGACTTCCACCATGCAGCATATCTTCTCAGTAGTAGAACTTTTGACTGTGTAGACAGCAGGTATAGGCAGATAACTAGAATTAGAGGGCTACCTAAAGAAAAGTTAGCTTATTGCTAATAAATGTGTAAACCTCTGATTATTACCTAAACTTTCCAAAATTACACATCATCAAATAAAATGTACAGATAAATGTACGGATGATCTTGTGGAAATGCGTATGGAAGGAAAAATGAGGATTTCTATTGCCCCTCCCCCCTTTTTTTTTTTTAAGGGTTTAGTGTCAGGAAGCTGTAGTGAAAAAATGTCCATTTTTAAGGTATCTAAACAGGATATCCAAATATCCCAGCTAATTTTTCAAAATCAACCTTTAAATGCTATAGAAGCTAAAAATCTTCTTGATTCACTTGGCTTCAAACTTCATGTCCCCTACAGGAGTTTGTTTCTGGAAACTGGTATGTGGGCATTAGACTTACATATAGTACTGCCTGGTTCTGCAGACCACAGAGGAGACTTTTTAATATTCTGTTCAAGAAATCCTTAAAAGTGCAAGGGCAGACTACATGATGACAGTCCTTTCTGCTTTTAAGATCAATTAATCCTAGAAAATGCGATCACGTCAGTCATATAGTACAGCTAATTGATTGCATGTTTATCTCACACACCATCTCAGCACACAGCTGCAGTGAGCATCACTGCACAGAAGACTCCTGGGGAGAAGGTTGTAAAGTCAACATCTTCTGGTTGCTCCTAGCAAATGACACAACTCTCAACAGACACTTGTACAGAAGCAGAGAGAACAAACAACGAGCAGAGAATGTAAATATTAGGCAGCCAACGTGTAGAAGGGAGCTGGCTTCCACCAGCCATGTTTTGACTGGGGTTCTGGGAAGGAAGGCAACATGTACCTTGGAGCAATCCCATTATCGCAAACAGCAACCAAAAAAAAAACCAACCCACAACTATTGCAATTATTTCAAATCATTCATTTCAGCAATTCGCCTCCCTTCTTTATAGAATCAAAAAGGTTTATCTGGAGGTGACAACACAGCCAGACTGATCTTTGCCTTTAATGACAGCACTTGCTGTATCCCGTTGCATACATTTAGTACTTGAGCAGTTTACCATCCTAATGAAAACATGTGGAGTGTCGGTGAACATGGCATTTATAGGTCATACCCTGCTTCATATGCAAGAACCTCCTTCCTTCTGTTTGAGCTAGAGGGACCTCCAAATGGGTCATATAATGCACTTCCCTGTTCACGGACCCCAACACTTGCTAAAATTAATATTCACTTTCCAGTTCACAGGCAGGGGGAAACACTCCGTGATCTGTTCATTTGGGAAGGAACCCTTTGGTTATCATGCCTCAGCTTAGGTGTGGTCTATGGAAATGTAACCTTCCCAAGCAGTCCTATGGAGCAGCTCTGAGCTTAGCGGTCCAGGCAGACCCAGTTCATGTCCATCGGCAGCTTCATAGGCAGCTTCATGGAGTTTTTCCCTAAGTGCACCTTCACACTGTGATAGCCATGGTGTAACTGCAGCAGTAAATCACCACCAAAGATGGGGCAAACACATCGCAGGAGCACAATTGTCCCAGCCAAAGGGAGTAAGACAGGACAGCACTAAGCTAGATGTCGTGAATAGAGTTGGGAGTTTTCAGGCTGGACATGTCCAAAATAAAGTGCATTACTATGAGGAGCAGATTTGCCTTTTTCTGGGGACTGATCAAGAGAGAGGTCAGCGCGGTTGAGGGCTGCAGCGAAAGCAGTCATCTAGGTAAACTGGAGAGCTGGCCTCTCTGCACTAAGAATAGCTCCTCACATTTATGAGTGCTTTTAACAGTCCACCCAGCAATGCCAAATCATTTGTCCAGCTTCACTGCAGACAAAATAAAATAGCTCTAGCAAGATAAGCATATCCTGGAAGGCTGGGATTTTCCAGCAGATAGGGCCAATTCTCTGTTGGTGGCAATTGGCAGTGTTGTGCTTAACTCCACGGACAGGTGCCAAATGACCATAGCAGAGATTTTGGCAGTAGAATAGCAGTCGTAACAAATGACTCTGTGAAGCCTTGTGTGCAGTTCACCTAAAGTATTGCAGCTTCCCCTGCCCCTCCAAAGCACTCCAGAAATGTGGTCTTGCGCTTACCAGCACAATAAGCCAGCAAAAGACCCGTCAGGAAAGTTCACTGACACCCTAAGCAGTGCTAAAACAGCAGCTATCCCACCAGCAGTGAGGAGAAACTCCAGCTACCTTTCCAGAAGAGTCCCCTCGCTCCAGTTCCTGAGCCACCAAACCACTGGAAGGAACTGCAGCATCTGGATCAGGCTTTGCATGAGGGGAGATTAGCACAATAGCTGCCACCACAACTGAGAGCAGTAAAACTCCAGTGGCTTTTGTTCTTTCAGTCGCACACTGTGAGGGCTCCCAGACATCCATTCTCTCCTCTCCATCTGGGAAATCAGTGTTCGCAGAGACACAACGATCACCGTGATTCACCGCCAAGCCCAGATCTACCAAGGGATATTAAAGAAGCTTCAGCACTTAAGGGGATATGTGGCATGTGCTTGAGCCGACGTGTTGAAGGAATAGTCATTCTGCTTTGCCCACTCATGGAGAGTGTGGTTTGTTCTTGATCCAGGATCATTCAGATGTGTCTCAGGCCCACACGTTGTCTAAGCCAAATTACTCCTTATATTAAATCCTCCTGAAGCTCAACTTTGAGTGTCTTTGGATTCCCACAGACATCTGGTTACAAGTCCTGGATTGGCCCATCCGAAAGGCAAAAGTGATGTGCACGTCCAGCCTGAATTTTATGCCAACACTCGCCAGTGCATGGTGAAAGCAGCCAGTTGCTATTAAATTTCCCAGGCAGACTGGGAAGTGCTGTAGGGAGCAGGAAACAGGCTTGTCTTTATTTTGCTGTTTTATTTGCTCATCATGCTACGTCGAACCTAAACTTGACCACGCTGAATAGTATGTAGGTGCACCAGGAGCACCCCTGGTGAAGTATGTGGTTGTTCACCCGTTAGTCTCTGATGCTTTGTGCAAAAAAAAATCTCGTATTCTGCATCCCAAATATACTCAACACCTAAATATTTCTGAGAACCCCTTGTGTGACTGGTGACATCTTCAGCTGCCTGCATTCTTTTAGCAATTTCTCCCTGGCACCTGGTGGAACCTGAGCCTCCACACAGTAACTCCAAGCACAATTTTATTGTATTTTATTTAATTAACTGCACAGAGCCAAAAGCCTTTCCTGCCTCTGGAACCAGATCATTAGCTGGCAACCCAGTCTTCCCAGAAATAAGCATCGTTCCAGTGGTAATGAAAACAAGACAAAAACAAAAAACTGTGAACATTTTTATTGCCCCTGGAGCCATCAGCATCCAGAGAGCATAAGCAGAGCTGTCAGCAATGCCTCTCCTTACTTGGGACCCAGTCAAAACAAAGCTCCAAGTCAAATTTCTTGCCTGACCATTACATCAAGTTTTAGTTCTATTCTCAGTCATGGTCTGCCACTGATTACGTTATGAAATTCATTAGGGAAGAGAAAACTGCAGTTCTTTGGTGGATAGAGCTGAGTGTTGCTATTGCAGAATAGCCAAGAGCAACCAGGGAAAACATGCCCATGAGAGACTGGCATAATTCTTCTGGGATCACAGCCAGGCAGTCACAGGATAAAACTGCAATCTGCAATGCAAGAGATGCAGCGACAGATCACAGGATAACTTTTAGAAACGGTGGATGTTTTGCAAGCCCCAAATTTGGGGGTTATATTGAGAAATAAATGTACTTAAAAGACGCAGGGAAGTGGAATGGGTGATAGACTAACTATGTTACAAAGGCTTTCCTGCTGGAACAAAGTGTTATAACAGAAGAAGCTTGTGGCACCTCTTATTACTAGTGGTTTAATTAGGAAACATGTCATGTCACATTAGCCCATTCACATCTCACTGCCATTACCGTATTGTTCTCACAGCACAGGTAGTATCAAAGCAGTGACACAAGTGAACAGAGGCTGTTCAGTTGTATTCAGAAGGTGTTAGATGGGAAAAGGAACCAAGATTTGCATCACAGACTATATCTCACACATTAACAGAGATAAAATAAAATAAAATAAAATAAACCAAAACAAAACATAAAAGTCTCAAGGAAAGCCTTGCTTCATTCCCACAGAGTGGTTGTGATTTAGCTCCGGTAGTTTTCACAAGCTAATAGTCATTTTGGGGGAATTATTTTGAACGCTTTCCCACAGAACAGAGCCACTGTGCCTGAAAGTTCAAAACTGTGGGCTGAGGACCCTGAATTCGTGGGATGTAGGAGCACAAGGCCTGCACGGTCCTGCCCGCCTTGGATAAGGGCGCAGCGCAATTCTCACAAACCACAACTGACAAGGTGCACTGGAAGATTGGAGGGAACTTGTTTCTTCTGTTAGTAACCACAGGAGTTTCTCTGAGTGTCTTGTGGTTGCTGCTTCTGAGAACAGGAAGCTGGACAAGCTGTAGGTGCAGGAGATTCTCGCTGCCACTTGTGTTACCCACCCAGCCAGAGCTCAACTGATTAGGAGGGTATCAGAGTTACATAATGGCTCTTCTGGGTTGTTTTACTGTAAAGATGGAGGAAGGGTGGTGGGGGTGCTCTTCAAAGCAGGGATGAGGGTTGTAAATAGCAAAACCACAAGGAATTGAATTTAAGTGGAGGAATAATTTAACAAATTAGGATAATTATAACATGTAATATATAATAAGCACATATATCTATGTATAAGTAACACATAACAAATTATTACTTAAATCCTGCAGAATTTAACAGTATATTTAGACAGGGAATTCTGCTACTAAAATGCTTACAAAATCACTTTGGATCCCTAAAGATCCATCTCCCCTAACATTAGACATCTGGAATATTAACATCTATCTTTGAGCAAATCTCAGAGAGCTCCAGAAATAAAGAACCTAAAATCTATTAAAAGAAATAAACACCTTTAAGATACTCATAGGATGACGATTTTAGAAATCTTTAGGATGCATTGAATTGTGCACTGGTCTCCAGTAGCTATCAGGAGTGCATGGTTACTAGCACAGAGGTGGATATCAGTGCTCTGCACCACTATATTTACCCACAGGAATCTTGTCACAGATGGTCTAACATATGTTTAATAATACACAAAAATAATGAGAACTTCCAGCAATACTAAAGTAATGGGAATTCATTCAGCTTCCTCTAGAAATTCCTCCTGAGGTTTTTGTCAATGTAGGAAGCATCTCCAAATTCCTTGTCTAATGAATGCCTTGTGCAAGATGGATTCACCAGAGGACACCAATTTCAGATTTTACAGGGCCAACAGGTGTCAGAAAATATTGCCATCTTGCTCTGTGAAGTTACTGCATATCATTTTCACAGAGAGGCTGAGATGTATCTCGTGTAGTTTTGTGAACCTAGTGCTTTTCTGAGGGAAGAAATATGAGCAACTGCCTGCAAAAATAACCAGGAGAGATCAGGATACCTGAATACAGGTCAGAATAGAGTCAGTCTTCATACTTATTCATGCCTTCTAAGGCCAAATGTGGCACCAGTTTAAGCACGATACTTTTAGTCTCTGAGCATTGGATTTTTTTAATTCCTTAGTAGGAATTTGTGTGGAAACCTCACACATTTTCAAATGAGCCACCGGACTCTTCAGGCAGAGCAAAAACTTCCCCTGCATGCTTCATTGCTGGTAGGTCTTCCATTCAAAAGAAAAGTCAACTCCTCCTTTTATGTGCTTCACACAACATTAAAACACACGTATATGGATTTCAGATAGATGGCAACATTCTTTAGATGCTGTCAAGTCACATTGACACAGAAAAAGCCTTTTCCATAATCTTGCTGGAAATGTAACAGAAAAGCTGCAATTGTTTGGAGTTTTTGTGTGATAATACTTTGAGAGACAAAACATTTTCCCTCCCAGCTCAAAAGCTATAGAAGCGATTTTCCTGACACATTCAAAAAATGATTTATTGTAGGTCAGAGGGCAATCAGAGAAGAAAAAGATCAATCACACCGGAAGAGATAAGTTTTTCCTTTGGTCTCTCTTTCTCTCTCTTTTTTTTTTTTTTTTTTTTTTTTGAGTGAAGAGCTTCAGTTGTAGTCTTTTAAGAAATATTTCAGGATTCTAGCTGCTGAATTTCTTCAGTGATCATACAACTTGGAGTTTGCCTGTGGTTAAGCCATTTGTATTTCAGAAGAGCTTAGTTTACTGCTCTGACCTTACAAAAGCAAAAAATCCAACCAATAGCCTGTAGCAAATAGATATAAGTTGCAAATACAGTAGTATTAGTCTCTGAGAAAAGTCCTCTGTGGGCAAAGATTAAAATATAAACTAGTACACAGTACTCTGAAATGCAACCCACTGGGATTCTTATAGAGCTATGTATTATGGCCACACAGATGCCACACCAATTCATCATGATTAATGTTATCACAGCCAGTCCCAAGGGTTGCAGTAATGATTGGCCACTTTTCATGAAGAGCTGTGAAATGGCTTTTTGGCTCTGCATGCTAAACACAGAAATCATTTAAGTGCGATAGATTGAGCAAAGCCGATTAAACACACCTACAGAGCATGCAAATGTTTTCTTTCTCTCTGCTATTAAGGGCAGAACATTGTCCTTACATTTCTCAGGGAATTAGCCATGCAGATCCCATTGCCTCTTGGGACAATAGCATGACTGATTCCTCAGATACTCAAACTGTAGTCTTACCTGGTCATTCATATTTTTGGTGCTAGGAGATGACAGGCTTAGTACAAATAGAGCATACAACAGTTTTGCATTCATTGCAAAAAAAGTCATAGTTGAGATTGCTTTTATTAACCAGATATTACCTGCAATGCTATAGAGTCTACAACTCCCAACATGAGCAGAAAATGAGGTCACATACTCATTGGCTTGAGCATCATATGGCATAGGATGAAGTCATATGCTCACCAAAGGAAAGAGAAAAGCTATACAGGGTTGAGCGAAAAGTCGTTACTGATCTTCAAATATCTGTGATAAGATGGAAAAGACATCTCATGTGTTTTCCTTACATAACATGTCTACAACTATGTTTATAGCCAGTGTCCTGAGTATTTTCTTCATGATAAAACATAATAACCTTCCAGGAATGTTTCTTATTACTAGACTTGCTATGTGTCTGCTGGAAAATAGCTGAGTAAATAATTTATCCTCTCAGATTTTCAATAATTAAATAAATAATTCATTATAAATGAGTAAAGACTTACCTCTGCAATCTTGCTCAGCTCTCTTCTGAAAGCCATCTCTCTCCTAAACCCCACCTTATGTTAATGACATAAGTTATCAAATGTCCAGGTTCACTGACATTGGGCTTACACTTGTAACTTTGCACTGTATTTTCTCCAGGCTGCCTCTATTCTAGTAACATATATGTGACCAATTAGCTGATCTTATCAGTAGAATAGAATTGTGTCTATCTCTTCCTGTTTTGTTTTGTTGTTTGAATTTTTCTCCAGCAAGTGCAAACAAGCAACAGAGTCATTTGATCACCCTGGATATTTGTGGCACCCTATGATATGAACTACCTTGGTCATATACATCACGCTTCCTATCTTACTCAATCTCTGCAGCTTACAGTAGAGTGCGAAGTTCGGGCGCGGAGTCCACAAATCCTTGGACTCAGTTGAACTAACACTGAACAAATTTATCAGCTGTGCATTTGTAAAGATAAAACACATTGAAATCTAACACGCATGTGTAATTTAACTTTAGCAAAGTTTGCTCCTTGTGAACTTTGCTTTATGATCACACAGTGATCCCAGATTTCCTGCTGCTGCTCTTTGTGTTGCCTGCCTCTTGGAACACAGAATATGTCCTACCACACGTCTATGGTGGTCCAACTGGGCCACTCTGTGGATGATAAGTGGAGAGAGAACCAGATACAATTTCTGAATACAAAGTTGCGTAAATGTGTTTCCTCAGGATTGCATAATAAGAAGTGTGATGACATGATACCATAATTACAGGTAACACATGTGGAAGTATCACAGACTGGTCAATAGGAAACTGGAAAAGGAGGAATACAGAAAGCCGAGTTAGTTATAGTGCAAGAGGAGCCCCTGCTGATCTCTAGAGGGATTGCAGTCAGAGCAAAGACCAAAATTTGTGTTTGTTCACAGAATCGCAGAACAGTTGGGGTGGAAGGAACCTGTGGGCATCATCTGGTCCAATCCCTCTGCTCAGAGTAAGCTACAGCAGGTTGTCCAGGATCATTTCAAGTTGAGTTTTGAATATCTCCAAGGATGGAGACTCCGCAACCTCTCTGGGCAACTTGTTTCACTGCTTGACCACCCTCACAATGAAGTGTTTTCTTGTTCAGATGGGATTTCCTGCGTTTCAGTTTGTACCCATTGTACCCACTGTACCCATTCAGCTCGTACCTCATTCTGTTACTGGCCGTCTCGGAGAAAAATCAGGTCTTGTCCTTTCCACGCCCTCCCATCACTTCTTTATACGCATTTATAGGATTGTCTTGGCATTTTCACCCAAACAGGCAGAGCAGTTGATTTACTGTGATTTGAAAATAAACAGAAAAAGAAGAAGGCTCAAAAACAGTTAGGGAATGAAAAACTAAAAAGGATTCAAATATGCTGAACCAATTTCAGTTGGTTTTGCAATTATTATTTTTACAATTTGAAATTCTTGAAAATTATTTTGAACAAGTATGTTCTTCTATAAGACTTAATATATATATATACACTTAATATATATATATACAGGACAATATATACACTTCTGTGGTTTATCTTTATTCACATCCACTATAAATATAATAAAATCTTAAATAAATATCACTCATAAGACAGATTGAAAGATTGACATGAAGCTTGATGATTTCATATTGCCTTGTTTAAGCTAAAGAAAACATCACTCATGTACAATGATTTTATTTTCTTGTAGTTTTACATATTGGTGGTTGAATATTCCTCTTCGTATTACTTCTAATTTTAACATATCCCTTGCGTTTCATTACTATTCTTCATGAAGAGATCTGAAGGCTCCTGGGAGGCAGATATTCCCAGTCTTGCTAGGTTGGAACTGGACTGTCCCATTCCCAGAACCACTAATTTAAGTACAGGCAGCACAATCCTGCTTGAATTTGCTTATGTCTCGCACCATTCTGACTATGCATACAATATAGAATGGTTGCATAATTATCCACAGTCTATTTATATAAAGACAAAGGAGAGTCCAAACATGTTAGTATTTTTAGTGGTTTGTCCAAGATCAGAAAGGAAAACCATATCCCAGAAGAAGATAAAGCTTGTATCCCATATCACCAGGCTCAGCTTCTCCACAGGGTCACAAGCAACTTGTGGCTGTCACACCTGAGGGACAGGGGCATACCTGTGCAGATCCTGAAGGGATCCCATGACAGATGGACAGCCTGGAAGCAACAGTGTTCTCCGGTCCCATGTTCTCACATGGGCTTTCACCGTGTGTAGGTTTATTATCTACACACACAAGACCTCTTCTTCTTGCTTATGCACTTGATTACACACAACCATTTCCACCTGAAATTTTCTGCTTGTACAAATTAGACAGATAATGTTGTGTTTCCCTGTCACCAATGGGGAAAGCTCTTCTAGCAACTAGATTACAGCAAAACACCGTGTTGTCAGTTAAAAGGACTAGATGATGTCTTCACAAAGTGTGGTGTAGATTTAAGGAAAAGATAGTAGGTGATTGTGCCATTAGCAAACATAGGAATTATACCTATATACATACAAATGCAACATCACTATATCTTACATCCACTGTGATTCATCTTAATACGGAAAGTATACTGGTAGCAGAAGGCATCAAAACAGATACAGTATATCAGGTTGAAATTCAAACAGTTTTTTCATTCTATGACCCTACGATTCTATGATTTTGGTGTTCAACAAGTGTCAAAACCTGGATAGGATGACTAACAGCATCTACAGTTCATTATGCACCCCACCTAGTGCTTGAAGACCAGAAGCACAGAAGAAGATATATTGAGCTCCCTTGTGCTTTGGCTGCTGTATGATCTATGGCAAACAACTCCTGACACACGCTGCATGTGTGCCATGTCTTCACAGCCCACCATTAAAAAGGAGGATCTTTGCAGCTCACATCTTTCTGTGCATGTCCTGACTCAGAAGGTGAAAGATAAAATTGCGGATGTGAAACAGAAAATCCTCATGCTGTCACAGAATCACAGAATGGTCAAGGTTGGAAGGGTCCTCTAAAGAACATCTAGCCCAACCCCACCTGCTCAAGCAGAGACACCTAGAGCAAGATGCTGGACTTAGACCCTGTAGAGCACCAGAACTTCCTCAAAAATATGGGAAATAGGATTCATAGAGCTCCTCACTGACTGATTTATCTTTAATCTGACTCTTCAATCTGTTTTGCTATAGGAACAAAGCTAAGGTCACTATGCTGTCTGAAAAGAGGTGCCTAGGAGGTGCATTGTCTACAGTAAATCTTTACAGAATTTTACAGAGGTCGCACTGTAATTTTCTAGGATTAGAACATACCGGAAAATTTTCATGAAATCAGTCTGGGTTTTGGAACTTTAATTCAGGGAAAGGAAACTATAGAAAGTGGATTCCATTAAAGAAATTGGCTTGCAAAATTACATGAAATTCAGATTTTTTTTTCCTGCAGAAAAAATTAAAAATTTAAATGTTTATTAAAAATTAAAATTAAAAAGTTTTCAGCATGGGAAAATGTTGAAATTTCACTAGATTTCATTTTGCAAAATGATGCACTTTATTCCCATGGCTATACTGCAATATGACAAAGAAGCCAAAAAATATTGTTACTTTCCAGCCTGGGCTTTCCGAAACATTAAGAGTGACTGAACAACCTAATTTTCCCTTGCTCAGCATCCTATTTATGCTGTAATTATTTTTCCACTGTGTTATCACATTTGAAATCAAACTGAACATCCTTGGATGTGAGAATGGAAATTCCACATTTCTTCCTACACAGATACCATGTTGAGCATCTCTGCCAAGCCTGCTGCCTCCAGCTTCCTGCACCATCTCTGGACAGGAGGAGCAGATAATTTCACTCAATGCCAGCCAACCATGACTTCCTCTGTGACAACTGAAGAAGTAAGTAAGTCCCTTGTGCTAACATTATAGTTGCAGAAAGACACCTGCTAGAGCAGTGTATCATGGTAGTCCTAGATTAAGGCTAAAACAAGTGGACGAAAGAACTAATAGGCCATTCTCTTATGGAGTCAAGCAGGAACTAATTGAAGGGGCAACCCAGGGAGACTTGAGCCCACATTCAGTGTGGCCAGAGCATTATCATAGCCTCCTTCTTCTGTGATGGCCCCAAAACAGCAGCACACTTGCCACCTCCCTGGGAAGCGGGGGTGTTCAACCCCATGCGCCATCCGGAGTTTCAAGATAAGTATCGGAGGACATCTGCTTTCAGTGAGCTGTTGTCGCAGAGCAGAGGACAGTACTGAGAACAAAAGAGCAAATTATACAACTTTAAGCTCATGTGGCCAGAGTTTAGTGGGAAGTAAAAGTGCCATTTTCATTTAGAAACTTGCACGTTCTTGAGCCTATCCCTTGTAGATACTGAATTGTACATAATAAAAAAAACAGGAATGGCTTAGCCACCCAGCAGGGGATACAGTCCCATGCTGTTGCTAGTCCTGTAAAGACATACATACATACATATATACAAATATATATATAACAAATAAGAAAATGCTTGGGCAAGAGAATCTGAGAGTAAATTGCCTCAAAAAGTCAACTCTGAGCTGCGCACATAGTCCTGGGAGAGGGGGAGTCTCTGGAGATTTATGTATACTCACATTACTACTAATAACAGCACAGCTGTTCTTTGTTTCTATTGAAGTATGAAGAAAGTATGTTTATGGATAGATATAATTAATATACAACTCCAGCTGTTTAAAAGAGACCTTGGAATCACCCTGCATGTCCTCAATGTATTATTCCATATGAAACAAGTGAACCTGGACTGCCTTACCCACAGGAGAGCCAGAGTTAGTGTCCTAAGAACATAGGTGAATTAAGGTCAGCCTTGCTCTGAATAAGAGCTTCTGTCCTGGCTTTTAGTTCCACTTAACAAATACATTTCAGTTTCATACTTTTTTTAGGCTTACATTCAGTTCCTCATGTTCTGGTATTCTATGGTCAGAATGGAGATAGGAAGAGCTCATTAGCTCCAGTGAATTAAATGCCGTGGAATTGCAGTCTTCCTCATCCTATTTGTCCAAGTTTAGAAATGCCCAGTGATCTCCAATGAACCAGGCTCCAGATTAGTCCTGATGCAACCTTTCTGCCCACAAGCAAATGTGTGACCTTTGCTCACTTTACTTGTATATGATCAACAGCTTTGCTTTCCAGCAAGCCCTAGGAATGCAAGTTTTCCTCATGACCTTCTGCTACCTGTTTATGGTATTAGAAATACATTATGCATGCATTAGACCTGAAAGTGAATCTAAACTCTTATAACCTTTCACACAACTATTTGCTTGAGAACATTTTATTCTCTCCTACTTTTGCCTGCCCAGAGCAAAATAAGGAAGGAAACAGCTCTACAAACACTAAAATATCATAAGATAAGATTACATTTAAAATGACCTTCAAATGATTTCACTGTAGCCCTGTCAATGTCAACTGTTTTCTGTGCATCCAGGAACTGCAGAAGGATCAGGCAGATTCATTAGCAAAACCTGGAGAGGTGATGGAGCGCCAGAGATTCCTACAGATGGATTTGTGTTTGGTTTTAACACTACAAAAAGTAGTGCCGTTGCCCAAGACTCCCATAAAGGATACGAGGGTTGCCCTTTATTTTGTGCTGGAAGTTCACTTTTATTCCTACACATCACCCACTCTGGAAGTTATTTTCAGTTGCTAGCAACCTTCACTAAGCTTAAACCAATTCAGTCCTAATTTTTATATGTCTAGCCAAGGTTAACATGCATTTCATCCCAGTTACTTTGAAAAGTCTTGGTATTCCCTTGCTTTACAGAAAGTGCTTTTTGACAATACTGTGAAAATCTGTAAAAGTTCACTGACTCTTGATAGATACTGAGCAAAACAAACAAACAAACATACAAACAAACACCTAGAAGATCCTACTTCTTCTACTAGCAAGTTTTTTTGACTTTTTTTTTTAGAAAATTCTGAGATCAAACAATCAATATCCTGAAAATGCAACACAACACAATAAAAAAAGGTGCAGGTAACTAAGGATGAGTGTATCTAGAAGTAGGAAAAAAATAAAAATAAAAAAGCATGGAAAACTTAGAGCTGAGAAGGCCAAAACAGAAAACAGCTCTGACCCTATTATCCCACAGCAAGCAACTGGGTCAAACTTCGTCCTTTCTGAAGGCAAGAAATAATTTAGAAAAGGGTGGCTAAACACAGCATTTTTGTTTCAGGAGTACAGAACTTCATTTATAACATGCATGTAAGTGTCAGGTCAGTGTGCTGATATGATTGTGATCGAGATATCTTAGTAGAAAAAGAATCATCATTCCAGGCAGAATTAAACTTTTGAGAGAGGTCTTATGATGTCTTACCAAAAATCATATGAGAACCAAAAAGGAAAAAAAAAAATCTTGTAAGGCTTCGAAAACAAAGTTGAGACTGTGGAATTGACTGTGTCATTTGCAGGGCTTGTGGAATCCTTAATTTGAAGCAAAAATTGTAACAAAGAGCCAAAACCAAGAAAAAAGATTACACAAAGATTTTGACTTCAATTTGGGAAAGGCAATTAGACCATAAGTAGAGAACTTCACATACAGATTGAAAGCTATGAAGGAAAAACAGGTCTCATTCAAAGGACTGAGTTGGTCGAAGGAGCCAAACTGCAGCAAATCAAATGAAAACTCCAAAAAGAACAGGCAAACTGTACATGAAAGTTTGAAGCTACACACAATGTGGAAGAAAATACAGGCCAAAGGTTTGTCTAGCCACATTTTTAACAAGCAAAATAATTTTGTAAAACCCTGCTGAAAGGACAGAATTTACCTAGGCAGGAATACACTTCAGTATCACTACACAAGCAAGCATAATTCCTTCTGGGAAAGATTCAAGATGGAATATTGAACTGCCTAATCCTTTGTCTTGCATCATCGTTCCTCCCTCAAGAAAGATAGCTACTTTGAGTGAAAAAAGGTCATTTTTTAAATTCAGAAAGCTCAACTTCCTAAGACAGGATGAGGACAGCGATGTTTACACACAGTGCTCCCCTGCCAATAGGCCCCTGCCCATGCAGAAGATCTTTGCATCCAGCCCAGATAATCATTTGTTATGTGCTCAGTGCACTCTGTTCTCTGAGAACATCTTCCCACTATTTCCTGAGGTCAAATCAAGCTCAACACAGGCTCTTCACAAGCTGCAGCCTTCAGGGCCTGGGTGAAGCCTGAGTAACATCCTCTGGAAAACTTTATGCCTTGTGTTGCCTGTAGAGGAAAGGAGATCAGATCTTTAGTGCAAGCATGGCTGAGAGGTGCAACAGGTTGTCCACAGAGTCATAGTGCCTCCATCCTTGGAGACCTTCAAAAGCCATCTGGAGAGACCCTGTTTGAGCAGGGGTGTTTGACTGGGTGAACTCCAGAGGTTCCTTTCAACCTCAACCATTCTGTGGAGAAAGATGGGAATAACATTCAGCCAATCTCCTTAATGGATCATAGGCACAACTGCAAATGACAAAACAAAACAAATACCCCTGTCACCATGATGTATAAGCTGAAATAAAATCAAATCTTTAAAACATGAAGTTTGCAATTAATTTGGGAAACGGAGCATCTGAAGCATATCAGCCCTCAAAGCACAGACTAGAAGACTGCAGAGGAAGAGAAAAAGAGAAAACAAACAATAAAGAGAGATAAGGAGAAGAGAGAACTGGATTAAAATATAGGGAACTGGGCCTGGGAAGGGAGAAGACAATATAAAAAGAAACATCAAAATGGTCAAACAGAGCAGCCTAGAGTCATAACTCCAGAAATTTTGAATTTTTCATCCAAAGCTGTTATTGCAGCATTTGCATATGCTGTAAATTAGAAATTCATCATAGATTATTCTCCTTTTTATCCATAAACAAGATTATTAGAGAATATAACCACTAAACATGTAATCTCATGTGTAAAATATTTCTCCATGAACCATGGCATACCATGTCATGCAGTAATAATGTGTCACAGACCACAATTGCTATGAATCTAACTGCTCTATAAAACCATATGGTGAAAAAGTAATATTATTTGAAGTCCAGGTTATGCTCATTTTAATGCTGCTGTAAAGAGTACTGTTAAGAAGATACTTTCAAAAGATCAAGAGTCAAACCCAGAGCTTCTTTTGACTCTGCTAAATTTCAGAGTGGTACCTTCTGAACCAGGCTGCCACTTGATACAGAGCTGGGTCAGATAACAAGTAGGCCTGGACTCACAGGTTGTGTGAGGTACCAATATTAAATGTTGCGAATTTTTCATGAAAAACAGAAAAATTACTGTGATAGTGGATAATATGAAATATTAGGCTCACAGGGCTCTGGACTAATATATTATAGCAGAGGACAATAGTCTCTCACACAGCATTCTCCATCCCATGAGATGATTGCTAATGAAAGACAGACTGATAGCATCCCTAACAAAAGGAAGAAGAAAAAGAAAGAATGAGTCTCAACTCAAACCCAAGATCAAACCCAAA
Source organism: Tinamus guttatus (assembly GCF_000705375.1). The sequence continues at coordinate 547,882 of NW_010588538.1, forward strand.
ATGAGAGAAATAGTTCAAGGCGTTGACCATGATGAGCAAACCAGAGTTAAAACTCAAGATGTTTCAGACACCCACAGGACAGGCATCCATCCAGGACAGCTCAGAGACTGGTTGAGACTTAGTGCCTCGTTACAAATTTCAATTTTGCCTCTTAGTGTGTGTGTGTGGAGGGGAGTTGTTAGAGTAATTGGCTCCTTAGGAAGCTTGAGATAAAATATGACACACTCCCTTCCGATGCACTTACGTTGAAACCAGCTGTTGAGGGAGTCAGCACTGATGTCAGTGGCTTGAATAGCACACAAAGATCCCCTGTCCTGGCCTTTTTGTTGACCTCTGATTGCATTAAAGAATCATCACAGTTCTACACACCAGTCCAAGTTCTTATTAGTTCTTACCTAAAAATGCCACCCCTCCCTAGCTGAAATATCTTTTTTCAAATCTTTCATTTCCCCTACTCATCACAAATATTTGCAGCACTTTTTGGCCACGTGTTACATTTCCTTGAAGGCAGTGCAAAGGACGAAGACCTACTAGTGCTGTGGGCTACACTGTTAACACACTTGGCAGAGCTTTGTACTGTGAACTCAGCACTCAGCCCAGATGACGACATGTTCATATTCCTATGTGGTATCACATGCAGCATTTTTGAATTTCTCAATAAATTAAGAATACAGCTTTAAAAAGTATGTTCAAAAAAAAAAGAGAATATTTTATAAAGGTTAAGAATTCAGTAAAAGTACACTGGAATAAAAGTGTGCCTAGCCACTTTTTGCATTTGGTTTACAGAGTCAGTTTTAAATACGTAATGACCTCAACGTGTTTTTTCCATTTTTGTTCAGTTCACAGAACTGCCCAAGAATTCTTCCCAAAATATCCTTCCCTCACATGCACAATAGTGAAAAGTGGGCAGAGACATCTACAAGATTTCACCATGGTAGAAAGGAGGTGTCACAGTTCAAGCACATGAAATTCATCCTCTTGTAGGTGACAACATTCCTGTATGGTGCTGGATAAATTGTTTAAATCAGCGATCACTAACTATCTTCTCCTATTTTCCCAAGTCCATAACCATAACCTTCCTCCCAATCCTTGGCACTGGTTTGCAGAAGTGCCACAGTCGCAGCTGTGCTTAGAAGTGGAGGGACCCAACTCTGAATACATGCAATACATCAAGAGTTCAGAAAAAAAATGGGACCCAAAATTACTGGCTATTAAGTACCTCTGTGCCACTGAAAATAGAAAAATAGCTTAGCCTTATTTTGGGGGGTTAGCAAGAAAATAAATTCTTTATATCTAGCGGAGTTTTGCTCATAGGAAATGCTCTTGGAAGATGAATGAGGCCTCACTCAGAGGACAGTTTGTATAAGTCCAGTAAGTAAGATATGATTCTCACAACCTGACTCTGAGCTGCATGGAACTGAACCATTCGTGGAAGCCTCCAGCAATGCAGAGGTCTGTGATCATATCATTAAAGACCGGCCTGTTCACCTAAAGAGATTAAACTGGACTTCCTGGACAGCACTACTTTCCATGTTTAAATTTGTAGCTAAATTGGCCACCATGGCAATGTTCTTCTAATACTTGTTAAAGGTATTAAAGGTTTTAACAAATACCACAAAAAATATTTCTAAAATACTGTCACTGGCGTCACAGTTCTTATTTGTCATTGCTGATGACCACTAGCTATTTCTTTCTGATTTTGGATTTTCTCAAGGGTTGAGGTACATTTAGGGTGGTTGAACACGTTTCTCATCCTTGGAGATAGTCAAAAACCATCCGAAGCCCATGGGCAAAAAGATTTGGTGTACGTGCTAGAGCAGGGGAGTTGGACCAGATGATGTCCAGAAGTTCCCTCTGATCTGAATTATTCTATGATCTTAAGGCATGTTCTAAAGTTACTTAGTTGTGACTAAATGTAGATTAAGGCTGGCTACATTGCGAAGGAACAGGCAAGAAAGCTTTAAGGACACACAGCAAAGGAGAAGCATACTTCAGATACAGAGGGTCAAATATCAGCTGAGAGAGGGTTAACAGGATTAAACAGAAGGTTAGGATGAAATGAAGATAAACCAACAGGTCTAATTAATAAGCTAAAGCAACACCCTTTCTGTACATGCAGATAGCAGAGATGTGAATCGTCATTGCTTTGCAATTTATTTTCACCTGTGATAAGGTGGGTTTAACATACTGGGTTGGTAATAATTTACAGCCCCTTTGACTGGGCGAGAGAGATGACTGTAAATGATTGCCAGGAACCAGTCGGAGAGACACGCTGACTGGCTTCCAACACTAGAAATAGCTCTCTTTTCTCCATATTTAATAGCTTCCCAGAGGGATACACCACTCTTATTTCTGGTCCTGGGAAAACACATTTTTAAGTTATGATATTATTATGTATCAGAAAGCTATTTTGCATCATTTATTATTCATCCATCGAGGCCTTGAGAGCACTTCTGTCTCATCCATGCATAGAGAAAAGATAAAACTAGCTCCCAAGAAATGTATTAGCAAGACATTTTCTATAACTAAGCTTGTGTCAGATTTACTTAACAGATTTCTAAATTGATTTAAATCATGCAAACCTTTCTCAAAATAATGTAAAATTAACTTAAAAGTTGCTTACAGAAATTTAGTATTAATAGATTTATGACTGAAGCAAGGAAAACTGACCTGAGACTCTGAAATTTAAGATGCTTGTTAAGCAGGTTGCTATTCTGAGTGGAAAATATGAGATATGTAAGTGACCCACAGAGTTGGCTGAATTCCTTTAAAAATAATTTACGAAGATATTTCAATGTTACTTCTGGTTCACAGTTCTAAATAGCATTTCAAGGTTCAGAAAGGATGTAAGCCTTCCTAATATTGGAATTCTTGTCCTTCCTTTTCTTAGCAGATTTTTATGATCATTTGTTTTTGGCCCAATATTTACTTTGCTGAAAAGACGATTATGTAGAAGAAGAATAAAGAAGAATAAAGAAGAATAAAGAAGAATAAAGAAAAATAAATATAAATACATAAAAATCTTGGGGTTCCAGCTAACCTAAAGGATTGAGGATAAGGACTATCATTCAAAACTTTTCAAAGGCAACATTTCTATAAAAAAATCAATTTAGAAAGAAGTGATCTTTTTGCTTAGAAAATCTCTTGTAAAACAGTAATAGGCTTTTATCCCACTGTTCTGGTGCTCATCTTTAAACTTCGCCACAGCTGACTAGGCTTTTATAATGTGTTAACATATCTACCCATACTATTTTTAAATCATTTGTCAGAGAAATGCTTTCTCATTTATGCTGTAAAGACTGAATCTGTCTGGGAAGCACTTGGCTACTGTACAGATGGGCCCTGTAGAAAACCCTTGATAAAGATAATTGATTGTGTTGTAACCCAAAATAGTTTCTGCCTGTATTATGGACTTGCACTGAATGGAAAATCTGACAGCAAAGAGCTGCTTAGCACCTGTGCTTGGCGAACGTCAGAGTCAAGCCAAAAGTGGTTCTTGGCCCCCTTGCCCATCCCTGCTCTTCCTCATATACAAATTTAGGTACAGCTGGAGTCTCTGTGGAGAAAGGGGATGGACTAGACCACTCCCAAATCCCCTTCAGGCCCTGATTTCTACTGCTCCAGATAGAGAATCTGAACCTTCCTAAGAGGAAAGAATCAGGGGCAGAGAGGGGAGAGAAACAGGATGAAGAAGTAGCCAAAAAAAAGCAGACATGGCTGATTATACAATAAGAATTGAAGTATAACTTTTATTCAATGACATATGCTTGCCATCCTCTACTGCAGTGGAGACAAGCTCTGACTATGATGGCTAGAAATTGTATCTGTCTTCTCGAAAAACATAGATGAGATCTACACACCTTCCCCAAAAATCACAGCTGCTCCCTGCAGTAGCCCAGAAAAGCCCGTTGCGAGTAGTTGAGCTTTGCCTGTACTCTGAATGTCATAATAGTTTTCTATTTTTGATGTGCTTCTTGTCAGTGAATTAGAGTCAAAGGCTTTTATATTGTGGTCAAGTGCAAAGTGGGAGACTATGGCACTCCTCTTTTAGTACATGGACCTGAGGACCAGCATAAACATGCTTAGTCCAACCACTGCATTCCTGGGGAATATCACTGCATTAGTATCTGCCTCTTGAAAATTAAGTTTCTAGACCTAGTTCAGAGGATTGAGAGTAATTCAGTACAATTCTCTTCTCATTAGACAATTGACTAAGTGCTGCCTAGGAAAAAAAATCTCATTAAACAATTAAAGCTCTATCAAACAGAGTACAGATGAGTTAGAATTTAAATTGCAGAAAGGGAACTATAAACGTATAATTTGGAGCCACAATGTTCAGAGACTCCTTGCAGAGATATCTTCTCTGCCTTACTTTTCTCCATGTCTCTGCCTTCCACCCATTACACTAGGCATCACTGTGTTAAGCCCAGGTATTACTGACAGAGCAGGGGCTCCATTCATAACCATGAGGCCTCACTCACTGTCCTTGCATTCCTTAGAGACCTGTAAACCTTACATTCCTCGTGGCAGATTCAAAATGCAACTTGTGCCCTAACATTGCTGTAAATGCCCTCAAGACTTGCTGGGTAGGATGCTCCCCTGAGACGTGAGAACAGCAGGTTCATATAGTCAGGGCTGGCAAAGGCCACAGCACAAGTGTGACAAGTGTAAGTTCCAGCCATTTCGTCCCGTGTGAATAAGGGAGAAAAGCATCAACTGATGAAATAGCTCCATAACCAGCTACAGTCAGGACTGTGTGAACCGTGAAATGACACAATTCTGCATGTGTTCACAGCATATTTTATCTACTTATCACACAAAGCCTTTTACATCAGTGGAAACTTACTCTGGTCTCACTTCCCCCAGTTTACAAAAGGGACACTGAAGATCCTAGTGCATTTGTGCAGTGACCCCCAATTTATATTGGTGTGAGAGATGACACCCTTGTCATTGTCAGCTTCCTACTCAACAAGGATGACTGCAGCAAGAGTCTTCAACAGGCACACCACACATGGCCAAGGAATCAAGCAGCTCCCCTGGGCTCGAGCTTTCAGCCTCTGTGCAATTCCATGCTCAGACACTGATCTTGCTTCCATTAAAATAGATGGAAAAAGTCCAAGTGCTTTTGGTGGGAGCAAACGCCTGTTTCTATACACTCCAGCCTCCTGGGGTGTATATATTGTAGACTGTATTCAGTCTACGTGCCTGTATGTATTTCCTATGCAGTTTCAGTTTTTATAAACCGCTGGAGTATGCAGCTTTGTCAGCAATGACAATGAAGAGTTTCGTTCCAAGTGATGTGTTCCCGGGGAAAGTCTTGATTCTAAAGAAATGCCATTTCTCAATGAAAAAAAAAAAAAGTCCTATTGAAAAATTCTTTACCAGTTCTGTGTTTTGAGCTAATTCAAAGACTCTCCTTGGTTTCAGTCAGGTGCTCTGCTTTCTCAGGAACTGCTGAATCAAAGCACTAGAATATGCCACAGTGGTGTTGCTTTTCAGTCTATCATCTGCAGGAGTTAAAAGGCACCGCTGTGGATCCCCATACCAGTTAGAGGGTTGACAGACTGTCTCCATTTTTCTCGTTCAGCTTGCATAGACAACCGTAGTAGAGGTATCCAGTTCCCTTTCTGGCTTTTTTGGGGGGACAGAAGTAGGGAACTTTGGTAGGTCTTCTACATATAGTGCTTCAGCCTTGTCAGTGTCCTCAGTATCATTAGGAACCACCAATAAGTGGCCTTTGAAATGTAATGGCTTTTTCTAGCTTTGCATATATTGCTAATTTTGGTTCCTTATATTCACTCTCCTCTCGATACATTTCCCAGCCTCTACATCCTAATGCATTGCATATGTTCCCCATTTAGCTCTTCCTTAATTCTTCTTGGCATCACATCTGTGGCAAAGGGAGAGCAAAAAGTTGATTTGAAAGAAAATATTTGTTTGCAAAGCAAACTTTTTTTTTTTTTTATGTTTACATGGGAATACACTGAAAGTCTTTGTTTCATTTTTGAGCTAGGTGGGTGTACAGGAAGAATATCTTTCATGACCATTCAAGATACAAAACAAAATTCTTGATTTAATTGAGCTTATCTAATAAAAATCAGGTGGAAGAGCTAAAGCATATTTAGCTCTTCCACCGTCACATAATACCTGTGTAATCCATGTGTACAGAATCAGTAGAAATCTGAAATGTCACTCGTCACTGGGTAAAGTAAATGTTAGAAGACTAGAAACTGGCAAAGGTGAGGACACTTATGAAACTGAACATGAAGAATTTGCAGCAATTCTTCTCAGTGACTGTATCTTTCATGGGGTTAACACTAATGTTTGTGAGGTTTTGCCATATCCTAAAATGAAAACTGATTCAGAGCAGCTCTGGAGTATTTTTACTAGGGTATAAAGCCTCAGGAGCTGCAGGTGCTCTATTAATTCCCAGATTTTGTCCAAAAATCCTAACATCCTTTCACCTTGGTTTTTGAAGGAATTTGTGCTGATAAATATACAAAGAAAGCATCAAGTGCTCAGATATATGAGTTGCCTTCTTTCCCAGGATTAGGAAGCACCCTGGAAATCTCATGGCTCTGGCTCTCGCAGGAATACCAGTGGGATGGATATTGGGCCTCTTTGTAGGTGATGCTGGCCTGGAAGGAGGCTGGTGAGTTAGCATCAGTTCAGCCCTTCATGCCCTCTTGTCTTTACCAATATTTCTTGATGCCAAGTGAAAGGGTGGCAGTGGCAGTGAAGGGGCGGAAGAGTCTCTCCAGGGGAATGAAGGGGACAGCAAGCTCTTAATTCAGTTAACGATTGCAGGAAGTGGTTTGTCGGTTTGGAGGTAGTCCCTGTTCAAAGCCAGTGCCCTTCTCAGAAATGAACTTGCAGTTCTCTAAAGATAGATTGCGCAAAACACCAGGGGGCCCTCGGGAACCTGCAGCCACAATTCCCCAGGCAGGGAGCCCCAGAAAGACACTGAAATGCCCCACTTGTGCAGCTGCTCTGTGGACTAAAACAACGCTCGGCGAAGCGGGTCTCTTATGCAAGGTCTCAGGTTTCATATCCGCAGTGACCAAATTTTGTTAAAAATATGACAGCTGCTCCTGTCATTTTTTTTCCCTGTAATTTTAACTGTAACTTCAAACTGCACATGTATTTTCTGCCCTTCAGGGATGTTGCTGGGAGGTCTGTATAAAGCAGAGGACTTCTCAGAAGTTGTCAACCTTGGCACTAAAGAATCAGATATCCCTAACACATCTGACAGGTCAAGTAAGAGAGTTTGCAAGTGATGATGCACTAGGCGATGTTCAGAGCAGCCTGTTTGTGGCTACCATGGCTAGGTAGAATTCAGCTGAGTATAATACAGTGAAATATGTAACTGGTAAGGAAATAAGATGACACTAAAAAGAATAACTCCCAGATTGTCCTGGAACAACAATGAGGATATGATCAATGTTTCTATATCATACTAGAGCTTCTCATCTACATTCACAGGTACCATTCAATAACTCCCGTCATTGGAGCCTCCAACGTTCCTTACAAAAGGATTTTATTTACTAGTAAGCAGTCATCCTAGCTAATCCATTTAAAAGACAATGTTTTGCACTGGGCTAAATTTAGATTATCCCTACAAATGTCAATAGACTGACTCAGAGCTTGACATCCTTGCATCCAGAGCACAGAACCTTTATATTATTTCCAACTTTGCAGTCCTTAATTAATTTATACTCCTGTTATTAACCCCAGCAACAGAAACTGGTGAAGAAATGAGTGCTCCATAACTCAGTCTCCCGTCAGAAATACTTCATGAGAAGACAGAGTAGGTCCATCCTTGTCCATGACTGCAGGCCAGGCCCCACCACACATCACAAAACATAACAGTGTTACTGGGAGCATTATTGGCCCTTCTCCACCCCTACTCCCACCTCAGCAAGTACATGCTCCAGGTAAAATCAAAACAGCTTTGTGGGTTTCTTTTTACTTGAGGTTGGTTTTTAATTTAGTTTGGTTTTTAACTCTTTGTTTCTTGCCGGTTAGGCTTTATATGTTTCAAGGCAGAAATACTGGGGTTATTTTAAGGTGTAAAACACAAGAGTCCCATAACATGACACTAGCTCTTCCTCACACAGCTCAGGCCAGAGCACAGCAAACCCACTTTGCTGGGTAGACTCACTTTCTCTTATGCTGATGCAAATACAGTGCTGTCTTCAATAGGCTACTCTAGGCTTATGCTGAAGGCAGAACATGTCCTAAAAACTGTTGAGAAAAGGATGGGGACTTTTTGTGAGAATAATTCTTTCTTCAAATTAGTGAGAACATAATTTTGATCTTCGTTTCATCTCTAAATGTCAAGTGCCTTCCTAATGGCTCTCTGTCCTTTCATCCTTTTACATCTTATGTTGGAGACCATCTTGCTTTTTTTTTTTTTTTTCTTTTTTTTTTTTTGTGAGCTGCACCTACTTTGCGCTAATCTCCAGCAGCTCCATGGACTCTCCTCTCCTAAAATCTTCTAAGGCTGGTAGAAACACTAGGAAATGCTTGAGCATTTTAGAAAGAAATGAAAACATGCAAATAAAGGTTTTAAACAGAATATACAAGAGTAACAGATCCACTTTGAAGTGGATATTCTAGAATAAACTATCAACATAATTTAAGGGTCTAATTGTCTTAATATCTTTTCTCCCTGGGAAGCAGGTATTAGCATGCCATCTCTGGCTTATGGCACCTTGAGAGCCCATATTAGCACTTTCCTCTTTTCACATCTCTCCTTCTGCAATATTTACCCTTAGCCTAAGGCTTCTTCCTCATTTGAAGGTCATTGCCTCTGCCTCTCTTCTCATTTTCTCATAAACCAGTTATGTGGACCAAGAATCCTTTAAGTGATTTGCTAAAGACACCTGCTCTATCTATCTTCCCACATGTGGAGGAGCTGAGAGACCTTTCCTGTTTCATACCCTGAGCAGTGGCTCCAGATCTCTCCAGATCCAGGCTGACGAGCCATACTTTGCACATAGGATCACAGAGCAGACACGATGCCACTGCCCCTTCCCACCTGGAAGAAACCCCAGGTGGAAAGATTTTGCACAGATGCCATAAAATCTCAGCTGTTGGAAATGCTGCTGGCATCCCCAAGACCGCAAACACCCAAATTGGTTCTCTGTGGGAAGCAGCACATCACACTGCTGCTGTGATCCCATCCCCAAATGTTGTTGCTCAAAGACTGCACACATGTGAGCAAACACTGCACAGAGCTGACACAGTGCACAACGCAGCTGGCAGATGTGTCCTTGAGTCATTGGCTTGTTTGCTACCAAAGCCTCCCCATGTACCTCCCGCATCCTTCTAATGGAAAACATTAGCTTTCAGGAGAACTCATAGGATGATCATGTATCGGCCCACGGGGGAAGGGAGTCTCTGGGCTCCCCTGCAAATGAATCAGATTAGCAAATGAGTGGTCTCTGTCTTTCCAGCTTCCACTTTCCCAGTTATGGCCTGTTCTTGTGTTCCTTGCTTATGTTCAAATTCCCACACTAGGCCCTTCTTGTATAATTTAGACTCAGATTTTCTGCCCTTTCTTTTCCCTCCCTCCCCTCCGCCTCCTGCATCCTCTGTACAACAGAGCTGGCCACACAGCAACAGAGGAAATGAACAACATCTGGTGAGACTGATTCCTCGTTCTTGTAAGCAGTGTGAGCTAACAGCTGTGTCAGGCATTTCAGCCAGCTCTGGAATAGAAAAGAAATCAATCATGCATTCTCTTTTACCACACCTCCTCACTCTGGCATCAGCACTGGTCCTGCAAGATAATTGCCTGGTTCACTTTCCTGAAAATATACTGGAATCCCACCCTTTGTACAGAGGATGCTCCTTGGTGTAAATATAACGATTGCTTTAAACTACAGGAGAGAAAAAAGTAGAGCAGAGCACTTACTTAAGCACATGCCCAACTTAAAGCTAAGAAACTCACTGGATTAATAAAACTCTGAATGAGCTTTAAGTTACACGTGGATAGAAGAAATGTTTTTTTTTTCTTTCATTTAGATAACTAATCATTATTGCATCCTATTGCTCTTGGCAGTATTAAAGCACTTTGAAAAAAAACTCTTACCCATACGCATATGAGTTCTTCCATAATGTACAAATGATGGCACAGTGGTGGTAACATATTTTGTTGTATTGAAACCTTAATGCTGACAGCTCTAAAAATCAGAGCATGGTGACATAAAAGATCCAAGACAGTAGTAGTCACAGGATGAGCAGTAGCAATAGTAAGAGAAGGGCAATTTTCTTATAACATAGAGGTCCTGAGCCAACTCTGGAGTTAAGGATTAATCTGTTCTCTGTGAGTATTTCTACTGACACTGCCAAGGAGCTTCCAAATAACCTCAACTGTCTCGGCAGTTTCTGAGATATAGATGTCTGATCACTAAGAACCAGACAAAGATCCACAACCAGGTCTCTTGATAGTTGCTACTGCCCCACAGCATCATCTGTGACCACAGAAAGGGCGATGCAGTTTAGGAAGGAAGATTCAAAGGTAGCTTTTCACAGAGCCTGGGACAGCTGAGCATTGGGCAGCCTGCCCTACTTGTCTCACAGCTGCTCATACTGCTGCTCTCACAGATAAACCAGATGCAAAGAGCCCCAGGCAGGGAGCATCTTCTCATCCTGCCCCTTCGGGAGCCATTCACAGGCGTGTTGGCCTTAGGACTCTGTTTCACTGCTGCATTCTAGGAGGAAAAGCCTGATGATCATCAATCTGCCCAGGTATTTTGTCTATAATCAAATACTGAGACAAATCTTGGACTCTGCTGGCTGATTAATTGCCCAGACTGTATGCTGGAGTTTTCTGCAGAGATTGAAGCAGTCTGTTCTTGCTATCAATCAAGCTACTTTCCTATGAGAGCTTCAGCAACTGCTGATCTCAGGTCTCAAAAGGGGTTTCCTGAGGAACCTACAGCATTAGTCATGACTGTGAGCAAGTGAAAAGCAAACAATTTGCAGAGGCGAGATGCTGATTGTGAGATGCTACCCTCATAGTGGTCTCATACCCTCATACTGGAAACAGCCAGCTTATGAAAACAAGAAAGTAAGAACGCATTCAGTCTTGCCTTTATCCCCAGATATTGTGTCTCACATCCCCAAGTCAGGTCAGTGGACAGCAAATTTTTCTGTGCCACTGAATTGACCTTTGTCCTGAAAATATGAGTAGTAGTAAGCCAAAAAAAAAAAAAAAAAGGCACACACCCTGAAGTAAAATGCAGGATATGCTATATCTTCCCTTTTTTTTCTGGTTATATGCACATGAACAAAGCCTGCTTCTCAAAACAGAGAGATTTGCTACTGTAAAATAGCATGGAGAATTTCAAACCAGAGGGAGAAACAACCTAAGAGAAAGTGGGAAACAGCCAATAAAAGACATATGTAATCAAGGGAAGCAAGCTATAGTGCGAAGGATTTGCTTGGGGTTGAAGATTTTCCAATAAGCAGTGTAACAGAACAGATTTATGATTTCACCATAAAGTTGCATGATACCATTTAATGAATTAAACATTCACATACAGGTTCAGAGAAAATATTACTGACTGGGAGAGCATAAAAGCATTGGGACATTCTTCACGTTTATTACTCATGAAAAGCTAAAGAAAGAAAGCAATCACAATAGCAATGAAACATACTTTTCCACCCACATAACATCTGATCAAATATTCACAGATGAAATTTATATAAGAGCTGATGGTAGTTTTTTTAAGTTGCTGTTAAAACCTAGGTTCTGCTAAAACCCAAATATACACATATATTTTAGAAATTTATAGGACTCCTATTACCATAATAATTGGGCACATCACGTTTTTAATATATTTATCCTCACAACATCCCTGGAAGGGAGGATGGGCTGCCATTCCCAATGCCGAGATGGCAACTAGGGCACAAATAGGCTCTGGGCGATAAAGTGTGTTAGCTGCCTTCAATCTAGATATTGCAATGCCTAGAAATTAGACATTTGGACACATCAGAATATTTTAAAGAGCCAGATCTAGACAGCTTCCTAAACAGTCAATAGAAAATGCTATGTGTGAGCAGGGATGGAGAGATATCTCACATAAAAAGCAATGCTCTAGGACAGTCACACTGCCTTGGAATTCAGGTTCTTCTGTCAGGGCTGCCTGAACCTTGTGAGATGGAGTCTTCTCTTAATGGAGCAGGGCATGTTCTTATAAAAAAAACATGTGCTCTTGGGCACTGCTCACCCAGCATTATCAACACTCAGGTGGGAAGTAGGAGCCCTGCAGCAGCAATCACCAATCCTGATACAGATGCAACTCATATGAGCTGGAGAGGCTTGGCCACCTGGCTGTGGAAGGTTTGTGTGGGAACCAGCGTGGACACCACCCTTCCTGTGGAAACATATCCACTGTAAAGGAAGGAAAACAGTATTAACTGAGCCAGAAGGACACCGTGAGTGCACAACGCATTCGTTGGGACGCTTCATAGTGTTGGGAGATCCCTGCCATCAGACAAAATCCAAGCAAAATATAGCTGATGGATTTATCGGTAGAGATAGCAAGTGATATTTTTTGATCACTTGAGTGGATAACAGAGATGCCTTAGAGTCCTAAATTCTATCTCAGTAACCTCCATGAATTTCTGCCTTAAAAGTTTCACTTCAGGTGAATAAGGAAGCCTGTGATGAACTCAGAGTCCCCCAGGAGCAGCAACAGACCCATCAACTAGAAGAGAAAATGCTCGGAGGTTGCAATCACGCACCATCGCCTTCAGTTCCACACCATCACACCACTGCCTGCATCCCACAAGCATTCATCTGTGCGTGAACAGCTCATCTGAGTAACCTAGCTCATCTCAATCACATACCTATGTGTTTTCCACTCTGACATTCAGACCAAACAGGCCCCTGGTGAAAAATATTTATAGAAACTGCAAGACTGGTATTTCTGAGGTTACTGAATAGGAGTAAATAACTCTCTTTTTACTGCTTCCAAGCATTTGTTCCTCACTTGGACTCATGACACAGAAGTGGAAACATTTCATTTGTGTATGTGTTATGACAGGAAGTGAGGGAAATCTTGCATAATGTGGACTAGTTTTTAAGGGTAAATCACCAAAGACATGAGGTTGACTATATGACTGAGAACCAGTAGTAGTCATTCAGCTGGGTTCACACAAAGGTAAGATTCAATGCTCTGGCACATTGCCAAAGACCTTGCGTCTATGAATTTTGTTGAGAACTGAAGTAACTTGTAAACTCCCACAGAAAACTGGTCCAAAGGATCCAAAAGCAGTAACTGACTCAAAGCACCATGGAAATAGGCCAGAGCTGCATTTGCTTCAGACATAGTGGGAAATCATTCAAACCATAGCATCACTGTTGTAATCAGTTTGGAAATTTTGGTAAATTTGAACCAACTACTGTGTTGAAAAGAAACAAAAAAAATTCTTTCCACTCTTCTCCCATGTCTGCTAGAAAGGATGAATTCAGGGTGCTTAGGCCTCCACCACTTAAAAGGGAGCTATATTATCTAAATCCATTTGGGCAAACAGAGATTAAAGTACATCTCCTTAAGCGAATAAGCTCCTTCCACTTCTCAGTTACAAAGCAGAAAAGCATAATGTGCAACAAAATCCTCCAGGCAGATGGTTTGAACATGCTATTCATTCCTCCCAGAACTCACAGAGGTGTCTTGTTTGATCACAGACCAACACGTAGTACAAAAGAATAAATATTAATGCATGAGGAGGACACAGAACTTCAGTCCTACAGGATGTTGATGTCACTGAGTTCAGCAAGACGTGACACTGGCCATCTATGATTTCAGATGTTAAATTCCACAGGACAGAGGCTGCCTGACCTTTTCCAGCATCATATACTCTACAAAACCCTGGCACCTCAGGGCTTTTGATTCATGGGAGCTCGTAGGTTAAACAGGTACAGTTAAAGAAGGGACTTCCCTGAAGCACCCATGCAGCATCTTTTCCAGAGGTTGCTGCACTGCAGTAGATATGGTCAAACTATCTGATGCAGTTCCCTAACTGCAGTTCCCAAACTATCATCTACAACCTGGATCATTTTAGCATAGCAAGTTGCAAATGACCGTAGTTCAAAAGCTATTTCATAGGCAATTTCGCTTCCCTGAAACGGAAAGGAGCAACTCTGGGAGAGGGAAGGAAGGAAATATCACTGAAGGCAGTTATCTCTGCCATCTAGGCTTAATCTTCCCTGTGCTGGTAAATCAACATAGGAAAAAATCTATTTGCGAGTTCAAAATATCCTACTAAAAAATACCCCATGTGTTATTTTTTTAGCAGCGTGTCTCAATGCATTATTGGTGTCATCTTATTTGCTATTCTAATTTTAAAAAGCATTTCATTGAAATGAGTGAAAAAGAAAAACCTCAGGGTCTTTTTCTCTGCTTATTGTTTCTAGCCTTAAGTTGCTATATACAAAAATCAGTTCAGCTGTTTTTTGTCATTACTAGAAATAAAATAATGACTTAATGACTTACTATCACATGGCATTCAGATTACAAAAGCAGCACTACATAAAAACCAGTGCAGCACATATTAAACGGATTAAAATTTAGCTAGATTTCTAATAGAGACTGTATGATGTGGTTACTTGAAATAGCTGGGGATTAGACTAAGTGGCCCAGGAGGTCTCTTCCAGAGCTGTACTCCTAAAAAGCAATTGTTAATGAGAAATCATCATCAAAGGAGGGTATTTTTTTGTGGGTCCTACAGAGATCTCCTTTTGTCCAATGTTTTTCAACATCTTTAGCCAGGATGGTAAAATTTGTAGAGGAATGAGGCATTTGGAGAACAGCAAACAATAATGGGAATGGGTCAATTTTACTTACAGCATGGTGAACTATTTTGCACATCACTCTACAGTCTAACAGAGTATTCCTGCGTCAAATAACAAAGCCACTCGTAGAGCATGTACGTAGGTGAAGTAGGTCCAGAAGTAGGCAATTCCAAAAACCTGATATATTATCCTGTAAAACAGAAGATACATTCTTGGTTATATAACAAACATATTTTGCCGAAGGAAAATGTTACTGTTATCTCTACATATAGCACTGGGGAAACCATTACTGGAATAATATGCACATTTCAAGGAGGTAGATGAAACACTGTTAAGGGATCAGAGAAAAGCTGAAACAATGATTCGATGTCTGGAAAATCTGCCTGAGAACAAAAGACTTAAGAAACTCAATGTCTTTAACTTCTCTGAGAAAAAACATAAGAGAGAGGCATAGGATCACAGTTTGTATTTGGGGAATGGAAAATACTTCTGATTGATAGTAAAAAGTTCCTTTGTTAAAAGCTACCAGAATTTGAAGTTAGATTCAAATGGGGTAAGATACACCATTTTAATCATGAATTCAAATAATTATGGAAACAGAAGTAGATACCTAAGTAGTAAAGAGGTAGATACCTAAATCTTGCAAGGTCTGAGAAGCTAAGTGTCTCCTATAACGACATGACTTGGCTGAAGCAAGTGTTCACCTTGACACAGGAATTGCAAGGACTCTTTGCTGAGAAAGAATCAGCATGAAAGCCCTTTAAAGCTATGAACAAACCAATCTATCCACATTTATGGACCATAAGTCCCTGAGTCACAATATAAAGGCTCATAGGAATGTCTCCAACCAAAGAACATGCTTATTTTGACTTCAGTGAGCCCTTTACTAAGCTTTTATTTTTCCTAAACCTTTTCATTCCTTGAGTTCTGTTTTCATATCTTCTTCTAATCCAATGATTTCTTCTTGTATCCTCCAAAGTTGTCATTTCCTTCAGATGTTCAGGCTGATGTAAGAGTGATACTGAAATAAAAGTTAAATGAGGTGAAAATATATCCCATAAAAACCCAATTTACAGAGAGATTTCCTACTCCTCTGACTCAGATAATCATATTTTTTTCCTTCTAGGAACCAAAAAAAAACCCTAATCCAGTAAGAAGCTAGAATCAAAGAGCAAGAAGAGGCATTCAGCTGCAAGTCAGGAGAGGCAAAAGAAACAAGAATTTTGCATTTAGCATTTACAAGACGATTACAATGAATGAGCTTTTACTGCAATTGCTGTCACCGAGCAGAGCAAACATGAGAGAGCAATATGACAAACTGGAAATCTGTGGGTTAACATAATGTAATAGCCCATAGAGCACCTGATGAGCCAGATCCTGTTAAAAAATATGTGCATAAAAGGAAGAAAAAATCTGAAAGAAGAAATATATAAATTGCTTTTGTTCAGTCATGACTGATTAAGAAATTGAGAGGAATAGTAGATTTGATAATTTCTTGTCCTTAGAAATGAGGTTGATTCCTCTTCAGAGCAAAATACAATATGTCCCCAGCCACCTTCCAGGTTACTCCTTCCCCCACCTTCTTTTTTGTTTCTTTTTTTTGTTTGCATCTTTTTTGTTGTTATTTTTGGAAGGAGGGGTAGTTGTCTGCGTGAGTGTTTATCCTTTTCTACTATATGCCTGTCAGTGACAGACAAGGCCAGCAACAATGCAGTATAACATCCCACATTATGGAAAAATGATATTTTGTGAAAGGTATCTAGTATAAATGTCACATCCTTTTATCTGTCTACTCAAACAGTAACATGGTTTTGTGAGCAGAGTTACTTGATTTCCATTTTTGGAATGGAGTATCTTCAGGTTGTTTTAATTTTTTATACATAAATTTGAATGAGGCAAATCAAATTTTTGCACTTGTTGTTTTCAGGTCTTCTCAAGTAAGAGATGGAAAGGTAATCCATATCTGCAGTTTAGTGTGTCAGCTGTGCACTATATGACACATTCAGCTTTTCCTAAATGTTTTTTTTTAGCTTTCTAGTTCAAATCCTACCTAAAACTCTGGCAACTGCTGTTCAAGTCAAGCGACGGACCATATATAGAAGAAACAGGATCGCTCATGTTTTGGACTTGTATCATTTCATTACTTTTCTCCAAAAGGAGTCTTCATTATTTTTTGCAATTTTTTCTTGTCTTCATTGTTGTCAAATGGCTTCCAAGAGACAAACACATGGAATTCATTGAGCATAAAACAAAACCCACATTCAATTAGATATTGACTGTCTTGCAGGATAATAGCAATAAAGTGTGCCCAAGGGAAAAAAATATCATGGGTTATGATACACTGACCCAGGCGTTGCGGGCTAAGGGGAATGTTGCATAATCAAAACAACAATGAGACGAGTGTGCAGAATGACATTGTCTCCTCCACGCCCTGCGATGACACCAGTATTCCTGGAATTGGCCCTGTGATGTGTGAGAAAGACTCTTTGAAATCCTTCCCCCCACATATGCAAATTGCCTTTGGCCATGTCAAACACAAATTTACCTGAGTTTAGTCTAGCCAGTTCTCTGCTATGAGTACAACACATTTTCTCACTCCATCATCCACATCCACACCACTAGTGAAAGGCCAACAAAGAGAATTGTCAAACTGTTGGTTCTGTTTCTGTAAAAATGCATGCATTTTGCTCATGGTGTGGCCTAACCCAGAGTAGGTCATTATGCCAGGATCCACACATAACTCTAACATATAGCACTGTCTTCATGTCATCTGTCTTTAGCTGCTTACAAGCAAGTTGCCCAGTGTAAGCTTTGTCTGGACTCCATCTAGTCCAAGGAAAGGGATTAATCTCAGAGATGTCTCAAAGAGATGCTTGTCTTGCTATATCATCAAAGTGATGACAGATGGGTACCTTGTGTGCAGATGGCTGTGTTACACAGACTGAATTACCTTCTTACTTTCTCACTTCGAAGGTCGGGTTTCAGTGGATGTGGCAGTAAGCATATTGAAATACAGTTATTGACTTGACTTGACTTTCTGACTTTAAACCAGAACAATAGGAGCTAACAGTACCAGGGAGAATGCTTATCCTCTGGTAGACTACCAAATCTGAGTCTTTCTCTATCTATCTATCTATCTATCTATCTATCTATCTATCTATCTATCTATCTATCTATCTCAAGGAGCGTAAAGTAACGATATTCCTAAATGAGAACACCTGAATTGAAGTGGGCTAAATCCCTGCTCTCCTGATATCTTCTACATCGATTTCCTTGCAACATCCAATTCTATCACCTGTACAAATTCCATAATACAAGAAGTGATCAAAATTCCATTCTTTTGTCTCTTTTTGCCAAAATACATCTTCCTACCAGAGACTGTAATAACATATGCAGGCACTCTAAAATTTTCACACCTTAAAACTCTGACTATGCTTTCTTCTGTATTTTCTTCCTCCAAATCTTTCAATTCTTTTCCTTTTCTCTGACCCTTTCCAAGTTGAAGGCAAAGCTGCCATGCCACACTCTATCGTCTCTCTCCTTTACCATAACTATAGGAGTTTGCCTTAAGTATTTCAGCCCTGTTATATTGCGGCCTAAACCACAAGGCAGTCGTAAGGAATGTTCTGTACAAAAGACTCTCACTTCCTAGAATTCACTCCCCCTTTCAGTATTTGTTTGCAAAGAATCTTCTGTGGGAAGACATAAATAATTTTATTTTCTTCCTTCCTGTCTTAATACCATGGTTGATAAAACCTTGCAGTACTCCCCTTTCATCCCTTTCATTATATCTCAGATCTGAACCAAACCAACAGCAGCAACAGCAAAGCTCTCTTTTGGAAACAGCTGAGAACACCCTACACAGCAGATCTGCCAGCTTTCATGGTTTTCTTCAGCAGCTCCAGAACAGGACTACTCTGTCCCAAGGGGTTTGGGGAGTGCATTATTTTTCTCTCTTTGAAATGGCAGGATGGTCCAGTTACAGTGATGATTTCCACTGAAATGTGTGTCTATTCCCAAGTTTGTGTGATCAGACCCGGTCCTTGGGGGTTTTGAATATGTCCCCCAGTGCTCTATCACTCAGCTCCAAGACCAAGGACTCAGGTGGAAGCAGCCATCTCCTGGAGAAGATTTTGACATTCCCACATACTTTCACAGAGATTTTTCAGGATGTGGACATACTTTTCAATGACATTCTGATCTCATCCACATCTCCATTGTGCAGTCTCCCTGGAGTCATATGGCTTAAGAACTTTGAAGATATTAGCCTGAAGTAGGCCCTTTTCCTGCTGCAGACTCACCATTGGAGTCAGCAACACCTTCCCATCCTGTTTCCCAAAAGGAAGTTATGGTCTCTGCATCATCCCACTCCACAAACCTGGGACATTGCCAAGGATATCTTCAGCCAAAGGAAGGGAAGGCAGTTTCCTACCACGAGAAACAGATCTGCTCGTGCAGATGTTTATTGTGTCCTCTTCTCGGCAGATTTGTGCTAACTAGGGATGCACAACCCAGTTTCCATCAAAGAACTGACATGAGCTTTCATCCACAATTCAAACCATCTATATATACTAGCCTGAAAAGCACGGGGAAACGTGGACCCAGAGCAAATACCTTGGTCTTAGACACAGCTCCATGCGACTCGGGTACTAACATTACTTACTACTTACATCATACCGTAAAGGCATTTCAAGGAGTGAGTTAAACTAATGCTAAATCACTACAGAATAGCAGTGTCATGGGGGACATCATTCAATCATTTTGTAGATTAGCCTCACTTCACAATACAAATACAAGCCAACACCAGTGGATAGCTCATATGTGCAAGTTCCTCACTACACCTTCATTGGCAAGGCTAAGGCATGAATGTGTGCAATGTGCTCTGTGATTCAGACTCTTCCTCTTTAAAATCAATCACAGAGGTAGGCATTGCTTACAGTTTGCAGCATATATTTCTGATTTTAATTTACATTCACCCATTGTGATGCATGGCTGCTTATTTTAGTCAAATATTATTTCTATGACTTCATGTAACACCTTTAGCTTTACAGGCAGCACTTTCTAAGCTGTTGTGACATTCATGTATTTCTTGGGTCTAAACAATTTATTGATAAAAATCTCAGTTTGGGGCCCCCAAATTTGAGTTTCTACAAATGGTCACTGAAACACAATCATTCAAAAAAAAAAAAAAGTGCATCTGTTGGTAACAGTCCACATTGACTTCTAGTTTAGGAAACTACTTGCCAGCAGAATTTCTGTTTTGTTTGTTTTCAGGTATCAGAATTTTACACTGTGCTCTCTGCTTTCACATATCCAGAATCACTTGCTGTGAGAGATACACCAACCTGCTCTGGCAATTTTAGCTAACATATTACACTGTGAACTGACATACCTGAGACTGGCATACTTGTTGCCTTCTGCTGGAATCTTGAGATCTAAGGAGAACAAGGGCAAAATGTCTTAAAATATCATATCTAGATCCATTGAAGGCTCATTCATCAGAGCTTTTTCCTCAACAGAAGTAAATTCTCTGAAGCAAATGGAAATCCACCTATTAATATCAGTTTTCTCTGAATTGGTTTCAGAAATTATTATTTATGGTTCATTTTATCACTGTCTGTAACAGAACATAAAGGATCCTTATCCCTTATCCACACAGATTCTAGTGTCTGATGATACTGGGGAATTAGCACTTGTTTAGGTACCTTCT
Organism: Tinamus guttatus; assembly: GCF_000705375.1. The sequence continues at coordinate 568,401 of NW_010588538.1, forward strand.
CATTTCTTTGTTTTATTTTACATCATGTATCAAGGTTTAGAGACTGACTCTTCACCATCCCACTCTGCTCACAGTCACCTGTAGACAAGCTGAACTGGTATAAAATTGAGTGGAAATATAGTAATTGTCCTTCTCCTATCCATCCCCCACCCTCTTCCCACCAGGATCAGATACAAACCACCATGCAAATAATTAACACGCTTGCGTCCTTTTAGATTAACTGATAAAATGGAATCAGACAAATGAATTTTTGGTCCCCACTGATCTTTGAGTGCACTGTGTTATGACAGGGTGTGAGGTGACATGCCAGATAATGTATTGTGTCACACTCCATGACTATTTGATGCCATTTAATGTAATGCCTCCTGGCATGCCATGATGGGATGACACAAAATGAGAAAGAAGCTGAACTGGAAATACCAATTACCCACTCTTAACCCTGAGGCAGTAGGGGAAAAATATGCCTGCTCCTGGGTGACCCTTGCTCTGCTTATTGCTTGAGCTCCTGAGTTCAGGGACTTTGTTTCAGATACTCTTCAGCCCGATGTCATTACCAACTGTTTGGATGGCCAAAATGTCTGTAACCCTTCAACTTCATCAGAAATCTGGGAGAGGCAGTGGAGAAATCAACTGGAAAAAATGTAAATCATCGTTCCCAGAGTGTCAAGTTGAGCTGAAGTGTTGTGTCTAACGAGCTGCAAAGCCACAGGGTACCAGGAATAAAGAAAGGGCAGGAAAGAACAGGAAGAAGGCAGACTGCCCTGGCACCATGGTGAAGCCCAACAGCCGGTGGCATCCGTGGGCTCCATGGACCGAAAGCACCAAGGCTCATCACTTGTTGAGTAGGGTCCTCAAGGCATGTTTCTAAAGGCAATAATTTCCAAACCCATGCCTGGACCCCAAATTCCAGATAGCTGGTAGCATGGATGAGTTCACAATCAGGATACCACTTCTGCTTGAGCTAAGTCCGACATGTCCTGTTTCCCATTATCCAAAACTGTGTGAGCTTGTGCTCTCCAAATCCTTGTGTGCCAGACTCAAGGACCAGTCCTTTCTTGTCTCTGTATTCTTTTCTTTTTTCCCATCCTTACTAATAACCTGGAAAAAATAACCATGCAGTCCCATTGTCTGCATCTTCATGCACGTGTCAGTATGAGGTATCTATGTGTGTTTGCATGTGCCTTGCCCCTCGCTTTCCCCAAACACATTATGATGGATTGTTTGAAAACACTTGATTCCTCAGATCTGGGGAATATTTTTCATGGGAAAAGAAGTCTATCTTTTAGGTGGAATGCAGAACACACATCATATAAATTCTGCTCTGAACATGCATTTTGCAGCAATCTCTAAAGGAAAACATGTATTTAAAAGTTTATTCATAATTTTTCTTTCTGAAAAGCACCATTATTCAAACAAAAAATATACTTCCGTGAGTAATGTCACAAGGAACTGAGATCTGCAGGCAGAATATATGTCTGAGGCTGCCTTCGCCTGTTCCCACGCAGGCTTGCAGCACTCTGGAAACAAACTGTGCTTAATGGTATATTTTCTTTAACTGCCTCCACGGTTTGAGAAACATTACCCTAGCTATAGAAAAATGTTTCACTGATATTGTGAGAGAGATGGAGAAATGCACTAGAGTGCTTTCCATTAAAAGTGACAAGAGCATATCTTGTTATATCATTTAACAGCTGGCAACTATGAATATGATATGGCAGATCATTTCATTGGACCTACATATGGACTAACAAAGTCCATGTTGTTCATGGCTAGGCAAAAATGGGGGATTCTTTATGGCAAAAGCTGAGGGAAACACAGATTTGTCTAAAGGAATTTTTTTTTTTTGGCTGCATATTGTAATTATTCTCTCTTATATTATCCTTTTTTCTTTCTTTTAAACACAGTTTCTTATATTGCAAAGGCAAAAAAGGTAGCCGGTCTCCAACAGAATTACAGAACTGAAAGAAATGCACTAAAATGATGCAATCAAATTCCAACCGGATGGAATATTTAAAAAGAAAGAAAAAAAGCTGACAACTGAAACTGTTGCACCAAATCAATGTGGCAACTGCAAGATTTAGCATTAAATCTCTGTGTCGGGTCCTGAACAAACGAGTGTGAACATGAAATATTTTCATTTCAGACAGTGACACAGTTTAAATCCAGTGAGCTACATAGCTCAAAGCTGCAGGAGTTTTCAGACCTAGTGTTGACAGGATTTTGTTGTTGTTGTTTGAAAATTGCTGTATACAATGTTTGTTTAATTCTTGAGATGTCCCTATCCTGAGCAAAGTACCTTTAAGGCTGCAATGCAGGCTGATGGAGAAATGATCTTCCCAGGGATGACAAATCAGAAAGCTATAGGATAGTCTGAAGAATACTCCTTTACCCAAAATTAGGTGCACAGAGCAGTGCCAGTCCTGATGGTCTCCACTGGGCCACCCATTTGCATAAAGGTAATAAATAACTTCATTCAACACTGCTATGTTTCTGTCTGGAAATCCTGTCATCCTGTAGCCCCTCTCTGAAAAATGACAGCATGGTGCTAAGAATCATCAGTTCAGTGTGCTTTTCTGTCATAGCGTATGCAAGTGTATTAAAGATGGGGTTATATTATACACACACACAAAATTCTTTATAAATACAGGAAATTGGTGAAGCAAGTTTCACCTACTCCCATGTCTCCCACAAAGCATGTTTAATGTATTTATATTTCCAGTTCATTTTTCCTTTTGGCTCGAGACCTCCCTGTGCTGTGATTTTCCTACAGTTTAAGGAGAACTCTCATGTTCAGTACTGAAATTGTAATGATTTCTAGACTATATGAAATACTGTCAAATATTAAAGAATGGCCACAGTAAAAACAAGAACATCATAAAGTTTCCACAAGAGCCGCTCGATTGTCTTGATTTCTTATTTTATTGCAATGAAACTTTGCATGTTTGATTCCTGCTTAGAGTCCTATAATTTGTGGATGATCTGCAGCCCACCATTAGAAATATCTCTGTTTTACACTTTAAATAATCAGTCTTCACCCAAGTAATTTTTACTGCAAGGACAACTAGATTAAGAAGCTGTAGATACAAAGTATCATTATTCAAGGCAAGACTTCTTTAGGTAATCGTACCTGAATAATTAGTAGAATCATTAGTGGGACCAGCTCACCCAAAGGTTTTAATGCATAATGTTTAATGTTTAAGAGTACACGTTGCCTTGCATCCTGTTTCACATAGGCTGCATTGTGTTGTCTTAGTTGCACAAAAGTAATGACCCAACAAACACACTGATGAAAATCTAGGGGGTTCTGGAGAAAACACTGACACATCAAGTCAGGAAGAGCCTTTAATTCAAATGCCCTAATTACAAGCCTCTTAAGAGGCTGATTTTCCTTATACCCACAAAGGTTTACTTCATCCCGAGATGCTCAAATATTCCTTATCCAGGGTTATATTAAATAGGATTTTGTTGTTGCCTTGTTGTCTTTACTTTAACCTCACTATAGGAGGCAGTTTGGAAAATGATGCTGAAATCTTCCAGAAAGAAACTGTGAAAAGTGAAGAGTCCTTCTCTTTTCATTCCTGGCAAAGCATCTCACAGATCATTTTGAAGGATTTTCCTGGAGTTCTGGGGAGCTGCAAGCAACCTTGGCAAGAACCTTCCAAGCTGAAAAGTGCCAACTCCTCCAGCTCACCTACAACTTTCTCCTACAGAGATTTTGGCAGCATTTTAAGAAGTCAGCAAAAATACTATGCTTCCTGGATCTGTTACAAATTCCTCTTAAAGCCTGCCTTGAAAAGCCCAGGAGAAATAGCTGAGAGGAACCATGACCTGGTAGAGTACCTCTATAAATCCAAATGGATCGGCCATGCAGAATTCCTCTCTTTCACTCAGACATCAACAGGAGAAGGATTTGCAGAGAGGGTGATTGAAAGTACTCGTATACAATGACCCTCCTGCTATATTTAGAAACAAAGGCACGGATAGGAATTTAGAAACAAAGGTACAGATAGGAATTGAGGGTGCCTCCTGGAGCAATGGCTATCCAGGTACCAAAGGAAGACAAATCCTACATCAAAAAAAGATCCCTGTTTTAAAACGATCTCTCTTTCAGCACCAGCTAAGTACTAGCACAGCACATTGCTCTATATATTATTTGTACAACAGTAGGACACAGAGGTCTTCAAGAACAAGGTCGTTTACATTAGGTTCCTTATGCAGGTACTGTAAGAGATACTACCTGTCACAAAAGCCGTTCTAAATAGACAAGACAAACAAGGGCCGTGGGGAGAAAGAAAGCGTCATAATTTTTCAGATAAAGAACCGAAGAGAAATTAAGAAACATATTCAAAGGCTTTGCAGAAATCACCAGCAAGACATAGATATGAACCCATTTTTTTGGTCATTCCTACTAATAGATAACTATTGATAGAGAAATCACTTGGCCTAAGACATTAATGACACGTGAACACCTCCTGACTACCTCTCACTCTGTTACAGAGACCTGTAACACTTGCAAAAATGATTAAGTAAATAAAAATTCAGTACATTCCAGGACATTTTAAAAAATGTATTATTTTTTTTCTTATGAACACTGTAGGAAACATAAAGTAACCACTTACTTAGTCCTAACAATTCCCATTTATGCATGTTCTCTGAGACCCTCTTAGTTCCTGATCCTAAAAGTCCAACTTTTCTAAAACTACAGGCATTTAAGGTGCTCACCAAAAACTCATGATAATTTGTTGTGTTACTACAAACATTTATTTCCCCTTACCTAAAATCTTACTCACATAATTATTATCAATGTTGATCTGAGAAAACCAAGCAGAAAAAGGCCCTTGAAATATAACTGCTAAAAGTCATTAATAGACGACCATAAAGACAGTCTAATATTTGTACCAGGTTGTACACTTTCCATCTTAGGAGGTTTTTTAGAAAAAGCTGTGAACCAGATGGTCTGATCTCAAATCTGACCCTGCCTCGAGAGGGAAGTTGAACTAGAGGTCCCCCTTCCAACCTGAACTTATCTCACAATCATACAGTGTTATCTGCCTGTGTGAGGCAGATTCTGAGCCCTATAGGGAGTGAATTCTTATTTTAAAGCTGATAAAAAAAACATAAGGGAACCAATTTTCTGCAATATGATTCAATTTACAATATGTCTCACTAGAAGTGACATAAATAAAAATGACTATTCTACCTACTTGAATTGGGTATTAGGTGCCAAAATGTCCTCTGGGTTATTGATTCCTGGAGTGATGTTTCCAATGGTGGTCAAACAAGGTAGTAACCTTGATCTCACATGTATAATTCTCAACAGAAATTTTGATAACAGTTAGGTAAAGGCTATGTTGAAACCTCCTGACCACTACAAGGTCTTGTGCTCCCTTTCTGCTTACTCACTGTTTATCAATGATGTGCCCCATCCAGCAGAGCCACTTGAACCCTCACTTACCCCTAAGGGTCTACAAACATATGCAGGTCTCAGACTGCACAGACACTGAATCTTGTTTTGCCATATGTACAAGGCAAACTCCTCTGTATGAAGGTGCCAGTCCAGTATGTTGTGTTTGCTGCACAAACCTGACAAACTGCAGTGCACGTGTGCAGTAGAAGCCCAACTACATCTTTACAAGTGCTCGTCAGGGGCTTGCCAAGGAAATAGGCCATAAGTCCATAACAGAATATGACATTGGTGTCCTGCCTTACTCAGACTATTTAAGGCAGACAGTCTTTGTCCTCACTATTTGATTTGTAAAATATATCCTATCAAGAGTTTTGAACTTTGACTAAGTTAATTTGTTAATATGCAACTCAACCCAAGAGCACTTAACAGTTCCTAATTGGCAAAACGATTTTTCTTGGTTATTATAGGACATTCATGTGTTGTATTTCTTCACATACAGAATGTTGTTTATCTCTGAAAACTTCATATTTCCCCAAATGGTATGTGCTAGTTGCATGACAAGTCTGTCTGATGAAGTGTTTGATGAACGAAATGCTACGAGCTATGCACAAGAACATAGTGAATGGAGTTTGTCCGAGTGCATTATTTGCACTGGAGTTTGACTACTTCAAAGTTGGCTCAGATCTAGCCGTGTGATTCTGATTTTGGTTTGCTCAAATATGAAGCTATCATATTCACCACTGACACAGGTTAGTTCGATGCTGCCATATAATCATTCTGAAATATTTTAAAAGAGCATGTGGGCTGACACCGGGACATTTTCTACGTTACACCACTTCATAGCAGCCAGTAGCCCTATCAGGTACTAACATCACCAAGGACTTGATGCACACAGCTGAGAAACTGGCTTCACTAGTTATCTCTGATCAGCTGAAAGGGGGGATTGTCCATATGGTTGCATATCACCAGATATGTGGGGACGTAATTTAACTTCAGTGTTTTTTATCACATTTTAAGATAAGAGACATGACCTCCTAGTCTTGCTAAGCATACGTGAATGAAGGGTTATGGATAGTGACTGCAACTCAGCTCATACACTTCAGTGGGCTGAACTGCCTTGTCTTCATTGCTCATTTAGCACTGGGACTGCATACACTTGAAGGAAGCTGCTTGACCCCATTGTCTGAGTTCCTAAACCAATGTGGAGGTCTAGGTATAGTTACCAACATTTTCCAGCGCTCCAGTGTTCCGGTCGTGAAAGTACAAATAACTAGCTTTGATTTTATAGGGACTGTAAAGGAACTGTAGATATAAAGATACTTCAAGAGAAAAAAAAAAAAAGATACCCCAAGGAAATCATGTTGTGCAATTCCTAAAAGCTAATGATGGTCTACAGTCAAGGGTCTGCACAAAATGTAACAGTAATTAGAGCCATGGCTCTTTCTGTTCCCCTGAGTATCAGAAGACATATCAGATATGCAGCAACTGTTATGTAATAGGAAGCAATAATTTCCGGTAATTTCCACATCAGCATATTATATAATGAACACATTGATGTGGAACTGACCAACGACTAAGCCACAGAAGGATGTAACTTTGGCAAGTAGATTTATAACCCCTAAAAAAAAGAATAACAGAAAAAAAAAAAGTGTTAGTTTCAATACCATGCTTTCTGAGATAGAAATCTTTCAAGCATTCTGCAAACATTGTGCAATGTATTTCTGCAAAACTCTGCAAAGGGTACTGAATGGGTAAAAATGACCCTATTTCTTATTTCTGTAAAGCAAGGGGAGAGTGGGAAGTTGTAAAGTACTAGTATGAGACTGCAGAAATTTGTGTTCATGTGCCAGTCCTACCAGAAATACCCAGTATAGAAATAGGAAAGCTACTTTAAGCCAAAAATCAAAGGTATTTAAAAATCTTTGTTTATCCAACAAGATCTTCATAAACTCCATAGCAAGTCTTCATAGATTTTAAAGGATGCTAGCACAAAATCTTTACAGGGACCATGGAAAAAAAAAAAGTCATCTACTCCTATCTGAATCAAGTACTTGTGATTAACCCAAGAAACTATATGTGCATTTCAAATTATACATATGCCAACCTGAGATCTTACTATGTTTGTACTTAGATCTCTCTTTCTAAATTAAATATGCTACTATTTTCTGTTTATCCACTCCCCTGTTTAGGAGTTAAGCTTTTTAGAGTGATGACCTACATGTTTAATCCATGCCTAAAACAAACTCATAAAGGAGTAACTGCGATACAAATAATTAATAGATAATAACTATTGGCAATCTTACTAAGACAAGACCTGTTGTTAATTATTTTAATGTTAATTATGTTACCAATAATTATTTTCTGTATCAGGTCATTGCAATTGTTCCTAAGTGAAAAGCGGCCGGTTTCAATCAAGGGTGTAAGGTCAAATGGAGCATCTGGGTTCATATATATTTCTTTATCTCTCTAGGAAATGAAGGCTTCCCAGGACAAAGCATATGAAGCTGCAATCTTTGTGACCATAGTCTTGCATAAAGTGCAGTCTAGTGTGAGCACTGAACGTGTGCTAGAGCCCTGTTACTTCTTCTAAGAAAGACAACAGAAGCTTTGCTGTTACTGCCAGTAGAAGTCACCTTTGGCCAAAGGAAAATATCATTAACTTTCTTTTTTCTTCTTCTTCTTTTTCCTTTTCCTTCTTCTTTCTTTTTTTTTCAGTGATGTAAAATATCATTAACTTTCTTTTTTTTTTTCTTCTTTTTCTTTTTCTTCTTCTTTCTTTTTTTTTCAGTGATGATCACCACAGAAGGGCATGATAAATCCGAAATATCAGGGTATTAGCATTTATCCTGAAATGACAGCATCAGGTTTGACAAGTGACAGACTGAAGGCAACAAGTCTTTGATTCTGGCAGGCAGTTTCTTACGGGAGTCCCAAAGGTTGCTTAAAATACAAGACAACTATTCTTATATTCAGTCCGCAGAGTCAGGACTCCAGGGAAATTGTTTTGTTTCACTTTAAAGTCTTTGGAACATTAAATTTTACAGATACACATCCACAGCTGCTCCCACACTTCTAAGACATTTACAGGTGATCTGACCTCTTTTCAGCCTCATTAGACTTACCAAATAATTGCAACCAAACAACCAGACCTCTCTGAAGGAGAAAAGCATCCAGACAGTGCAAGTAGGATGTATTCTTAATTGGCATATGCATGCACCACTGCGTATTGCTCGGGCTCATTGCCACTGTGTGATTTAACACAGTAGTCTGCACTTCCCTCTGTGTCTGATAGTAACGTGACAAGAGAATTGAAAATGCATGTGTCTGGGAAACATAATAAAGTTAAAATACTGTGGAGAATGCAAGGAAACTGCTGTATATTTATAGTAGCTTAGCATAAACATAGCAAAATCACAGTTCTACCGAAGTTTGGAGTTGGGCAGAACATGCTGCAAAGGGAGGGTTTGGGCAACAGTACTTGGCTAAGCAATGATAGGATCTGTGGGTGCCTGGGCCCACTGAAAATTGAGCTGAAGTATCTCAGATAGTGAACTTAAAATAGAGGAATTTTTAAAAATGGAGACAGCATGTAACAATAAAGCAATAAAATTCTGGAGAGCCTACACTCAGCAACCCAAATATTAGCAACTTCTAGCGTGGTGCAGAAAGAAGAAAGAAATGGCTTCCTCTGTTCCACACATTGATCAGGAGATTAGGAACATTTAATCCAGTGCAAGAGCTGGTGTCCCATTCTGGACAGGAACCAGTATCCGGAGAATGAGGACTAGGCACAAGGACTGGGATGCGCAGCGGATGTGGAGCAATGTGCCTCCCACAGACTGTGCTGTGCTCTTCTTTCTAATAGCAAACACATCTACCAGACTCAAACATTTCCTCAGTGCCTAGACTAGCATGAGTTGTTCTTGAATGAACTGCAGGTTTTTTACAGGTATTTTAAATTCTTCAGGTGATTTGGAGGAGAGTGATTTTTTTTTTCTTCTCTTTCTAAAAGCAAAAGATCCAAGCATCACTGAAGTCAAAATGACTTTTCAGCTGCTGATGGCATTTTTTGGATCAGGGTAGCAAGCAGCAGAACGAGGAGAGAACTTCTTTTTCAGGGGAGACCCAATAGACACTCCCTGACAGTGATCAATAGGCCCCGAAGCAGAGAAAGGGGAAGATCAGGAATACTGATCTCATTTGGCATGCAGACGGCATCTCCGGTTCACTGCATGTCCAGCTCAGTGGCAGAGCAATGAATAAAGGTCACGTTGGTGACCCTGGTCTCCGTAACGTGCCCATATGCTGCATTGACACACAGACCTGTGCAATGAGCTGTCAAGGGAGGAAAGACTGCACACTTCTTCACATCCGAATCATGCTGTCAAATATTTCAGACAGAGCATGTATTTTCAATCTTAAATTGCACTGCTCAGAACAGATGAAGAGAAGCTGGCATTTGGAAGGCTTTTCAGGGTCTTCTCTTAAAAAAAAAAAAAAAAAAAAAAGAACACTGCACCAGTTCCCCAAAGGAAAAAAAAATCGTAGCTGATACAATAAGACTAAATGAATGTGATTATGCAGCTACGCAGCATCATTTATAAAGATTACTCTTAACAATCACAGAATTAATTCAACAGTTAGATCCATTATGTGGGCTGCCAAAATCATTGTGCGGAAATCAATAACAATGCAGATATTAATTCTTCAGTCACATAGCATAGTCCAAAAGCAGTTCTGACACAAAAAGCTCCCTCCTTGCTCACTGGGGAAGGTTCCAAATCCCTTGGCAGGAGTCTTTCATGATCTTTTGATCCTGCATGTCAGGTCTGAGAGATATTTGCAAGGGACTTTGCAATCTGCCCATAACTGCTCTGAGCACCAGACAGTGCTTTGTGGTCCAGGCATCACGTTCCCCTTTGAGTCCCTCAATTCATCACTGAGTTCCAGGCAGGAAGCTGATGTAGTGACTGGTCCCACTGACTTCAGTGTTGGCAATCCAGACCCATTACTATCTCTATCACCATACTCTCACACCAACCCCGGTGTCATTTCTGTCACCAGTTACCCCATTACCTGAATATCTTTGACACCTGTGAAACACTTCAGCAAAAGGAAAGTTAGGCACATGCATAAATTCCCTCTGACCACGCTCCCTTCAAAATGTTTTTGCTTATTGTTAATCACTGCCATGGAGAGTGGCCGCTGGGCTCAGGTGCCAGAGGATGAATCACTCTGCAGATTGCACAGATGCTTGATGCAGATCTTCTGCAAAAAGGCTCCCTGATCACGTGTGGAGAGAAGAATGTAACCAACGGCATCGGCCCCTTTAGTGACACCCTACAGCAAGGCTTCCAGGGATGGAGACGTGCCCTGTTATATCATCTAACAACAGGCGCTGCGGTGCGTTGTACTACTGTTTGTAGCATCTCCTGTCCATGGTGAACAGGAGAGGAATAGGGGATTCAGGGTGTTTGGAAAAACTTTTGGAGATGAACCTCGATGAAATTAGCAGCCATTTCTTTGGGAGAACCTAGAGTCATCTGGAAGTCCTGCCTGGCAGATACAAGGCATGGCAGCAGCCGTGCCTCCTACCTCCTGCTGGCTGGGGGAGAGTTGTCCTCTTGATGACACCAGCCGGTCCACTTGTGTTGGGGGACAGCTCATGGTACTTGGTGCACTGCAGCTGGGAAGGGTTAATGCATAAGCAGCACTTATTAGCCTTGCATACACAGGTAACCTAAATCGTCCTACAAAATATGACCTACCTGGGTCAAACTCAACCAACCAAGGAAGAGCTGGCTCCCTTCTGTGCCTTTCTGAAGCGGTGACAGAGGCTCCCTGTGAACCAGCCTGCCGTATGCTCCGTGGAAGGGCAGAAAAGAGCCACTCGTGCTACGTGTTCACTGTTCATTATGATTAACTCTTCCGTCACAGGCAGGGACACAAGCATCCATCTCAGCACAGCCAACTGGAATCACTGGCTGGCACACCCGCCACCATTCATCATCGGCTCTTACGTAGGTGAAACCGACAGCAGGTGCCATTTGTGTCAATGTCACCGCGTGAGCCGACTGATTAATTAAAACCATGTGGCCCTCAGGCTGCTGAGAGGGCAAGGAGGAGCACGAGGAATCGTTTGTTAGCTTCCTGTTAGCGCTCACTGTCTCCTTCAAAGGCCCTTTCAGCAGAAGTGCACGAATTCCAAGGCGACTTTGGGCTCCAGAGATGGGCAGGGAACGGCTCTCGGAGACTGGTCTTAGTAGTGCATTCCCCAGGAGGAAGCACAGGGGCCCCAGGGGCTCACCCCAGGCCCAAAGCAGAGCTGGGGCTGCAGCGAAGCTGCTGCCAGGGTTACGCGGCCTAGATGTGGGCTATGGCCTCCTAATGGAAATCTGGGGAGTTGTTTTTAAACACACACTATAAAAAGAAGTGGCAAAGTAAAAATATACACATTACAGGAAATATCAAGATAATTCATCTGTTTCCCATGACCTGCAAACCAGGATTCTGTATTATTCATGGATCAGAGCTAAATGAGTGCAATTCCATTTCCCTTTGTTTTCAAGCTACAGTTGCATCCACCCAATTTCAACCACCATTCACATTGTCCCCAGTTCAAAGTCCGGACTGATGCCAATGCAAGTGAGACTCGCATTAGGCTCTGCCACACATCTCCTCAGGATGCTTGAGGAGGGCTGGGGACAGCAGCCCCCAAAGGGCTTTTCATCCCTTTTCAGCTAGTCTGATTTTTGTAACTGCAAGAACCTCGATGACATGAGGTGTTACGTAAGGGTTGCCCAAGTCAAGTCTCTTGGATATGAGGTAGGGGTAGGTGTGACTCACAGAGAATGAGGGTATGCATTGACCTGGAACATCTCTTTGGGATTTCCACCCATTCCTGGCACAGAGGAAACTGCTGCTTCCTACAGTGCCTTCTTTGTGCTTTCACCCAGAGCCAGGCAGTTTTTCTCGCTGCTCTGGGATGAAAATGCCTTTCTGATCCTGATCACTGGGCAAAACCTTTTCCTACACTTTGAGACTGGGAAGTAGAAGGTGCATTACACTGTACAGATACATTAGCCAGGGCTCAATTACTTCTCAATACATCCTCACATCTTGTTGGAGCAGAGAGCACTCATTTCTCCAAAATATATGTGTAAAACAAAATAAAGAGAATTCCCGACCTTTTGGAGCCTGGAGGTACCGCTTATTTCCCACTCACAAAATAGCCAGTTGGCACAGATGTGGTTGGACTCAGAATTTTAGCCTGCCAAATAATACATTATTTCAGCACTGCAGTGCTCTCTTCTCAGCGCTTGTGCATCTCACACAGCTATAAAGGGTCTAAAGGAAAAAAATCAAGGTAATTTTGACAAAGACTGAATGTGAGCCCTTCACTGGATTGTTTAATGAGGAAATACAGTTTTCCAATATTTTATAGCTGCTGGTATCAAATTCACCAGCTCTTCCTTGGTAAGTTTTCTAAGGCATTAAGAGTCGGAGTAAGGCTCTCTAAAGAGCTGCCAAGTGGGTAAATTCCCTCTGATCTCCAGCACCATGTTCAGGACCAGGATGAAATGCCAAGATCTGAGATCCATGAATAGCTCTTACCTCAGCTTATTGCCCTGGGCATCCACTTACTTGCCCTGTGGAGCTTAGGGGATCAGATTGCTCCCAGCTTCGTTATTTTACAGGAGACAGAGTAGCACAGGGTCAGCAGGCTGAAGCTGCACCATCGGTCAGGGGTGGAAACCCCTGTCTCCTTGCAGACATGTCCAGCTCTGGGTGCGCAAGACCCATGACCAGCCCCAGCGTTATCAGGAGCCCCATCGTTCCTATCAATCAGGCAGCTCACTCCAGAGCACTGTGTCCTGCCTATCGAATACACATGCTCCAGCTGAGGAGACAAGGGTCAACTCGCAAGGAAGGCTGAGGGACTGCAGAGGCAGACTGAGGAGAGACCCTGGTCCTGCACCCAGAAACCATAGGTGCATGATATCTGCATAGACTTCAATGCGTCATCTTTCACTCCCTGAGCTATAAGGACTGCCAAGTGTCCCTGCTGGGTAGTATTGATTATGTTGATGGAAAATAACTCAGCAACCACCAAAAACGGAGCAATGAAAGTGTTGGTGATCTCCTTTCCTTAATCCCCACCTTGGGGTGAAGCCCCTGTAGGTGGTGGGGATGTCGCCCTGTCCTTGGGTGAGTGAAGGCGTCCAGGCAGCAAAAGCCCAGGAGCATTTGCTGATCTGGATGGGGAAGGGGGGCCTTCCAGGAGAATACGAGGTTAAACCCACATGAACACACAGCATTTCTCTCCTCTCCCCACTCACCTCAGTCCTGCCTGGAGGACAGATCCTCTCTGCTTTTTTTTTTTTTTTTTCAGGCCAAACAGTGTTGTGGATGCTAAACCTGACTGCCTTTCCACACAGTTCTCCAGGGCTCAGACCAGTGCTGGAGCCCCCAGACAGCTGCCACGCACCCTCCAGCAGGCACACTCTCCTGGAAGGGGGGAAAACTAGTCAAAACGCATGGCTTTGCCTTCCCATCCGAGAGCCTTTGCTGCCATGTACAGCCCCGCATGCCCCGGGGGACAGGGACCAGGTCCCTTGTGGCTTTGGAGCCAAACAAGGGCTGGCTGGTGGCTCATGTCCATCCCCAGCCGATCGCCCCTGACAGCTGCCAGGAGAGCTCCCCATGGCTGGCTGAATAATTCATGGCCAGTCACTTAGATCAGGCAAGTCGCCCTTTTTTTGTCTGCAGGTTTAATCGTTTGGAGATAAATCGCCCAAGCCATTGGCTTCCCGGACTAGGAATTGTTAGGGGCCAGACCTGCAATTTATTATGTTTCAGCAGAGTGAAGGTTTAACTGCTCTGGCGGAGAAAAGGCGAGGAAGGAAGGAGCTCTTAGCAAGAGAGGAACTTTTATGATTGCGGAATCCTGCTGCTAATGCCCACCTCCTACCTCATGCCTTTGTGGGAGGAATGATTGCTGCCCTTTGGAAACACAGAGAAAGTGAGGATGCAGGACCTCTGTACCATGCCCTGTGTGTCCAAAACCATGTGTTTGGCCCCACTGAGCCTCTTGGCCAGGCTCCCCACTGAAATATTCTGAATTATCTCACACTGCAAACTGGAGTTTTCTGACATCAGGGCTCTCTTCCCTCAGCACCCAGCAGCATCTTCTCACACCACACTCTGATATAAAATATATCACCAACCATTAACTCCTACAGAAAGGATTTTACCAGCAGACCTCCATTTCTCCCAGGGTACTGCAAACATTGCCCTGTTTGGATATAAAAGGAGACAAGTCTCTTTGGAGGACTCCCCACGATTAAGCTGATGGCTGGAGCTGAGGTCTGCAGGAACAGCACTGATGCAGAGATAAGCTCGGTACTGCATGTATCCATGCTTCGTCTCCCCTGATATCCATAGCTAAGAATAGCAGACTTGCAAAATCTTTTCTTTTAAAGGATGAATTCCTTTCTGGTATTTTATGTCATTCATCTCCTGTGATTGTTGGAAAAGTTTCTAGGAAGTCGCTTTACTCACAGGGACAATGAAGGAAGAGTTTCCTCATTTTTATTATCGGTATCTAATCAGTGCTATGGTTGATAGAATATTACATAGGAAATGAGGTCCTCTGTCATCATGTTCTGGAAAACAGTTTGGGTGAAGTCCTTTGGTGGAGATAGGGTCTGTGAGATAACGGGAGGATTTATCTATCCCTCCTGGCTTCCTTCTGCCCTTTCCCTTTACCTGCTGCCTTATCACTGTCACAGCACCAGGTGCTGATGCTCCCTTTAAACACCATGCTTTGATCTTCACCCAAAAGTTGCTGGTGTGTTAGAGAGAAGACCCAGCATATTGCTGATCCCTACAGGAGGAAATGAACCCAACCTGCCTGAGGCAGGAGCAGGGCAGACAAAAGTTCTGGAGTGCCTAAGTTTGTCCCCAAAGTCATCAAAGCTTTACTACTCACATCAAGTGTCAAGCACGCTATTTAGGACCCATTTCCAGAACTAAAGTGACAGCTATGTACCATCATGCAGCACTGATTTAAGGCAAATTCCAGTAACCTAGGGAAAATGGAGTCAGGACGGGTGGAAAGCACACCTGTGAGGAATAACTCCTGGCAAACTCTGCAGCTCTTGGACTACAGAGAAAAACCAGCAACGTTCAGCCCACCAGAGAGCCTGTGGACATCTGGGCTAATGCACAGGCTTCTCCTTCAGCACAGGGCAATGGGACACAGACAGTATCCACTCTCCTCTTGCAAGACACCAGCAGCAGTAACATTAAAAATGGAGTAAACCTTGCTGGAGGATCCCTGCCATCTGTATGGCCCTACCTGATCACCTAGACCTCATCCCAACACACTTGGGTCTTTTCTGGATCCCCATAAACATCCCCTGCCATCATAACTACCCACAAGAACTTACCTTTCATTAGTCATTTGCTTTAAAAAAGAAGTAGGTCTCTTACCCTGGACTGACTGCAGTTGGGAAGCTTACTGAGGATATTTAAGGAAAGAAAGAAAAAAAGTTTATACCAGGAGTTTTTTTCTTTCCATGCAACACACTGCACAAGTAAAAACAGAGAATCCACAGCCAAACCACCCAGAGACTCATTACTCCAGTAGGAAACCCTTCTGAAACTGCTTTATTATTATTATTATTTGCAGCCTAAGTTTAGTCATGGACTATTTGTATCCACTTGACACTACTCCAAACTGGTCCTTGAACTACTTCCCACTTTCGCCATACTTCTTTCTGTAGTTCCAGAAAATATTTTCTATACACTTCTTTTTTTTTTTTTAAGGCCCGTTTCACTAGTCCATAGTTCTCTGCCCCAAATTGCAGAAGTCTCATGCAACCATCACATCTTGGGAGATATCCACTACTGGCAGCCAAACCCTAGTGAGAAGAGTTTGAATCTGAGCCCAACCTCTCTACTGATTTAGTCTAATCTGGAAGCTGGATCCAGCCACTTGCTCAATTTTTGCTTTCTCTGCTGAGAAACAAGAAGCCAGGGGAACATCTTGCCTGTCTCTCCCAGACTCTCTTGACTACAATTCAGAAGGTCATGGTCCCCATCAGACCCTACATACTGAAGGTCTCCTCCGTTTTGGTCTCTTAGGGGCTGGCAGGAGTTTATCTTTACAACAGAGGAGTTTCTAGTTTCACAGTGATGCTGGGGAGGGGAGAATTGTGTTTTCTGCAAATGTCATTCCACAGCATGTGTTTTTCAAAGACACACTGTCCTCTCAGGGCTTGTTCTGTGAATTCATTCTGGTGTCCCTTATCATCTGCTCCAGAAGCCTTCCGACAGAGGATATACAGCCTGACCACCACCTATACCAACCATCGTAATTTGCCACCAAGCTCTCTAAGGCCCTGCTGGTTTGCACAGCCACAAGCAGCTCAGGATGAAGAGTGTTCAGGAATTTGGGATTCAGTCTGTAAATCCCATGATCTGAATCTAGGATCCATTCTCTGGAGAGAGTCTGTTTATACAGCTACCGTCCAACGGCTGGGCACACTGTTCATATTGCCTGCTCATCTGGCGCACCAATGAACTCTCTGTTTTAGATCCAGAACTGAAATCCTTGTGCACATCTTCCTTTGCAGCACTAGCTCTGAGAAAAAAAATAAAATGCAATTACACCTGGCACACAAGGTGGAATCCAGGCTCACCACCAGGTCATGGTACAAATGCTCCAGCTTGCTCCTCCATCAGTCCTTTTAATTTCAGAGCACATCAAAACCTGGTATTACAATCTCATTGCTCCTGCTGGCACTGCCACTCCACCCTGGGATACGTAGGGACGGATGCCCTCACAGCATTGGTACATGCAAGTGTTAGGTCCCTTTTCACATCCTGCAAAGGGCTGAGTCTGTGCTAACGCCTTCGTCCTGGCAGAACCCCAAAGTGGATCTTCATGAGTTAATCCTTGTCTCCCAGTTCTGTATCATGAGGGATCAGCATTCGCTGTTATCTCTTTTGCGACAGTACAAGTGAGTTCAATAAATCCACAGCAGGTTTCTCTTGAAAAAGTGCCCATGAAGACTCCTTCCAAGATCATGATTAGAGAAATTTCAGAGTATTATTAGGAATAGGTAGTCAGGAGTTCCTCTCACTATAAGACCTATTTACATTGAATAGCAAGACTGTACAGGGCCAACTGCAGATGGTCTTTCAACTCAGGGGTTGTTTATGCCACTTTTTTGTTGTTTTTGTTTTTAAGAATAACAGTCATTAACAACACAAGGTGGATGACCCTGTTGGCTTGCAAAGATTACACAATTGCTTGTAGCTATCACTCCTTCATGGAAATATCTTGCACTGACACCAGGGGCCCAGAAAGGCAGTTCTTCGCACTGGGCAGTTATGCTAAGTTCATATCAAAGCCAGATCTAGGTGCTAAGGGAACAGAGGGGCACAAATAGGATGTGGCTTTGGGCTGAAGCCAGTAGACAGCATTCACTTTTATTTCACATCTAGTTTCTCTTGTCCCAAATCTACTATTTCTATGGGTTACAGTGTGGGGTGATATGCACATATGACTAGCAAAATTTCAGTGTTAGGAATGCCTCTCAGGGAAGGTCAGGGAAGTTAATAGCATGCCTTTTGAACAGAGAAGTCCTATTTCAAAGTGGTTTTAGGTAGTTTGGAAGACAGCAGACACTTGAATAAAAGCTGCACATTGTAAGCCTGTGTGAAAAATCTATCCCACCTCCTGTTCCCTGTGAAATCCTGGTGATTAATTGCTTGCCATTAGAGAGTGAGACTATGTTGAGAAACAAGGGTAGAGGGATTGGTAACAAACAGGTTCACCTCCACATCTTTTCCGCTTACATTTTTAAGTACTGCTCACACTCAGGAAGTTTAGTCTCCATATGAGGAAGAACTTCTTTCCTATGAGGGTGACAGAGCCCTGGAACAGGCTGCCCAGAGAGGTTGTGGACTCTCCTTCTCTGGAGATCTTCCAAACCCGCTTGGATGCCACCCTGTGCCACGTGCTCTGGGTGTCCCTGTTGGAGCAGGGGGGTTGGACTAGATGATCTCTAGAGGTCCCTTCCAACCTCAGCCATCCTGTGATTCTGTAATTCTGTGATCTCTATTTCAGAGTTGAAGAGCTTGTAGTGGAGGTGAATGGACTGATTTTATAGCAAGGCAGAGGCTGTTCCCTCTGTTCCTCTGTCTTTTAAACCATTAACTTCCAAAAATAACAAAAAGTTCAACTCCTACATTTCTGATTGTTAAAGACCTGGTAATTTTTGCTGTAGCATGTTTTGGTGCTATAGGTGTCATACCTGCCTCATTCTGGAACCAAGAAATAATCGATATCTGGACCTTGGATGAAGATTTCTTAAGTTAAGCAAATAATATGCATGTTACATGATCTAGGTGTATTCTTAAGCAAGACATATTTGCTGACTCTGAATGATTGGCTACCATACTCAGTAGTCCTTCCTTCCTCCCCAAAATCAGTTTTCATGGTTAGCCACCCTAGTTACATCCATACTAGAAAACTAAATCTGGTCAGGGCAGTGGCTTGAGCATGGAGACGTGACAACCTTCACCACAGAAGTGCTGATGTAGCCTTGACCTGTGTTAACCACCTACCTCCCAGCTGATGTCTGGGCACAGCTTGGGGAATGTTTTTTTCCATGACTGCTTAGATGCAGCCGCTCTACTTGGTGGTAGACAAGGAGAAGGAAGTTTAGCCATGACGTTTGATAGTTGGCTTTGCTTATTAGCACAGAGGAAATCACTGACTTCAACAATGAGTGACATAAAGTCCTGGGTGGTGCCTTGTCTTCGTCTCCTTGCCTGTCTTGTTCTCACTCCCTGTCACTCTCTTCCAAGTATTATTTTACATAGATATTGCCTCATCAAAAGTGAAGAACACAAATCCAGATGTGTTTTTAAATACACCAAGAAAGATTTGGGAATATCACGCAATAGTGACACCTAGCAGCACATGACCAAATAATAAGCATACTTAACTCATCTAATTGAAATAATGAACAATTGCTGAATATTTAAGTCATTTTAAGTGTGATATTTCTGGGATCATCACATTTTCCTGAGTAGGTTCACAATGGCTATTCAGGCTTTGGACACTCACTTTCTGCAAGCTTCCATTTAAACCATAGATGACCACAAAGATGACTAACCAATTGTCAGGTTGTATGACCAAATTATCTTCAGTTTCTACTCATTAAAGTGAAATAAAGACTTCAGGGTTAGTCGAAAAAGACAATAGGAGGACTCATTGGTCCATTTGGCCATATGCATATTGGTATTTGACACATCACTCTGTAGGGATATTTCCATTTCCAGAATGTTTCTTGGCTGCATAAAATAATATAATATTTCTCAGATCACCAGCTAGCACGATCATAATTTCTGCTGCTTCTGCTGCAAGAAATCATTTTGCTCTGATGGAGTAGAAAACAAACAAACAAAAACAATCAAACAAAAAAAAAACCAACCAACCAAAAAAAAAAAAAAAAAAAAGGAAGGTTTATTTTGATCTAAAGACTAGAGGGAAGAAAGAGAAAAAATCTCCCTTTTTATGCTTATTCTTTACCAGCTTAGTGCTAAAAGGACAGAATTAGACTTCAAATCTTGGATTATCAGCAGCACTGGGTATTTATGGAACTATTCAATATCTTTAATTCAGTAGTAATGCTATGTGTAAAATACTGTGATAAATTCTTTGCTGATGTAAATTTTCATCACTTCATTAGTTTCATGTTAAAAAAGGACTGGCTGACTTTTACTGAGAAGAATGACTGGCCATATACTTAGCTGGTGGAAAGCTAAGGTAGGTCATTTGTAGGAAATTTGTCATGCCAGTAATGAGACTGGAGAAGCTGAAAAGGTGGAGAAAAGCTTTCTACACCTGTAGGGACATTCCAGCTGCCCAAATGGTAATTCAATTAATTAATTTATAGTAGCAGAAAATCTACTTTTTGTGCCCTCTATGAACCAGACTAAAAACCACTTATTTTAAGCATCAGATTTGAGACTTACAAAAAAAAAAAAAGATGCATTTTCACACAAGGAAAAAAAATATCAGTCAAGAAAAGTGATTACGCTAATTTTACTCACATTTTCCACCTCACATTAGGACTAATCAAAGTACGTGGTATGTGCTTTGATAATCTCCCAAATACTCTCTCCTCCCAATGTAAGAGGAAAGTATCTGACTGGAAAAAACATCTGAGGCCTTATTCACCTCAGGAGTCCTGCACAGGAGCCTCACAGCTGCAGTTAGCAAGGTCAAATGTATCAACCAAATATTTTAGGTCAAGTACAGGCTTTTGAAGCTGTCCCACATCTTGTTGACGATGTGAAATCAGGACTCCCATATGTGCACCTGCCTGTATAAAACAGCAATAACGAGGAGATGTTATTACTGATGTGACATCTAGACACCTCAGCCTCACTGTGAAGAGCATGTACTAATTTTTTTATTTACAAAGAGGAAAAGGTCTTTTTTAATTCCAAAATGGCAAGTTTTTGTATGCAAGCGTTTTCCCCACACCAGTCAAATCACTGGGATTTCCTTCCGTTCACCATAAGGAGAACATGGTGACGCTTTGAGGGAGCTATATGTGATGGCAGGGACAGGAAGGGACTGGGCAATGTCACTGGAACATAGCAACTTCTGCAGGGTATTCAGGAAATAAAACATTCTTTTGCAGGTGAAACACAGGTGCATTTTCAAGCATCAGCATTCAGTAAAGCAATGCACAAGCAGCAATGATGATCTCGCTGCTACCACACAACACTTCCTGCCATGGCTGCACTCCTCAAAAATACCTAACAAACTTCATAAAACAGGAGAGTGGACAGGAATGCTGTTATTAATTGGGAAAGAGGTTGCTGAAGTATTGTGGATTAAATCTTATTAACAAACAAGTTGTATTATATAAGGCCTGAGGCTTTGTGCAGGGTTGCAATATCAACACTCCCTTTCCGCCCTGTAGATCAGGAGGTAAATTCACTGTTATACAATCCTCATGCCTAATCTCTAGTCTGGTCAGATTGTAAATGACTGCATAGGAGATCACTAGCAGGAAGATATTTATTTCCAAGGCTATGTTTATTATCATAGACGAGCTAAGAGCATGTTATTTCTTTCCCATATCTGCTAGAGATGCCGACAGGGAAGGTTTCACTCTTTCTGGGAGGTTCTTGCTTTCAGCTCCGTAAGTTTCTGTTTCACTGCTGGACTTGGTGGTATGAGGTGCTCCACAAACCGGCTTCTTCCCAATTCTCATTCAGAAATACCAAGACCAACCAAGACCTCTGGCAACCCGCAGAGCAAACAACCCCTCCCAGTAACCAAGCCTGTCGTTTCTGGGTTTGCACAAACATGATGTCCAAGTAGAGAAATGCCAGGCAGTTTAGCATTACCCTTTGTGCACGCTCAAGCAGCCAAAAGGACTGACATGAGTTTGCGTCATTGCAGGAAATAAACAGTGACTTGGACCACAACAAACGCATGCAGTCTGGCATCGATGGGGATCTTGTGACTGCTGTCATTCCCACAAGACAAGAGCTCCTCTTTGTATTTGCCTGCCCCGTGCTGCAACACGGCCTGAGGCCTTATTCAAAGGCTTGACATCAGCAACACAAGTGTAAAATAAAAGGAAGGGTTGGCTGCTCTCCAAGGAACTCATCTTGCTGGCCTCAGCTGTGGCAGTTGGAGTTAGTTATCGAGGAGCAGCCACAGGAACGACCATACGTGCTGAAGGGATTGGAAACGTCATATATGGCGTAAACAGGAAATACAGAGACCCAGCAGAACCTGCTTGATCTTCATGCTATGAGACAAAACACATCCAACTTTGCTTTGTCACA
Organism: Tinamus guttatus; assembly: GCF_000705375.1. The sequence goes on from NW_010588538.1 coordinate 590,698, forward strand.
GTACTCCTCACCCTGAGCATAAAATACAGGCACTATTAGTGCTATAGGACAGGTGTAAAAATGGACATATTTCTAAGAAAAATAAAATAAAATAAAATAAAATAAAATAAAATAAAATAAAATAAAATAAAATAAAATTGACAAATCCCTGAAGAAGGCACATGCTTTTTCCATCCATTTTACTTCTGACCTATGTCAGTGTTTCCCTAGCTCTTCCTTTCCTAGCCTGTTTCCACTGCTTTTCACCAGCAAGGTCAGCACACCAGACTCAGGACTCTCAACCTCCACCCCTGCTGTAGCTCTGATAACTAACCTGCAATCATGCTGGGGGAGAGGAGCTCCTGCAAACTACAGACTCAGCCATAAAGCAACAATTGGATCTCAGACCCCTGTTAACCTTATCCTCGAAAGGGGCCAGCATCAAGGTACATAGACAGATTCTTGGTACGAGTTATAGGCAGTCTGCAGACTTCACTGAGGTGGGACAATTGGATATTGCTGGTTCTGTCTCAGTCTTTACTCAAGTGGCAACTGATATAACCAGGGCAGTGCATTCCCTGTATCCTCCCCTGAGACATATTCATGTGCCCTTGCTGGAAATGCTTCCAGAATATATATAAGCCTGGGAGTTTTTAAAATTTCCTCATGTTCTATTCACTGTAGCCTTGGTGCAAGCCAAGTAGCCAGCCAGTCTCAACATGCCAACCAGACACAGCTCTCAGGCAGCTTCTGCCGTGTTGCTGGAGGCTCGGGGTGCACATGCTGCCATTCCTGACAACACTCGTGCATTAAGCCCCACCAGGAATCACAAGATGACCTGAAACAGGAACACACTGACCTCTGGGGTACTTTAAGCTCTGGTCAGGACCAGAGAGAAAACATATTCGTCAAAAACGTGATCTGCTTGGGAGACCTATGAGGAAAATGAGTAAAATGCACCATTTAGGTTTGACAGTTGTTATTAAACCCACACATCTCTCTTTACCTCCTTGCCCCTGATTTATGAATCGGATGCCACATCCTCTGGACAGGCACACACATGTTTCAAATTGACACAGGTTTTCTTTCCCACACATGGCTGCTGTGTAAGGTGACCATTTGAACTCATTAATCTATCACACAAAGCAAGCATGTTCCTAGCGGATGTCCTAGAGAGCTGGATCTCAAGTTAAGGGCAGAAGAGAGAAAAAAAGACTCCCAGTTCTGGGAAGGAAAGGGGCAAAAGGGAAGAAAGGACGTGCAAAAGCTATACTTTAACACAAAACAACTTGCCTTTCTCCATCTGCAGCATGTGGTGTGCACATGATCCAAAGGCAGCAAAAATCCCATCACTTCTTGCAAACCAAGCTCAGCACATATGTAACTAACTCTGATGGGACCCCAAGTCAATCTGATCTCAGTGATGCAACAACCTACACTTTGTCCTTACTAGAAGCAGCACATTTCCCTCAGTGTCACCATGATGGTGAGGTACAACATGGCCTCACAGGTGAAGAATGCAGCTGGCCAGCCTGTTTCTCACTCCATCCCTGCACATCCTGGCCCTGATTGCACTTCCTTAACGCAGGGCCTGTTCCACTGCACGTGGAGAGCCACCCTTGTACCTCCTATTCTGCACTTTGGACAGCCAAGTTTATTTTCCAATCTAACACTCAATGCATTTTTTAAATATTAAGGAATTAACTTGGATGGGCTTTGGATCAGGGCTTGAATAGCCAAGATGAACAAAGCATGCAAGAAGAAAAGCTTATTAATCTTCCAAACAAATGAGATACAGGATACAAGAGGCCAGCTGATTTACCCTCATGAGACACACGAAGTCAGTGGCAAGTCTGCTTATCTCTATGTAATCCAGGGACCCTGACAGCAATGTTTCACAAGGCTCCTGCCAGCACTTCTGTGCAACTCTCAGAAAAGGCAATAACTCTCCAAACCCAACAGGACTATAGGACTCCACCTTTTATAACTTCAGGTGCTGACATTATGTGTGAGTTTGTACTGGCTAGTTACACAATTTTACTCATTCAAGAGGCTATAGGACACTCGCAGATTATGTATAATGTTGTCCCTTTCAACTCCACAGAGAAGACAGCTGAAATGTGGCAATGTGCACCAACTTTAGACTTACCCTCAAATATCCCTAATACTAGAGGTTCGCAGAGCATGTTTGTGACACATGCAGAAAACAAAGGGAGGAAACAAGAGAAAATAATTGTTGGGTAGTATGCCTGTAAGGAAATAAATGCATGGTTAAAACTATCTCCATGGTCAATAAATGAGTTTTTCTATAAACATTAGGGGAGAATACCTGGTTATGATAAAACATGGAAACAAAGGAAAAGAAAAAGCTTTTTCTTTGTTAAAGTGCCTAATGTGAGCAAAAAGGGAGCCACAGTCTCCCAGGGAACTTTGAAGTTCTTTCTTTGTAATATTCCCCAAAAATCTGTCACTCAGAGTTGGGATGGAAACAAATAACATCCGTTAAGATGCTCTATGTGCGCACCTCCCACTGACAGTCCCATCCCACTGCCCGAAAACCAGGCCCATAATTAGTAGCCATATACTGTGGATGGAAAAATCCACGCCAACTATTACTAGAATCTAGTAACATTATTTCCAAGGGCTTTTGAGATACATCCAGGGAGAGGAAGACCTGACTCATTTCTTGTTATTTATTTTTTGGCCGGGAGCAGTGGGGAAAAAAAGGGTTAGACTCAAATTGCCGAAAGAGAATGAAAATGATAAACTTGCTGTGCCGAGGTTGGGCACAGTAGGTCACTCACTAAGGGTCGCATGGGGAAATCATTTCTGTCCCTTCCCCACACTTCACAATGCCAAACACCTCAATTCATGTAAATTATCCTTCTCCTTTTGACTTCAGTGGCATCATGCCAGTGTGCAGCAGCTGAGGATGTGACACAATGATTTTTCACTCTCTGTGAATGTGGGTAAAACTATGCAAAAATTCAGTAAAATGCACTTGAAAATTAACCATCTCTGAACTGTGTCCTGGTCTGGAAAAAAATTGTTTTAAAACTGCATTTAAGAGCTTGAGGTCTAGCATCCTGCTGGGATAACGCTGTTGGTGGCAATGGAATTTGCATGAGCCTATAAAATAGGCTTCTTAATCTTTCTTTCTCTTGACCTTGTGTTTAAGGTATTACAATGTTGGGTGATAAACAGGCAAATAAATTCTTATGGCCAGTGAACAGGGGATCATCACTACCACACTACTCCTGAGCCCGGGTATTATCTCAGGCAATCAAAACTTTAAAGAGAGACAAAGTCAGCTGCAGCAAAACCACAGGCTGTGAAAACCGCATATGTCCTTGTGTCCATATGGCCGCAGCATGCAGAAAGGGGAAATGCCTGTAGTCACTGACACCAGCCCACAAGGGGCCAATTCTCCCAGCACAGCACTGAATTAGCAGAAAAGAAATGTGTCCTGCACAGATTGGAAGCGCTACCTTTGCAAATGGAATTTCGTCTCCCGAGGGAGACCATTAAGGGTTGACCTGCTGGAAAGCAGCTCTGTAGAGAGGGATTTGGGAGTCCTGGTTGACAGCAAGTTAACCATGAGGCAGCAATGTGCCCTTGTGGCCAAGAAGGCCAATGGGATCCTGGCTGCAGCAGGAGGATGTTGCCAGCAGGTGGAGGGAGGGGATCCTGCCCCTCTGCTCAGCTCTGGTGAGGCCGCACCTGGAGTATTGGGTGCAGGTCTGGGCTCCCCAGTACAAGAAGGACATTGAGCTTCTGGAGAGATTCCAGTGCAGAGTGTCAAAGATGATTAAGGGACTGGAGCATCTATCTTATGGGGAAAGACTAAGTGAGCTGGGCCTGTTGTGGAATCTTCGCTGGACATCTTCAAAACCTGCCTGGATGCAACCCACGTGCTCTGGGTGTCCCTGCTTGAGCAGAGGGGTTGGACTAGATGGTCTCTAGAGGTCCAACCTCAACCTCCCAAGCTTCCAACCTCAACCATTCTGTGTTTCTGTGAGAGAATGGTCCTTGTCATCCTACAGGGTTCCCATGGGAGACACCCTGGCATGATGCTGAGCCAAGGAGTTGCCACCAGGCCCTGTGTCTATCCCTTCTTTTGTAGTTGAGATGGGCTTTCTAAGATGTTCCTGAAGATGCTCCTGCTAAGCTGAGGCAGGCCCAACTTATAAATAACAAGTCGAATCTAGCAAACCTAGTTGAATCTTGGGTTCAAATCACATGCAAGAATTAAGTAGTATTGATCCCATTTAACATCTCTGAAAATTGTTGGCCTCCACGTTTCAGTAACACCTGGAGACTTCCGCAATATCTGACTCACGGCTGTGGCTCGGTACAGATATGAGCAAGTGTTAACTCCACCCTATAGAGGTGTCTGCTACTCCAGAGGTTGAAGAATGGGGTGGAATAGTGCATTCCTGGAGATGGTCTAAAATACTGACTTTCTACAATTTTCCTCATAAAACAGAAATCAGAGGGGAGAAAAAGAGTCTTTCAGTGAACAGCCGAAGACTTGACAGACTAAAGAAAGACGTCTGTTTTTTTCCTCTAACATTCTACTAATACAAAGCATTTAACCACCTGCAAGTGGCTGCCCTCTCACTATTATCCACAATTTTCAGCCATTTCAATGTCAGTAAAGCTAACTGTGAACATCACAAACTGTCCTGAACAGCAGCAGGCTGGGACACAAGCACTGGCCAGACAACACAAACAGTCCTTTTCCTGCTATCCCACCAGTCTGATTTGCTTCCTACAGCCTCACAGCACTAAACAAATTCCCAGTTTAGGGATAGATCGTTAACTGGAAGCACAAAGACATTTAGCAGCATAACCAAGATACAATCAAAAGTGTAAAACAATAAAACCTGGCCTGCCACCAACAGTGGAAGAGGATTTTTTTTTGTCCAGATTCTTCTTTTATACCTCTGCAGTGTCCTGCAGTGCTTGCAAAGCATCCTAGGAAGCAAATATATATGCCGTAGGAGGAAATCTTTGATACTTTGTCTTACCAAACATCCCCTAAGACTTTTATTACAACCATGCAGGTATCCTAGTGCTTTATCTGCTTGGATCCCAAATGGAGTTAGAGAAGATCATCAGGGTCCATCTGTGGATGAAGAAGGCCAACAGCCAATGCTGCTTTTGTCAGGGGCTGGAGGATCCGAATGACCTACAGAGAACTAGGGAGAAGCTCAATGTACCTCTGAGGAAACATTAGTTCAAGCTTAGCCTTCAATAAAAGCTGCACCTCTGCAGTTTCTGCCATCTTGCAATTTCTCTTCTCTCTGTTTTCTTGTATGGCATTTAACATGGGTGCTAAACTTCTCCAAAATCTCTCAGACACAGCCACAATACTTGCCAGATGTATGGGGGAGCCTCTGATTTCACACTGTGAATGCACAGAAATGTCCTGTCTTTTTAAAATATTGTTTAATTTCTTCAGAATTCCCCCCAACAGGAACGATTGTCAGATACATGGTATCTCAGCTGGACAAAAACCAGACAATGGGACAAAACTTATGGCCATGTGAGTTTTCTGTGCAAGAACAAAACATGGAGGGGCAGCAAAATGCAGGATCTGGTGGGACAAGGTGGCCATTGGGTCTGTGGGTTTTCTATTTGCAGTTACATATGATCGTTTCTTCTCCCAAGCTGGAATCCTCAGCCAGCAGATGCTTATTTAACTCACATGAAGATTTTGGCAGGCAGTCTGACATTTTCAGAAGATAACTGTACTTAATAGCATAGATCTACTTAATCACTTCAGTCAGGACAGAATGACCTAATGTCATCTTCTTATATGATTTATGAAATGATGGCAATCAAATAGGATAAAGCAACCATCTGCTACAGTGCCAATGACATGATGTTCCTGTGCCTGGACACATAGTTTTGAGTAGGATGCAGGAGCTACCTAACAAGGTTGCAAAGGCAGTTACATCTTCCTCAAGGGTCCCTAATGCACACAGCAATGTCTAAAGGGACAAAGCAACATTTTAACAAAACAAAATATGGCCTCAGAGTATTACCCCTCTAAGAGGAGGCTTTGAGGCAAACAAAAAAAGTCCCGAACTGTCAGCCGTCCCACTGTGTCAAACCATCCCACCCTTCCCATGTCAATATTTCCAGCCTTCTCCTTGTTTTTAATTCCCCTTAACTACTGCTCGCCTCTTCCAAGGGGTGAACACGGCCACCCCTGCTCTGCTCAGCACACCAGCACCCCACAGAGAGCTAATAAATCCTGGCAGCTCCTTACTGTAGTCCCTACACAGTCTGCTTTGCTTGTTCAAAGAAGTGACTGTATCTGTTCTTTTGCAGGATCAGAGATCTGCCTGTCATGAGATACATGGGTCCAGATCCCCAAACATCTTCTAAATCAGTAGCTTTCAGCCTGTAGCATGTGGAGCAAATGGTGACAGGCTCAGAGGAAGTTGAAAATGGTCTACAAAGTGCTTTGAGGAAAAATAACTTGTCATAAAAGGACTTTCCATGAATCTAAAGGTGTTTGACAATGTCTAGGGAGAATGCAGGTGACTGGTCAATAACTCTTCGCAAACAAACAACAACATTAATTTTTCATCTTCATTTCTGACTTGAAAAGTTTATAACCACAGTTTAGCACTCTTAACATTGTGCAGTTCGGTTCTGGTGATTCACTAATTCAGTTCTGTTGGAAAGCAGTGCAAAACAAGCTGCTCTGTGGGCTATTCTCAAAATACTCTGTGGTCCAGTCATCTAAAATCACCACTCCACCAGCTTCATGCTGACCACCCTCCCCACTGCTTCCAGTGAAGGAAAAAAAGAAAATGGAAAAAGCTAGTCTATATTTGCACTAGGGGTTTTGTAATCTCTCTGACCCTGCAGGTCTTACAGCACAGATGTCCATGCCATGAAGATCAGCTATACCTTTTGCTCAAACCTGTTTTGAGCCTTGCTGTGATGAGACATCCTTCTGGCAGTTAGAGCTGATGTACGAGCACAGGTACAAGCAATGTCTCTAGCAGGGATTAAACTATCCTCTGTCTTAAACTCATAGAATCATAGAATCGTTAAGGTGGGAAGGGACTTTCAGATATCATCTAGTCCAACTCCCCTGCACACGCAGGGTCACCTAGAGCACGTGGCACAGGGTGGCATCCAGGCAGGTTTTGAAGATCTCCAGAGCAGGAGACTCCACACCCACTCTGGGCAACATGTTCCAGGGCTCTGTCACCCTCACAGGAAAGAAATTGAATCTTGGGTTCAAATCCTGCTCACTCCCCCCCTTGAGGTACTTAAATACACTGCTCAGGTCCCCTCTCAGCCTTCTCTTCTCCAGGCTGAACAGGCCCAGCTGCTTCAGCCTCTCCTCATAGGGCAGATGCTCCAGGTCCCTGACCATCCTCATAGCCCTGCACTGGACCTTATCCAGCAGCTCCTCATCCCTCTTATACTGTGGAGCTCAGAACTGGACACAATACTCCAGATGCGGCCTCACCAGGGCTGAGTAGAGGAGCAGGATCACTTCCCTCGACTTGCTGGAGACGCTCTTATTAATGCAGCCCCCCAGTTGTCCAGACTGTCCAGGTCCCTCTGGATGGCAGCGCAGCCCTCTGGGGTATCAGTTACTCCTCCCAGTTTGGTATCATCAGCAAACTTGCTGAGGGAGCACTCTGTGCCTTCATCCAGGTCATTGATGAATAAATTGAACAGGACTGGACCGAGGACTGACCGCTGGGGGACACCACTAGCTACAGGCCTCCAACTAGACTCTATGCCTCTGATCAGAACCCTCTGAGCTCTGCCGTCCGCCAGTTCTCAATCCACTTCACCATCTGCCCATCTAACCCACACTTTGGAGCTTGCCCAAGATGATGCTGTGAGAATTGGTGTCAAAAGACTTGCTGAAGTCAAGATAGATGTCATTCAACTCACTGGTATTTCAAGTAAGCAGACTTTTCAGCTATCCCATTCATCTTCGCATCAGTAGCCAACAATTTTCAAATCTATTCAAATCTATTAACATTTATGTCTCTTTCTCTCTGTTTTTGTCTCCAGCTAACCAGCGGCTCTCTGCCAAGAGAGGTTTTGTGTGTGGGTGGTGAGTCCTGGCCCCAGGGCAGCCCAGAAAGACACAGGTTGAAGAGTCTTCAATTGCTTTTTACCTTCCACCTCAGATATACCACCAATCATTTATTCAGGACTTCAAGGAGCTACTTTAAGGGGAATGATGGAGAATAAGGGCTGGGAACATAAATCCCATCTCAGATCAGGAAGACATTTGAACAGATGCTTAACTTAACTCAAGGTCCAAGTGAACTGAGCTAAGGGCGTTTTTATTTTTCCTATATTGAAGCCATTTCCAAGGAGAACATTACATCTGCTCAGGGAAATGAAATGGGGAGTTTTCTAAGGGAGAAAGATGTTGTGTAAACCTGAGTATCAGCTAATGTGCAGAGTGTAGGAAACCAGAGAGAGCTCTTCTTTGAGAGAACGTGCCCTTCAGAAAAAGGCAATAATACAGGACAGGATCACATAGCTTGAAACATCTAAAAAAAAAAAAAATGGGCAGCTAGGTTCTCCCTGTAATCATAGGGAGAGGGAGAGGCACCTCTGGAAAGACATTAATCTCACCTGCCTAAGCATCATAGGACAGAACGAATGAGCCTGGAAACGTCTGTCTCTTCTTTCTCTATAGAGAAAGCTTAGACGAGACTGCTAATCTTCACATGGTTAAAGTAGGTCTAGTTAGTCCAACACAACATGACCTAACAAAAGATGCTGGGGGGAATCATTCTGCTGGTGCTTCTGTCTTCCTCTCCTAAATAGCCAGTTCCTTTAAGTGCATGCTGCAGAGTGCAAACACATTCATTGAAACCATCCAAGGGCATCAAGGAGCATGGGGCAAGGCCTGACCTCAGCCAGGCTGCCTCCTCCCTTCACATTGCTCTGGCCAAGGGAAAGATTCCCTTTCATTTCATCAGGTGTCGCATCAGGCCTTTTATCTGCAACAGCCAAGAAGGAAGACATGAGAAGCAGGGATATAGCTCATTTTTCCAGTGCATCATTTTGCAGAACATTCCCTCACACATACATAGCTATTCGTAAAAATCATGATGATTTTTACTGGATTTTTTCAGAAGGAAAGCTAGGTGCTTGTTCTACACGCACTTGTTACTTCCAAGCCTACAATCTCAATGATGTGAATGAAGTTCCGAAGAACAAAGGTCATATTGTTTCAGTTACTGGCTGTTGATGAAATGAAAAACAAGGAAAAAGTGTTTCCCTCCCAATCAAAATTAATGGAGATGATCCTTTGTGCTCTTGTTGATGAATCTCATACCACGGAAAACCATGTAATAAGGTCTCTGCACAAAATGCCAGAGGTTTCCAGGCAAACCTTACAGACCACAGTATCATTAATTTAATCTTCCACTACTCTACTCTTCTCCTGACTGAAAAATCAATGCTAATAAGGAGCTCTGGGAAAAGAGCGTGTTGATTCCTGATCTTGTATGGACTAATTTTAACCTGCTATCAAATGACTAAGTGGCTTTAAAGAACCTATAAACCCAACAAAGAGATTTTTAAATGTCTCTTTCCCAGTAATCTCTGCTGATGAAGGCATCTAAATGCATGAGGATGGGTTTATTTGCTATCTCAGCCTCTCTGTCAAGAATGCTGAGGATGGAGGCCAAAATCTATCTGTACTTTAACTGCATCAGCCGCTAGGCAAGAGATTAGGAAAAAACACGGCAATGCATTTTGCAAAGAGCAATTTCAAGTGGTCAGAACATAATAGAATCCCAAATCAGCTGCAACTAAAAGAAAAAGTCTTGGTACTATTTGTGCATTCTGGTAATTTGTCTGCTTGAGCAATAACCAAAGCCTGAAGAACAGATGTGATTTTAAGCAATAGTTAAAATGGGATGAAGAACAACATCCTCAGTATTCGCACTGTCACCCTTGAGTATCCCTCTCCAGCACTGCTCTATGTGTCTGCCTGTTTAACATCTTCGGGGACCCAGCCCAGGAGACCGCAAGTCATCTCTGAGATCATTCTGCACCTCTGTAATACCCGGTCTTTGAGTCTGTGTTCTCCTACTTTTGGCAAAGTTCCCATCAAAAATCACAAAAAATATGGACATATTTATCCTATTTTAAATTCCAAAACAAAGCCTGTTTCAGCTAGGAGTCACTAAATCTTTCCCAGAAGACAGCAGTCAGATATATTAGGACATTATCTTTTCTGAAAAACTTCCTTAGTTTTATGACTAGCCAGTTCTTCCCATTAGTTTCTCTCTTCTATTCCACGTTCTGCTCACAACACATAACCACTAATGGTGTTGATCTGACCACCAGAGCAGCTGCTGTCCTATTCCTTATTTCATTCTACAGCTCCCAGCACTATGATGGCTTGATCTTTAAATCAAAGGTCCCCCTTGAATACAAATAATCACACTGAAATTGTTGGATATTTAGAAGGAACAGTCTGCTTTGCTTTCTGAATGTTCACCCGTTGGTACTGTTAACATAGGAAAATGCCCATGAATTTTTCAAGCAAATGCAAGGCCTCCCCTACAGTGCATAGATTATTCACTGAATATTCACGGCACCTCTTGCAACATCACATATAATTTCTTTCCCCTTCTATTCCACAGCTTTGACTATGGAGGCAGATACAAGTAAGTATCTGAGTAATACTCAGCCTCTGAAGACTTTAATCTCCCCCCAGCCTTGCACAATTCCCTTCCAAACAATTCTTTTCTATTTCCTACTATTAATAAACACACATTAAAAAAAAAAAAGCTGTGGAATTCAGCAGAATTTAACCCAACTAAACATCACTGTCTTATCACTGTGACAAGTGAGTGACAAGGAAACTGAGCTCCACTTCATCCGTTCATCAAGCCAACCTTTAACACGGAGATCTAAACTCGTAATATCACAGCAAATGAAACTCTGAGCCTGCAAGGAAAAGGGAAGGACAAGACCTGATCCAGCAACACCTCACACCTCCCACCAAGGCTATGCAGTGGCTTCAAGATTCCCACCTATATGGAGCTATGGGGGTGGGAAACAACCCCAGGGGTCCAGACGCAGTGTCAGAGCCTGCAGTTGCACTTCTTTGCTCCTGCTACAGTGAGTTACATTAAACAGACAAATAACTGCATGTAAGAAATCTTTGCTGTTTTTCAGTGGTTTCTCCAAAACCCTTATTGCTCTTTTTTCAGTCATTCTACAAATCACTTTCACTCATCCTCAGATCATCGCACATCAGGAAATGGGATGAAGCTCAAAGATAATAAAAATTGCTGGCAAAGCGCCAGACACGATTAGACAATTCCATGAGTAACGAGCACGAGCGGAGTCACAGCAGTAAATATTTAAAGTTATTTTTGAAATAAAGTCTCAGGAAACAATATAAACTCTCATGATTTGAGGCATTAGCTAACCTCTAATTGCAGAGGGAAGGAGGGGGGAATGGAAACTTTTTGGAGATAAGGGATAACCTAACTTCTTATTGCAGGGTTTCTTGGAACACCCTCTGACCGCCCAGTTCTGGTCACTGTCAAAACACTGGACTAGAATGCTCACAGGTCTCCATGAGCTTAGCAGCTCCAGAGTTCCTAGAAAAGCAGTCGTAACTTATACTTTACTGGCTACAAGCATTTGATTTTCTATAAAAAAGATTTTTAGAAATATATTATTATATAAAATCAAATGTTTCATTGCAGGCAAACCATTACCATAGTCAAATTCTTTTTTCCCTAGGAGTTGCAATTAATAGTTCACCAGCTAAAAACATCTGTTTTTATTTATAGAATATGTACGTTATATACATATACGCAAAATCAGACATTGCGAACTATTTGCTAAAGTGAATCTGGTCATGGAAACACAAGCCAGGTTTGGTGGCGAGGCCTGTCCACGGAAAAATGTAGGAAATACCAGGGCAAGTGGCAGGGAGCAAAGAGCAGCAGGGCAGGGAAACGCAAGGACACTGGATGCACCAAGGCACAGTGAGAAAAAAGTCAAAGCTCAACTGGAGACTGAGCAAAGGGTGCAAGATTGGACAAATCAAGCAGACTTTGATAAGCAGATGCAGGAGCTCAGCAAGAGGCCATCAAGGAGCCAAGATCAAGAGAAGATGCTGCCTCCAGTGCTGTTTGCAGGGCCCTGCCATGGCTGCCTTGCAGGACCTGCTGGAGCCTGCTCTTTTAATGTCTTCTTTTAGTGTCTGGTCCCCTTCCAGCCCAGCTTTGCATGCACAGGTTTCTCCTCTGTCCTGTTTTCAGCCTGTCTGAGGCAGGAACACGCGCAGAGGAACTGTTGCAGAAGTGGGTTTGGATGCCTCTTTTTGATTGTCTGTTTATTTTTAATATACTCAGGCTATTGCATACTTACACAGTAACAAAGAGGACAAAACAAATTTCTTAAAGCTGGAGTGATTTACAGTGGTCCTCAGCTTTAACACAAGAACACGTCACCTCTTGCCCAAACGTGTTTTCCCTTGCTGCGGCAGGTTGCCAGCGGAATTCAACGGCCAATGACAAACTCCAGATCTCAACTTCCAGTTGGATGTTTGGATGGATCCCTGCACCAAAAAAAAAAAAAAAAAAAGTGTTTGAAAGATTTGGTTTAATGGGCTTTGCTGCTGTTTGGGTGCGCCCCTGCTGAGGAATGGGCATTTTGGGCAACAGGCCGTTGGGTGGAGGAAGTGACAAAAATATCAAATGGTTGCATGGTTGCTGAAGAAGGGAGGAAGGACCTTTGGGACAACTTTGATTAGCATCCCTAGGAACTATTGTAATTCAAGGTATGATAGGTATCATCTTTCGCCATTTATGGCCACTCTGTGCTTCTCAGCATGCAAAAATCAGCTTAAAAAGGTGCCCCAATCACCAGAGACTGGGGCAGACGGCTGTCATTTGTGCTTTGAAGCTCTTCTCAATGCTCAATGCATTGCTATTATTTTTAATCAAACCACCCGAATCAGCTGCTCTGCTTTGCTGCTCTCCGGTCCCGCTCCTGTCCCTCTGCAGCAGCCTCCACGTCCAGCGCCGAGCAGCCCATGCTTCCAAGCGTCTGGAATCGTCATTGGGAACAGGAAGCAGCCCAGACCGAGCAAATTCCAATCCCCTGATACAGCCCCGCGGAGCGGCTCGCGCGCGGGCCGGCGCGGGGCTCTCGCTCGGGCGGCGGGGACGCTCCGGGCTTCGCAGCGCCAAGGCAGCCCCTTACGAGGAGGGTGGGATATTCCCAACCTCGGGCTAACCGGGCCCCAGGAACCTCTCAAGCTGCTCCTGGTGGGGCTGATGTATCATGACAAAAATACCAGCCCTGGGCACTGTTGCAAAGTCCCGTCCCAGCCCGGATGGGCAGTGGGGAGGCAGCACGGCCTGTGCACAAGGCAGCTCCTCACTTAACGGCAGCAGAGGTTTCACTGCAAACACAGAGCGCCTGCGACACTGGCACAGCAGGTTAGCTGGAATATTTATAAGGATGGATCTCACTCAGAACTATCCTCAGAGCAATAGCTGTGAAGGCTGATCCAGGGCCAGATGGCAGGAGCTTCTCATCCTCTGCTCCCCAACTCCCACGCGCTGGAGAAGAAACCTCCCTGCCACAGGCAGGATGGGCTTGGTCTCCCATCAGATCCTGCCTTATGGATCTGCACTTCCCAACCACTCATGATGGCAATGGGCAGTAAACCCGTGCCAAAATACCACAAAAATGTTCAACCAGATGCATGAAGAGGCACCTTTCTCCAAGCACTTCTCCACTTCTCCAGCTTCACCACACAGTCCCTTTCCAAACCAAATCTACCCTGAGACCATGCACTAAAACCTTTAATTAGCTTTCAATTATCCATGTATTCCACGCTTATTTATACCCTTGTAAAAATCAGAAACAGAGCTTTGGAGCTCAGGGTTGTTGTTTTTTAGGTGAGTTCCTTGGCATGGAGCAGATGCAAAGTTACGCCGCTGCATTGGTTGTTCCCCCTTTGCAAACCCAGGGCATGAAGCAAGTTGTGTTAATGTGTTGAAACGAAGGGAGAAATAAAGAGAGCAATGGATCACTGAGTCTTTGAAGGGAAAAGCAATATTGCAGTAATTCATAGAAGGGAGAGTTTGTGGGTGGGACAGTCACTCTCAAAGAATGGTGGCATTTGGCCAGGAAATGCAGTTTGTTTGAAAAGAGCGTCACTGCCATCTTCAGGACAACCGCTTTCTCTTCATGAGACACAGCAGCTTTCATGGGAGTGTTTTTTTGGTTTATGCAGTACAAAAAAGTGTTTTTGACAACTCCATTCAAAGTCACAGTCCTTATTTTTGCTCATTATTGATGTTCTGTGGATCAGATTTTGGCTCAACACTGCCCAGCTTCCGAATTTTGACACTTCCATCTGCCTGCACAGGAACTCTTCCTAATCATTTCCAGGGATTTGTTTCAGTTTAAGATGGAAAAGATGGGTCATTCCAACCCAGCCTGTTTCAGAGCAGAAAGACTGCCTAAAACTCATCTCTAGCCCTTTATTCAATCTTAGGAGCCTCCAAGGAGGCATCTTCTTCCACTTCTCTTGCAAGATGTTGATGGTGGTTTAAGAAAGCTGTTAGGGAAACTTCTCATGACATCAACCAACTTTCCTTCCCTTAGCATTAAATCACCCTTTTTCTAGCCTGAATATAGTCAGTCAGCAGATAAACATAGACAGCACTTCTAATCTAGGTCCCAAAGTGACATTTCACCTGTTATTCTTAGTTGCTGAAAATATGAGTTCAGAATATACTATCTTAGAAAAAACAGTGGTAAATATGTTAAAGATGATAATCGCTTAAAAGTGAGGAAATAGCACAGTTTTTACTCGCACATTACGTAAGCTCAACGCATTCGGTGAATTCACTCCCACATGGCTTTTACCTGCACCAACGTTGATCAGGGGTCACGTAGCTGGTGCTGGAGCCATCAGCTCCGCTCTGCAGCGTCTCCCCTCCGCCCTGCAGTCCCTCACGTGTCTGACGTCCCCCTTCGCGCGCTGGGCGCGTTTCCAGCCGCACGCGACGCGCTGGGCGCGCGACACACTCCTCGCTGGCCTGGGCCCCGGCCCCTTTTTTGGCCAACGTTCAAGCATCTCTTTGACACAATGGGCGCATGTGAAGTTACCCAGCAAGGGAGGATGGGAAGCCAGGATGAAATAATAAGGTCACAGTCTCTTCTGGATCCGTATCCAAGGGGAAGCCAGGCCACAGCTCAGACCTCACTTGCGGCTCCTTCCAAGGCCAGCTCCGGCACGGGGCTGTCTCAGACTGTCCTGGCTTTGGAGCTCCCTGCTGCTTCTCTCTGCTCCAGCCAGGTTGCAGAATATAATTGCAACCTCCAGAAAGGAGGTGGGTGACTCAGTGTGGATTTTCATCATGAGTATTTGCTACAAAACTCTTGGCCCTATCCAGACTCCATCTCAGTGCCGCATGGACATGGCTGTAGGCTTTTGCACAGTGCTCACCAGCTATTCCTCGCCAGCTTCTTTTGCATCCCCTTACAAGGTTAGTAGTGAGCTTTCCTATCTGACGTGTAGCAAAGGGCAGCCCAGAACAGCATCAGAACTGCCCATTAACACTGGGCTGGGGGAGGCGGGGGGTGTCAGCCTAAGGTGCCTCCCCTGCAAAAAAAGTGAAGCCATGAAGGATGCATCAGAGAAGTCACCAGCAGCAGGAGCTCTCCACACCTCAGCAGATGGAGGTTCACACTGGGTAGTGAGGAAGCATGTGGTGACATCACTTGTGGACACCTTGGTATCAGAGTGGTTGGCTACTGCTACCAAGGAAAGGTACAGCGCGACACTGTCCTGCCCCATCATCGCTGGTCACCATCTGCTTGTAACTCTGCCTCATTTGTCAGTCACTTCTTACCTCTGCAGCAACGTGGTGGCCTTGTGGACAGAGCAATGCAGAGATGGTTTGGTGTGAGCAGAGCCTGTGTGTGCTGCAAGCAGGAGCCTGCAGGGGTAGCAGACTGATGTTCTCTGCCCATGGCGGAGAAGAAAAATAAGCCTAAATCTCTCCAGCTCCAGCTTATGCATGTTGGAGCCCTAGGCACACAACTCCTAGTTTTGACATCACTTGGAAGGTGATGAATGAGGCCAAAGCAGTAACTGGAGACTTCTCCAGCCTTTATCAAGAGAAAAAGTGGGGATCTTGGGGGAAGCAATACCTGTAACTGAGGATTAGGTAGACACTGCAGAGCAGGGCAGCAATAGGAAACCTCCCAGTGGACGTAGTTCTCCAAAGACGGGAGCTCTGGGACCAGTCACGTACAAGGGAAATCTTGGATAATCACGAAGCCAAAGTGCTGCAAAGGTCAGACTTACTTTCATTACAAGTTCTTCTCTAGTACAGGAGACAAGGTGGACGACCATCTCCAGCAATGAAGGCTAAAACTTGTGCGCTCAAGGGAATACTCTGAATGAAGAAGTGAAAAAAATGTACTTTGGTTCCAAGCAAGCCCTTAACAGGCAGTGGATTCTTTAACAGAGCAGCATTTCCAGAAAACAAAGAGTAACAGGTGATACGAACTAACAACATCACCTAACTCTATATTGCAATACTTTTTTACAAAGCTGTCATCGTGACAACTCAAGATCATTTTCTTCAAATTACAGCTTTACTCCTGAAATAGCCTCTGCTCTGGAACCAGCCATAACAGCACAGTGAGGAAGCAGCTTTCAGTAAATCACAAAATTCCTTGACAGGAAAAAAAAAAATTTAAGTGCTCTCTGGTCACAGTTGCGGTTGCGCATCAGACAGGTCCTCATGGGGTTGTTGCAGAAGGAAAGAAAACATTTGGAGTCTGTGTCACATGTCAAGAGACTAGCGAACATTTTCAGATATAATCGGTTGAATAAGGGGAAGGATAGAGTTTCCTCTTTTAGCTTTATAACCCCATGAGACTCCTGTCTAGGTATATAGAGACAGAAATTTGAGAAGAAATTGCTCTTGGTAACAGAGAACCAAGAAGAAATTGAGAAGAGCAGCCCTAAAACTAAAAGCCTTTTCTAAAGCATGCACAGTTAATTCTTGTGATTTTTAAATATACACCCTTGAGTATCTTGACTTTATGAGGCAAAGCCATTTTACTGACAGAGCCTGTAAAACATCTAATAACGTGCAAGAAAACAGAGCAAGAAAATTCATTGCCCATCCTCTTTACTGCACACCCATTTCACAGCACAGTTTCAGAACAGACCCAGCTCTCCATCCCAACACTCGCGTTCATTCCTACAGCTAAACTCCTAGTACACACAGCCCACATTGGCTACTGGACTACCACGATGTCGAGTGCTTACCAGCAAAATAACTACAAGAACAAAGCTACCACTTTGTCTAAGCCTTGTATAGTACAAGGTAACTTCACCTCTTCCCCCCAGGCAAGTTAAAAAACCCAAACATTAGTTGAACAGTCTCACCCACTTACTCTAACTGTGACAAAAACGCAGCAGAACATATTGCTGCTTGTTCAGATTCAAAGCAGTGTCAAATTTTAATTTTAATTTGATCATTGAGCATCGCCTTCTTGTGCTTCAGCTTTTCATGGAAGTTCTAAGCTTGTCCAGGCATCTTTATTTCTTAACAGTTTAATAAAGCAGGAGGATAGAATAGAACTGAAGAAATCACTAGTACTGAAGTAAGGGAAAGCAAAGCAGTGTTGCAGGTCCATAGCACTGAAGTGGATTCAATGGCCCTGTCCTGATTACCCCAAGGGAGGACAACGTATTACAAAAGTTGTAAGTGAATTGAGAGGATGAAATTTGTTCTGGGATCCCTGGACTCCTTATTTCACTCCTCCCCGTTGCAACCAGGACACACTGTAAGACCAAGGCAGAGCCTCCACGCCAGCCTTGGGGATTAAAATGATCGGGTATAAGACGTGCTTAGCGTATAGGCATCGTTCCTGGCAATTTGAAATATGGATTGGGTTTTTAAGCAGCAGCCAACAGAGAAGAGATATTTTAGGACAGACATTTCTGCAGTCTGGATATTTTGTCTGTCAAGATTTAAAAATCACAGGCATCATCCACCCATAGCAGGCAGAAGAACAAAACCAGGGAGATGGACATTATATTCGGTGCAGTTCTGGGTTCCCCAGTACAAGAGAGATGCTGAGCTTCTAGAGGGTGGAGCATAGAGCAACAAAGATGATTAAGGGACTGGAGCATCTATCATATGAGGAAATAATAAGCGAGTCGGGCCTGTTTAGCCTAGAGAAGATTGAAGAGGAAGTCTGATCAACATGTACAAGTACCTGAAGGGAGAATGTAGGGAGGTTGGGCCAAACTCTTCTCCATGGTGGCCAGTGACAGGACGAGGGGTAATCCCCGAGGGGTAACAGGAAACACAGGAAGTTCCATCTCCATGTGAGGAAGAACATGTGAGGGTGGTGATCAGTGGTGCAGAGTCTAGTTGGAGGCCTGTAGCTAGCGGGGTCCCTCAGGGGTCAGTCTTCAGTCCAGTCCTGTTCAATTTATTCATCAATGACCTGGATGAAGGCACAGAGTGCTCCCTCAGCAAGTTTGCTGATGATACCAAACTGGGAGGAGTAGCTGATACCCCAGAGGGCTGCGCTGCCATCCAGAGGGACCTGGACAGACTGGACAACTGGGCGGTGAAAAACCTCATGCAATTCAACAAGGCCAAGTGCAAGGTCCTGCACCTGGGGAGGAATAACCCCAGACACCAGTACAGGCTGGGGACTGACCTTCTGGAGAGCAGCTCTGCAGAGAGGGACCTGGGTGTCATAGTGGATGATAAGTTGACCATGAGGCAGCAGTGTGCCCTCGTGGCCAAGAAGGCCAATGGGATCCTGGGCTGCATTAAGAAGAGCATCTCTAGCAGGTCGAGGGAGGGGACCCTGCCCCTCTACTCAGCCCTGGTGAGGCCGCATCTGGAGTACTGTGTCCAGTTCTGGGCTCCACAGTACAAGAGGAATGTGGAGCTGCTGGAGAGAGTCCAGCGCAGGGCCACAAGGATGATCAGGGGCCTGGAACATCTGCCCTATGAGGAGAGGCTGAGGGAGCTGGGCCTGTTCAGCCGGGAGAAGAGAAGGCTGAGAGGGGACCTAATCAGAGGAACTTGAGGAAACAATTCTTAACAGTGAGGGTGACAGAGCACTGGAACAGGCTGCCCAGAGAGGTTGTGGAGTCTCCTTCTCGGGAGATCTTCAAAACCCTCCTGGATGCCACCCTGTGCCACGTGCTCTAGGTGACCCTGCGTGTGCAGGGGGGTTGGACTAGATGATCCCTTCCAACCTCAGTGATTCTGTGAAAAAGAAGGTTGCAGAGAAGAGGGAAGCACGAGCAGGCGATGCCCCACTCTGCCCACACTCTGCTCCAGGCCAGCTCACAAGTTGCAGCACTGCCGCCCGGCCCTCATCTCCTGTCCTGGGACAGGAAGGCTGGAGGAAAGAAAAGGAAAGCTCTCATTTGTCTCAGGCCACAGAAAGATCAATGTTGAAAAACAAAACTATCAGCAGAGAAACAAAGAGCTGACCGGAATTGATACAGGGAGAGCTGCATGGTGTTAATCATGAACCAGCGAGGTGGGTGAAGAGAAGGAACTCAGATCCTTCCACTTCTTCAGGAACGACACCCTCCTGCATCTACCGCTTTGAGCTTTCTTCAAAGGAGATCTGAAATAAAAACTGATAAAGACCTGACTTGTGCTTAAAATGGGTACTCTGCAAAATGTACTTCCTCGAGAAAGCTTTATTGCCTAAAAATATAGCACAGGAGGAAAACCATTGCTGCTCCTCTGGATTCTATTCAATGATATTTACTCCGACAAGGCCAAGAGAAAACTGATTTTCTCCTGTGGATAATGAGCACAGGACATCAGTTAAACTTTCAGATAGGCACAGAACAGTTGGTTGCGTTTCAGAACAATATTTTTAACATTAGTAAAACTAAAAGATCTTTTTTTTAAAAAAAAAAAAACAAACAAATTCATCCTTTCTCAGTTGCATTCATCTGTGACACTGCCAGGACTAGAGAGAAGTATAAGGTTTAAGTAGCGGCTTTTTATTTCTGCAGACAGCACAGCACATGGTTTGGTGTCTTCCTAGCTTGTATCACTAGTAGGCATCCTTGATAGAAGAAAAAAAGCAAAAACAAAAGCAAAGCAAAGCAAAACAAAACACAGCATAAAAACCCCCAAATCTCTAGGGTAACATCAACAACCTCAGATGATCTGAACATCTCAGTAACCTAGTTACAGGTTACAGAAGGAAACAGCACCTCATGAAGAAAAACCAACTGGACCAGTGGTATCTGTATGCCTTTTTCACAGCTTCCTTAAACCTCATTATTTATAATTATGCAGACCCCCTTTTACAAGGAAAAACAAACAAACAAAAAACCCAACAGCAAACAACCAAGGAGAGATAGTGAGAATCTTTTCTGACGGTGCATGAGAAGGGTGTCCACAAGTAATCAAGGAGGGTCACACCGTTATGTTCTACTTGGAGCTAGCCACTCTGTACTAACACCTGTCCAGTAAATAAATCCCAAGGTGTTCAGAGTTGTTTGGAGATTTCAAATCTCCTCTCCCAAGCATTACTATTTTTGGCATAATCACACAGAGAAACAAGTAGCACATTACTGCTTGCCCGCTGATGAAAAACCATGCCACCTTCAGAAGATGTTTCTTCTAGTACTTCTTGATTCTGTTTTTCTCCTTCAACTCTCTTCCTCCCTAGAAAGTTTTCTCCTTCACCTATCAATCACAGGTTACAATTTGTTCCAGTAAAGCCAATGAGCACAAGGGCATTATTTAAGATGTTAAAATTCAGATCTCCGATATGATTCAAAATACCTGGTTTTAAAAGTGGATACACTGACAAAGCCCAGAGAGAGAAGTCAATCTCCCAGACACGGACACTGGAGAACCCAACAGGCAGCTAAACTTGGAATGTCATTTCCGATGACCCCACATGATGTAGGTTCTTCAGCAACGTCCACAAGTAGCTATAAAGGACTGCACAAAGTTCTGCCTCCAAAGCCCAATATGAGTAATATTTGTGAGGACAGAGAAACAGCACAGAGTGGAGAGCTAGAACCCTGAAACATGCTAGGTGTAAATTCAGTGGATTAGACTCTAGTGGTTATGGGCAATGAAACAGCAAAATTTTCACTATATAAAATTTATAAATTTATTTTTTGTAAAAATCCAAAAAGCACGAAGACATCTCACTCAAAATACTGGTAAATCAAACCACACTTAGAAAAATGAAAGCTGATTTTATTATCTTATCCACAGCCAATCATTTGACATGAACATGCATACGTAATTTTGCTACGCACACACCACAGTTTAACGTTAGTTATTAAAGGTTAAACATACAACATACATTCTTACAAAAATGAGTCAAAATGCAAACGTAACTTTTAAACAAAACAGTTTTTACTCATTTAAAAAAACCTTTGTGTTGGGTACCATTTTGTACAAACACAGTTAATTTAAACAAATCTGCTCTTAGTTTCCTCATCGTTGCACATGAAAAGCTGCAATAGAAAATGAAGTCATCAAGGTATTTTTAAATAGCAGAAGTAGGCAGTCTTGCCATGCAGAAGAAGCAATATTAAATATTAGTTTTTCAAAAAAAGAAAAAAACACAAGTTTAAAAATATTTAGTTCAAGTCACAAATCTTTCCCCAGTACAGAGAAATCCAAATGCAACGCATAATTAGCTGCCACTTAGGATGGCTATTCTGGAAAGTTTCCAGAATTTATAATTTTCATTGATTTGGCACAGAAAAGAAGTCTGAGTTTACTTAAGAACAAGAAAGAGATTAAAAAAAAGGGTAAACAGGAAGAGAGAAGAGAAAAAAAAGCAAGAATGAATGAGATAGTAGTTGCAATCACTAAAAAAAAAAAATCTGTGCATCTCAGTCATTGCAGAATACTGTTTCTACAGCAGGTGCTAATTCCAGGTAATTGTTATTGCAACATGGATTTAATTTGCTTGGAGGTAGTCTCATCATTCAAATGCTTTGTTGTGTACCTAAAAACAAAAACAAAAAAAACAGGTTATCAGGTTTACAAGAACATAATTGAAGTCTTATTTTGGCACAGACAGACCCAGGAAAAAAGGAAGTTACAGGTTTAAGTTGGAATAAAACCCTTACCCAGCGTTCATCACCCACTCAACTGTTACACGAAGTCCACAAGAAGGACATTCTCTTCAGAAAATGCTTTTATTAATCAGATCTTAAGAAATGCATATAAGTTGGTTTTTGGCTCTGATGCTCATAGTCCACTTCACAGTGAACTCATGTTACCAACTTCAAACAGAATAGTGTTTCAGAGGCTTCTCCTTAAACCTTTCAAGACAACGAAAATCAATGAAAGTGACAACGAAGTCAACAACTTTTTCAACCTAATTTCCTGTTTATTTAAAAGTAACTACACTCCTAAACTATCTCTGCAGCCTTCAAATTTCTCAGGGGTATTTTTGAACTTATATTTGAATAGAAAGTACTGTATAGCCTCAGTATGGTGATTTCTTCACTTATCTTTCTCTTCAGTGCCAGCTAAAGGTAAATATAAAACTTGTTTCTGTAATTAAATTTATCATGTTAATTTAGTACTTTAAGATTTGCAATTGCAGTGATATATTATTATTTGTTCACCACAAAAATATACAATAGTTATTTAAAAGAATATATAAGTCTATTTCTTGTATTATATTTATAATTTATATTATATTGATATAGGGTTTTTTTTTTTGGTATTTGTATTTTCCAAAAACATGAGGCCTAATGTTCTCTAAAACCTAGAAAAGCTATTGCATTTGGTACTTTGCCCATGTGAAAAAGCTGAACATGATTAAAATATCTGTATGAATTTCAAATTATAAACAGCTGATCTCCCTCCAAATCTATACCACCTTCCACTGGCTTTTAAGGCAGATTATGTATCCCTTGAGAGAACATGAGAACTTCCAACACTCATCCATAACCAAAGACTCAGATCTGAACTTAACTTCCCATTACATCATCTTGAACCTCTCTGCCATCTATGCAAAAAACAGCTCATCAAGTTCTCCCACTTCTGCAGCTTTTGCTAGTAATTCCAAACTTGATTTTAAACAGTTTTAAGTATCATAACCAAGTAAGAATCAATTATACGAAATACCAGGATTGCTAAGATAAAAAAGTAGTACGAAATGGGTTAGTGAAGGATCATCAGGAGAGCACAGACTAAAATTCATACCACAAACTATAAAATAATGCACAATGGAGCAAGAACCTGAGCTGCAATTTTCTGTATTCTTTATGAACAGTGTCAACTATGAGAGGAAAGAATGAAGCTCTATCCAACTACATTCAGAATAGGTTAGTAAGAAAATGTTAAAACTGTTTTTTCTCTGAAAGCTTGGATTTTCACTGATCACCATTTCACCAATTGTGACTTGAAAGATGGTCAGAGATGAGCAATAAAATGATTTACCCACAAAAACACCCATATAAATTCTCAAGATCATCATCTCAGGTGTGTATATATATATATATATATTATATATATATGTATATGTGTGTGTATTTTTTTTTCCTTTAGCTAACAATCTGAAAAAAAGTTTCTATGGGAAACCTGTTAAAAAATAGTGTATTATTTCACTTACCACAACACATAAAAGAGGGAAATGAAATCAAAGTAGTTTCACTACTCGTTAAGAAAAAGAAAGCTTAACTGCACACCGGAATTTCCGTGCTTCGAAGTGAATGAACAACAATACCCAGTTACGATCAAACATTACCAGAGTGGTATGATGTTTTTTTCAAGTAATGATGAGAAAGAAGCCTTCATCTGCCTACCACTTTATTGCTATTTTTTGCTACTTCTCTGACATTACTAGCAGGTACTAACTGTACTACTAAAGCTGTATGATTCTATTAGAAGTCTTTATGTTTCTATAAGATGATTATTTTTATAACATCTCCCATCAATGTTATCTTCTTGTCTTCGATATTTATGGAGACTCTGTTGCTTCAATAACTCTCAAATAGCTTGGAAATAAGAACAAGACTTTAGTTATGGCCAAAGGAAAGTAACCCAGGCATTTCTATGGTAGGGAGGCACATTGTGCAACTGCAGCTTGTTTGGCAGTTCAGTCTCCATAGATGTGACCACAAAGCTACAGAAACCCACACCCTAGTTAACCTCTGATATGTACTATACTTTGCCATGAGTTCTTACTGTAGGTAGAACAGCTATTCAGTCACTACTACTTCTGCAGACTCATCCTACAGGCAGTTTACAAAAGCTTATCGTAGGGTAACAACTGCAAGTTTGTAACCTTGCTTTTAAAGCTCAGCAGCTTCTTCAGGTGTATCCACATTTGAAGACACACCTCAAGAGAACCTTGCAAAATAAACAAACAAAAAAAATATAGAGCTTTTACCCATTACAACGGTTGAACTCCTTAAACCTGAACCAAAGGCCGTGGACAATTTCTGCAAATTCAATTATTATTTCAAGTGAAAGAATAAAGAATACCTGAGAGCATTTAGAAGGCCTTCTACGCTGTTAGGAGGCTGGTCTTTAAGAACTTTGATGCATCCTTTCATCTAGAATTATAAAAAGAAAACCAGAAAATAAAAACAAAGAAAATATTTTTACATATAAGTATGAGCTTACAGAAGTGTTTTCTATTCAGCTTCTCAGATTCAAAAAAAAAAAAAAAAAAAAAGGTTTAATACTGCAGCAGGGTAAAGAGAGCTTCTTGATACTGGAAGAGAAGTAAGCTTTCAGTAACCTGCTTGGAGTGCTGCACATCTACAAACAAAGGAACACGGACATCAAACTGCTGTGTCAGTCTTAAAAAAATAACAAAAATCTTTGTTTACTATAAATCCATTATGAACAATTACATTCAGCCAGGGAGAAAACGACAAACTAACAAAATGGGATAACTGTTAGTTCAAAACTAAACTGCAGTTGTTAACAACACATATTCCGTAGATGATCACCAGGACCAGAAGCAGAAATTTAACATTTGAAAACTGTTTGGAGGACAATGAAACTAGTCAAAGTGAGGAATAAGCTGGATTCCACTTGCATATCCAGTCATTCTAATCATAGAATCATAGAATGCTTAGGGTTGGAAGGGACCTCTAGAGATCATCTAGTCCAATCCCCGTGCACACGCAGGGTCACCTAGAGCACGTGGCACAGGACTGCGTCCAAGTGGGTTTGAAGATCTCCAGAGAAGGAGACTCCACAACCTCTCTGGGCAGCCTGTTCCAGGGCTCTGTCACCCTCACTGTTAAAAAAATTTTCCTTAAGTTCCTGTGGAACTTTTGGTGCTTCAGTTTGTGGCCATTCCCTCTAGTTCTGGCCACCACTGGAAAGAGGCCAGCACCATCCTCCTCACTGCCTCCCTTGAGGTACTTATAGACACTGATGAGATCCCCTCTCAGCCTTCTCTTCTCCAGGCTGAACAGGTCCAGCTCCCTCAGCCTCTCCTAATTTTGACTTTTAAACACAAACACTATTATTATATATACTTACAAGCATTTCAAGACACTAGCTGAATTTCATAAAAACAGACTTTCCAGACCCTAACAACCATTTATGCACTGGAAGGTCTATTCTGTAATTCTCACTAGGCATGTATATGGTATGCTGACTGTAAATATCTTCCATTTGGTATCATTCCAAAGTATACATCTGTTACT
Source organism: Tinamus guttatus (assembly GCF_000705375.1). Next base: position 616,409 of record NW_010588538.1, read on the forward strand.
AGCACCTGAAGGAAAGAAAAGCAGCCTATATGCAATTTAACTCCTAAAATGATTGTTTAGTAACAGTAAACTTACATCAATTTTTGAAGTTTTGGCAAAAGCGCCCACCGGATGCACATGGTCATAGAGTATGATGACACCCACCATTACCCTCAGACAGAATGATACTGTGTCCTCATTTGTAAACCTGCTTCTGTATTCACTGGAATTGAAAAAAAATAGCATCATCTAACAAACATAAGATAAGGGTATTCATTTGTAAAGAGAAAAGAAGATCAAAGAAATAAATCCTGCCAGGAATCCTTGGAGAAAAAAAAACATTTTGAAGTTTTTCTTTTCCCTATTAATAATCTGACCACAACAGTCAGAGAACTCCTTCAGAAGAAATATCTGGAGGTTAACAAAGAAAAACTGTCAGGTCTAAAATACCAGCTGTTACATGATTTCAGATACTATTTGTAACTTCGACTTCCTTATCAAGACTTATTAATTTTGCTTTCAGGGCTGCCTCATCCTTTCCTCTCCAACTGCTTTCTTAAATAGGATAGACCATAGTAAGAATATAAACATAAAGAGCCTCCAAAACAAATGTACTGTGGCAATCTGTCTGAAACTAAATTAGACCTCATGTCTCATGCTTAAAGAGTTTTATTAATGGGAAAGTATTTAGAACCCAGAAGAAAGAGAAAAAAAAAACAACAATTTGACTTTCTGCTTATACTCCCAGAATTGCACAAATTTGCAGTGGTCAAAACACTGTCTTCTTGCCTGAAGCCACTTCATAATTCCCCAGATAGGGGCACTATAATTTGGTGCAGCCAAACTCGCAAGGAGGTACCATTCACTGCATTGCTCAGAACCCCTCTTTCAGGAGGCTCTAGGCAATCACGCTCTAAGAGTGTATTTTCCTGAATTATACATGAGAAAGCCATTTGTAAAAAGTGCCAAGAGGCTGTTTAGCTTTCATAGCCTCCCACTTTTAAATATTAATTTGCTCGGAAAAGTAGACTACATGATTTGCATGGCTAGCAAAAAAAGACAAGTTAGTCTCAAGTCAAGGGTAACAACTGAGTTGGTGAAAAGCAAACACCACTCTTCCTAGTTTCCCAGTGTGTTTCTTTCACCCTATGCATCACAGGTTACATCTTAAATACATCACAGATGATTCATAAGACAAACACTCTTCATACTCACGGGGTTTCCAGCATGACCCTGCACACACTAGCCATGGTGCTTAAACAGTCTGTAGTATTCTCTATTGGTAAATTTTTATTCTGCAGAAGGAGATAAGCAGTTTGCAAGTTAATTATGGTATAAGAGTAGGCTACAAAATCTAAATCAAATCAGTGATCGGATGACAAGTCAAGGGGGAGGAATTAAAAATATCAATACAGCTATGGTAAGTTATTAATGTGGCACTAGTTTTAGAAGTGTTATAATAAGAAGCAGTGGCTTAAGAGTCATGTTCACGCTACTGAAGTCTGCTGTACGGGTTTCTTGCTTATTTGATTTTAGTTAGAAAGACACACTATCAATATTATTAACTTTTGGAAAAAAATTAAAGAAAAATCTAATTTGGCCTTTAAAGACAGAAATTTCTATAGATGCACTTCAATATTACAAGTTACAAATGAACATCTTGAAGGTCTCTTGAAAAGGAGAGAAGGAAGCTGCATTTCAATTTCCTTCCTTATTTCAAGCACAGAAAATCAAGTTGCTTCCCTTTCAGCTTTCTGAAAGACAAATATAATCCAAATACCCCCAAAACACAGGCACCACCACTGTGGCCACCCCCCATTTCTTCCTGGAGGGAAGCAGTGTTGTAGTGTTAACTACACAACACACCACAAGGTGGCTGGCTAGCTGAGGTTACTCTAACTCCTGTAGCATTCAGGATAGACACTTCAAGCTTCTTAAAGCTCAAAAATGCAAGTTCAACTTCTGGATGACAGATCAGGCCAGAAGAATTCTGTGTTTTTTGTGTGATTGTTTTTTTTTTGTTTGTTTGGTTGGTTGGTTTTGTTTCCTAAAATGATGTCCTGCCCTGCAGGAAAAAGCCCCGCATTTTACCTCTGACACAAACTTTGTTGTGGCATCGCTTAAGGTTTTCAACATTGGCGTTGCTTCAGCGTAAAATAAAGACATTCTGTTTGCCAACTCGTTATTTACTTCATTTTCTCCCTCTGCCTATCAAACAAAAAGAATTAGTCATTCTGTGCACACACAAAAATATTAGTATAAGATTACATTTTATGCCATCTAAGGGTTACCTACTGGGACATTGTTAATCCTCATACGGCTCAAAGTTCTTCTGTAGTAGCTGAAGTCATTCTGTATAGCGGGATTCGTCATCTGTATAGATGTGAAAGCAAAACAACAGAAATCTAAAGACAAGTTTTCATAAAATTCAATTATGAGAACATGTTCAACCTTCTGAAATAAATAAGCCCGTGAGAAAATGGGAAGTGAGATACCTAAAACGTAAGGCCTTGTAAAAATGTTCAGAACAAGATCTAACAAGAACAAAAAAAGAACTCTGTCTTCTAATTTGAGATTAGTAGTTAAAAAAATGTTTTGCCAGTTTGACTGCGTGGATTAGACCAGCACATCAGTATCATTTCAACTGGGCTCTTCGTGCATTAGCAAGAAAATCAGCTGGGCTATGGATGTAACATAGCAGCTTCATCCCAAGAGATTACACTGAATTCAACTGAAGAAGCATGATTAATATTAATTGAAATATATCAAGTGCATAAAGCTAATATGATATTTCATCTGCATTTCATTTTAATCTAGCTCCAGGTCGTGAAGTAGGTGGTTTAGCATAGCAGAGATCTGCATGTCTAATGTGTCCCCTACTCTGGGACAGCACAGAGCCCAGACTGCTTCAGTGAACAGTCCTGTTTTCTTTCTTCTAGTCTTTGGGCTTATGAATTATATTGAGTTCTTACCTTAAGCTCATCAAATCTGAGTGTAAAGTGAAGAATTTCTGCAAACTGCTTAGCAAGAGCCTGCTCTCGCTCCAGGTGTTGCGTTGGTGAATACGGAGTGCTCGTCAAGGCTCCCAGGAGACCTCGCAATCCCGCCTCTTAAATGAGAGGAGACTGGTTTTCAATATACAAATGCACCTGCTTCTCCTATTTGTATGCATTGATACTCTGCATGCTAGATTTAAAATATCTATCTGCCAAAAGAAATGGTAATTAATAATGCAAAAAGGGGCTTGATAAATTGCTGCTTTGTGCCACTGTTACTACATTTACTTACAAAGCGCTATAATGCAAAGCTTTATTCAAATCTTTGCCTTCAATGTTTAAAATACACTTCAGTATCCTGTGTTAATGGACCGCAAACTCTTCAAGAAAATGAGACACAGATTTAAGAGACATACACCTACCTGCAGGAGCAAAGTAGCACTTTATTTAAGACAAACTGATAATCCAGGTTCTTACCCTTGAGGAAAGTACCTCAATTCTTCATCTAGGGAAGTAAACTCCTGAAAAAGCTACTTTTTGGACAGCAAATACACAAGCTCAGTGAGCTAAGCTAGTAACACTACCTAAGACTTACACGATAGCAAAGCATTTGCAAAGAACCAAATGAAGTTGACTATGATTCACCAGCCTGGACACAGACAGGCTGCTGTTGTAAAAGGTGTGAAGGACTCTTCACACAGCATTGAACCTACATGGAGCAAGCTCAAGCATTTCCACAGAGCAGGGAATTCCCAGAGTTCGCAAAGAATAAGCCTGTTATTTTTAAGTACTCTTTGTATTAGAAAAGTTGTTTCACATTAAAAAAAAAAAATCATACTCAATGGCTTAAGTCTACCAACACAATCAGCTGGTTAGTGCTCTGCACAGCTACCAGAGCAACAGGAAAGACAACCACAAGTCTGCTCCCACTCTCGGTCATCTCTCAGGTTCCTACAAATTACTTTCACAAGCAAGGAGGCTTGTAAATACAGGATCTTAAATCCAGTGCCTGAAAAGAACCTATAAAATAAGAGTTCTTATCTAATAAGAAGTGGCAGACCTAGATGTGATGCATGTCTGATTACAGAGAGGTGGGTGGCGAGGGAAAAGAGAAAGAAATGGCACTCAACTTACCTAGCCTTTGAGAAAATTCATAGAATTTCTTTAGTTTGCCTACTAGTGGAACAACTGCACCCCATGCCTTCTCTTGAAGCTTCTCATCACTGGGATGCTGTATTGCCTTAAATTAAAAAAAAAAAAAAAAAAAAAAAGGGAGGAAGGACAGGAATTAAAAGCATGCTAAGATTAATAATGACTGTGACTTCACTGAATATCTACCTGGAGCGACTGCTTGAAGAAACAGAAAGTAACAAAAGTGGCCATTCCCTCTCAAGAGGGATACAAGGTTCTCCACTATCTGCAGTTCTACCTACTGAGATGCTCCCAGTTAGCAGACACAGACTACACTAATCCAAGCCCGTTCCAAAAGCTCTGAATGCTTCTATTAAGCACAAGTATCTTGAATAGACAAACAACTTTGGCACAGAGAGGAAGAAATCATTAAATATAAAGCTACTCAAAATAATGAAAGTTACATAATCGCATCTAATTTAAACTGATGACTTAATTGGGGCATCTCTGAGCAAAACTGCTTACAGATCAAAAAAGGCTAGTTCTAATGTCATTGCCTACCACCAATTTCTGAAATTGGGAAGAAAGATCAAATACATTCAATTATGAATTTGGGCTAAAAATCAGAAACATTCAGGCCCAACATCCAGCCTCATCCAGACTTGATCTATTCCAGAGTTTTGAGGTACAAATGCCTAGACCCTGTAAGTGCCTAGACCTTTATAGTAAGCATCCAGAAAAATGAAGCCTTAAACTCAAACCCCGTAGGTCTAAGATATAAGTTAGACTAAAGAAGACTACACTCAATTTACTAAGAAAACAGAAATCAAAATGCACCTAATGACTCCTGCTGCCTCTCTACAGCCACGTCCTCGCTTTCAGGATCTGTTTCAGCCACCTCTGGGCTGTGGTAGCAGCACACTCCTTCCTCCCTGCCTTGGCTACACCTCTGCCGCCGCCACTGCCTCCTCCTCCTCTCAGGACTCTCTCCTTTCTCCGTGGGAGCTGCAGACTGTTGCAGTGACAGACGCTCCTGCCAGAGCCTACAGACTCTCCCTGAACATGTTCCTTCCTTGAAGGACAAATGAGCTATCTCCCCTCCTGAGGGTCTTGCATGACCCAGTTCTGCTTCTTAAACTTCACATGTGAATTCAACAGAGACAGACTGAGGAAAAACTCAGAATACTTATTAAAGTGGAATGACTATGAGTATCTAAAATTCATCTGGAGAGAGCAGAGGCTAACCTAGTAGGATTTATCAGAGCTAAGTGTAACCTCCTCCCTTTGAGAGTCCCTGATGCTGCATCTGTTGCAGAAGGGCAAGAGCTTTGAGGAGGATTTGTTCCACCCTTGCCTGAAGGTAAAGGACGAGTGGAGTGAGGTGCTATGCAGAAACCTTGCTTCCATTTCAAACACTTCCTTTTAAATATATACTAAATAAAAGGCAATTAAAGGAGTATGAATATGGAACATCTTTTGTCTTAGGACTCGCACACATTGGACTTCCCAAGTTATCATGGAAAATGAAAGTCAGACTGCTCAGCATCCAACTGCAGCCACATCATGCGCTTCCCAAATCAGCTACCAATTCAAAAATAGGTTGTTTGGCTTTGGCAGAAATATAAGGAATGCCCAAGAGCAACAACTCTTGACAACTCTTGTTCTCTTGTTAAGGAACATCTTTTGATATTATACACGTGCATTACTATTACTCAAACAAGTGACATCTGTTCTAGTAAAAGGGAATTATTCCAGAGCAGAGCTCCCTTTAAGACATTAACTTGAATAGACAAAATGTTCCTGCAAGAGAGTCACCACCTCATGGTGCTGGAAAGGATCCCACATGAGCAAACCTGGGTTATGCAGAGTCGTAACGTCCTTGCTCACCTCTCGGATTTCGTGGCCAGCTCCTCTATATGACTGCAAATCTTCCAGTATTCCTTCTGCATCCTTTAATACTACATTCACCTGATTATATATTTCCTTTTCAGACTCTGTAGGTTGGGCATCTAAACAGTAGAACATATTAAATACATATATATATATATATATACATATATATATATAAACAAAAACATGGAGTTCATAGGCATCACCTAAGGGAAAATTCTTCCTAGAAATAATTAAGAATCTTTGTCCTCTGAAGAGCTACTACAATACATGAGGATATCCAGGAAAAGTCACTGTATTTTTTCATCTTTTAGCTTTATTTAGCATTCCAAATTATCAACCTGGAATCAATCCTTCCCCACTTATTTAAAATTATGTTGGGAAAGGAAATCATGACAATTTTTCTTTTCTAATTTTATAACAACATGATAAGTAACGCCCATCTTTAGATGAAGAAAAGACTTAGGTGAGTATCTGAAAAACACTTTCAACTACAGACATGCTTTTACAAGAGGCATTCATTTATACTAAAACTTTATACTAAAATCATTGCATTAAGTTTAATTAATTTACTTCTCCCTTGCTTTCCAACTGAAAAGCTGGGAATGGAGCTATATTTCTCTACTTCTAACTGTATTTAGTTCTCAAAGCATGTTCTTTATTGCACTAATTGCAAAATTATAGTTTAGTACAGAAGGATCTAGCATCTCCAAGTTTTTCCATAACATGCTAAATACTTATCAGAAGGATATTTGAACATCACTTCAGAAAGTTGCACATACCTGTTTAAATAACTGTCATTCACAAAAGAAAGTATGTTCTGAGGAAAAAAAACTATTCATCCAAGAAACAGCTATAACATTAAAAATAAGCACTTATACAAGTATGTCTCTGACCAGATTTACCTGATAGGAGATCAATTAAAAATATACAAAAAATAAAAAACTTAAAGCTATGAGGTAATTCCTTTTACCTCAATCTATAAAAAAATAGTTAGGATAATGGCCAATATCAAAAAACTTTCAAAAAAAACTTCTTCCATTTACATGGGCAAAACAAGTTATGAAAGTCAGAATATTAACAAAAGGACTTTAAAAAAAAAACCCACAGTCATCCAATCATCTGTGGACTATTTATTCTCAGAATTTTGTGCAGTTTAAAGAGTCTCCTTTTTTTTTTTTAAATACAGTACTTCGTTTTTTTTCATGATCTGTATGTGTATTACTCTCAGTAAAGGTAATGGAAGTTAGGCACATATGAAAAATAAAGACAATATCCTAGTGTTACACACTAGAAAAACATTATGAAACAAAGTCTGTGTTAGGAGAAAATGAAATTTCGCATGCATTGCTTGTCTGGAATTTCCAGTAATTTCTTTTGCATAATGCCTTTTTTTTTTCCTAGTTTAATGCATATATAGTGGGCATTAGTAGTAAATATGCTTATATAGACCTTGCAACAGTTTTAACAGTTTAACTGACTTATTTTGAGAACCATCTAGGATGGTTCTCAAGGATGGTTTTCACACGTTGTAGTGTGAAAAGCTTATGGCTCCTAAAAAAAAAAAAAAAAAAAAAAAAAAAACGCATGGATAAGAGCACCACATTGATTAGGCATCGAGTAAAAGTGGCCAATGCTTTTTAGACCATCACAAGAATCACATTTATAATTTTGAAAGCTGCTGAAGACTGCTGTAAGAAATGAAGACAAAAAAATGAGGGAAGAGAGCAGACAGGTAAGCATCAGCCGACCGGCAGCAGTTCATGCACCAACATGAAATGCTCTAGTGGAATACAGAATAAAACGTGAAGCTCTGCAGCATTCCAGATTGTGCTGTTAAATAATGCAATCAAGACTTGCCACTTGGATTGTCTCACGCCAAGCACATCTCCCACCTCTTGAATTTTTCAAGTCTTTTTTCCTTCACCCTCTCTGCTAAGGGGGGCTCATTTTTCAAACATGGCTGGGGACAGCGGAAGGGTCCATGAATATTCCTCCTAGTACTCTTGATTTCAAAACCCACAGGCAAGCAAGACAGATATAATTGCATTCAAAATTTTAAAATTGAAAACCAGCCTTCAGATACAAAATGTGGCATGAAGGGCTGGCCATGCAAGTCAACCCCTCCACCTCTCATAGCCTGTTTTGCTTAGCATGTAGTCAGCCAATTACTGTATTTCACTTGACTAATGTGTTGCTGAAAATCTTAAGCAATAGTTTATACTTTTTTTTAAAAAAGATATTATTATAAAAAACCTCCAAATATGTCTCTTTCAAAATTCAGTGAGCTTTCAGATTATTTCTTTAGTATGAATTTCATTTTGGGCGCAACTAATCTTCAATTGAAAAAAGCTGTAAATCTGATTGTCCCAATTAGGTTCCTCTCCTATCTGTAATTCTTCTATGCCCATAAGGGTTACATTTTTTTTTTAATCTAGCAAAGAACACAAATTAAGAAAACAAATGTACTTTCTTCCTTTTCTTTCTTTTTTTTTTAAAAGAATATTTGACATTCTTTTTAGGTTCACCTCACATTCCATCCAGGATGGATTTATAAGATAATGTAGAACGTGTTCAAGCCTCATTATAAGTTATTTGCTTCTCCAGGCTGGTTTAGGGCACTGTATTCTTCAAGCCCACCAAAGATGGGAAAAAGGGAATGACTCCTCTTTCCAAGCTGTGGTGGAAGCTTAAGTAGATGGAGGTACATTCCCATATCAGTATTTATCTGTGCATTTAGGCTACGTGACTGTCATTTATGAATCACTAAATCTGGAGCTCATTTCCCTCAAAGTGCAGGGCCCAGAAGAAGAAAGTGAGCTATGCTTAGGGCATTCATTTTGACAACCAAGGAAAAGCAACTAGCAATGCCAGACATCCAAAGGGCGGGACGAAGGATGCCTACTATGTCAGGCATGTGTCCCCCCCTGTCCCTTACCTGAAGGCAAGTTCCTATCACAACTGTACTAAGTTTTGTATTTACCTGGCAACATTTCCCATCAACAAAAATAAAACACATACACAGGCAGAAATACAAACAGCAAGCGCAGCACAGCTCACATGTCCAGGGGCTTGATATTGTTGCCACGGGGGTCAACCCCCAGCTATTTAAGCCAACTTTCCTGTATTCTATGCAATACTAAGGGAATGCTGAGGTACCTTTGCAGAAGTGAGGAATGTTTCACTGTTTTACTTCGTCCCTTCAGCGGATTTTAAATTGAATGGGAATGTGACTGCACTAGATACAGCATAGATCTGGAGCTGGGAAAGCTCACACGGTAACGTATTGAAGACAAAAGAGCAGGCTTGAAACAATACACAAGTGCTCTTGGGTGAACTACATGTTATGAAGGTACGAGAACATACTGCATGCCAGCAACACAGGCTTAGTGACAAAAAATCTGGATAGGTACAGAACTAATAGGGACAGAAAATTGGGATTAGAAGTTTATTTTGCACAGCAAACAGTATTTAAATCACTGTTTTTTTTCCAGGGAAGAACACATCAAGTCTTCTAAAAAAGGCTGGGACCAAAAAATTTCAGACTGCTACAGATTGAGGGGTTGAACTATCTTTAGATTCGTTATTACAGAGAGCACTATCGTCGTGGTTGTTCTGAAACAGGGCCATGTTCTTTGCAGGCACTGCAGAACATTGCTAGCTGGAGAGGAGCACTTGCAACCAAAAGTCCTCTGCATTTTAGCTACTGTTCAGGAATTTGAAAAGCATTTACACTATCACAGTAATGACACCAATGTTGAGCTGCAAGTCTCTCAAGTTCTATGTGCTCATTTATCATTTCACAAAACGTCCTTATAAAGTTGAGCACTTTTCTCAGGTCATGTTATGAGTGGTACTGCACAGACATTAGCAGAAAATTTAAGCCAACTATTTGTTTGAACTAGCTAAGTGAGTAACTGAGCAGAACATAAGTGTATCCAGCATTAAGGTGATGAAAACTGCCCATTATAGCATTTATCAAAAAAAAAAATTTTTTTTGGAGGTATTCTGACTCACTCTGTGTGATTAGCTCACACAAAATCACTGGAATCTAAGGCCAGATAAAATACCTGAAAATCTTAGAAACTCATTTAAAACATTTTCTACATTCAGTGTCTGTATCCCTATAAAGCTCTATGGAGATTACATTTTGACTATGTAAGGTATTGTGTGAGAACCTTATAATTAATGGGCTCACACCAAAGATCTACATGGATTTATAGAAGAGAAGATTTAAAATAGTGTATTACTGGGCCAAGTGTAACATTGCATTGGCAAATTTGCTTTTAATTTGCTTATCCACATGAAAACATAACATTGAGAATCACAAGATTAAGTGCCAAGTCTTGAAGAAAGATCTTGACTGTGTCAAAGCCAAGATTCTGTCAAGGCAAACTATCTGAAACAGAGTAGAAAGAAGCAGGGATACACAGTATAGCAGCAGAAACAAACGCGGGACAGAGTTCAGAATGAATAAAGAACAGTCTAACATGTCAGCCATAATATCAGTAACTTCATTTGACTGCATATAGAAACACTTTATGTCAGCAACCTGCTTACTCGCATGCCAAATCTTGTTCATGCTCAAAACATGCACTTTAAAACAAAGTTGACAGCTGAAGAATCAATATACTAAAAAATTAAAATCAACAATTATTGCAATTGATTTTAGAAGTATGCCTCTTGCATCCAGCTAACTTGAATTGAATTTAGTCCTAATAAACGGTCTAGTATTTGCAGAGCAAGTTAAGCTCTACAACTCCAACATTCTCCCGCATCAGTTCTCTCTAAGTCACTAAGTTATATCTGTTCTGACAGAATAATGTGCAAAATGTTAATTGTTTTTAACCGGTTTTGCTTTCTGATTTTTGAACAAGGCACTTGAACATGTTCCTTTTATGACTGATTTGTATGGTGTACCATGCCACTGCCTTGTAGTAACAGCATATTCAAAAAAGACAACTGACAGTCAACAGCACAGGACAAGGGTTTAGAAATCTTTACGGTCATTAAAACATAAGCACTCTCTTTTTTGAATTAGAATTAATATAACCAATTGCTACTATTTCACCAGGCACAATGAAAAAAAAAGTTTAGAATTAGAAAAAAATAAAATATATCTCAAATTATCTTTTTTTTTTTTTTGGTTATAGCATTCCATTGCATCTTATTTCATGGGCAAAAACCACTTAGACATTAGTTCACTTATTTTACACTTGCTGGTGCACGGCTGGGTAAAGCAATAGCATATCCAAAAACAGTAATAAAACATGCATAGCAACAGCCATCAACACTTACCTGCCATTCTCTGACTCTATTATATCATGCACCAAAAACAAAAGCAGAAAGAGTAATATGTGAAACTTCCAGAACGCTTGGCATTGATCAGACAAGCGTTTCTTCTCTTCACAAGCAATTTGGGTTACACATTTTCTGAGCCCCTCCTTCAAGGAGGTATGAAGTTCACCACCAAATTTCAAAGCCAAATCAAATAAGCTGCACATATATACCTTTAACAGGATGATGTTAGAGAGCTAGGAATAGTTTTGGTGAGCCAGTCGGTATTTTCAGCACTATTCAGCACATAGTAGTGCACTAGAAGTGCACAAATTAGAATTAGGTTCCATGTTCAGTCCTCAATGATGCGTATCTCCTTGCAATTTTAATAGGTCTTCAGTAATCCAAATTCTTTTTGAAGTTTTTGGCTTAGAATGAGAGTCATATCAGACTCCATAATTTAAATATAATCTGAAAGCTCTCCCTGAAACAAAGACTTTACATTTTTAGAAACTGCAATTATTTTAAAACAGATTGTTTTCTGCAAGCACTCACTGAACTATTCGTAGCTCAAGCATGCAAAGCTGTTAGAAGAATGGCAAAGTGAAAACATACATTTAGTACATGACAAATGCAGTCTACTGCAGGCAAAGAGTAATAGATATATAAAATCATCTTCTCACTTTCAAAATCAAGGAAAAAATTTGGCCCCTGCTCAAGGTCTGTGCATGTCAAAACTTTAAGAAGGTTCCCCATGTTAAGGTACCTGCCAAGACAAGAATGAGAGAGAAGAAAATTTCCCTTTACAAAGAGCAACAGCCCAATTGTAGTTGAATGCAGTGGTGAGGGGAGAGCCAAGGAGCTCCACGAGGCAGCAGCGTGGCCTCCAGGCCTCCCCGCTGGCATGTCCTGAGCAGAGGCACCACACGGAGGGCTGCGCGCCCTCTTGGCGAGCACCGACACGGGAGTCGCGCTACACGTTTTGAACCTGATGCGACAACACAGGTGAAGAGCTTTGATTTTTTAGAAACCCTGATCGTTTTGTCAGAAAGCCATCAGAGGAAGTTGTATCAGGATGCAGTGTCCCAAACGCTACCCTAGGTAGCCACAGATCTTTTACACCAGATGCCTAAAACATTTGTGAGGCCCAGGCAGGCATCATTCCTTTTTGGACTTTTGGATGTCAAAATACACTCTAGGCGAAGCATGGATAAAGAAACCAGGATCAGACATGATTTAGTACTCACTCTCATGTAGGACAGCATTACAGTGAACAACTGCTCAGCACACACTACTATGGCATACTGACACAATTCTTCGCTTTATGATTACTTGATTTGCAGGCAGATGAGCAGACATCACTGACCACAGAGACCCAAAATGACTAAGCACAGGAAAACAAAATTTACATGGTAGTATGATGGTGGCTTGGCTACTACTTGAGAAAAAGAAAATCAAAATCATAAGAAAACACCCACACATGCAACCCTTTTTCAAATTGCAGATTTGCAACCGAGTGCCCCTGGCCTTCACTGCAGCGGGTACAAGCAAACCTCTTGTCACCATTTTAAATGCACCAGCTGTGAAGGGCTAAAAGACTTACTTTCAAAATCCAAGAAAAAATGTGCTGCATTGTGGTCTATGTCCCTGGTTAGCACCTTAATGAGATTACCCATGCCAGCAAACCTAAAAATAAAAATGGCAAGATAATTTAGTTCCAATAATCATTTCCTATCTTCAGTCCATGCCTGGGGCTCGGCTGGAGCAGGGCTCCCATCCACTTCTGCACACGACGGATCCATCTCCTTGCGGTGAGAGGCAGCAAACGTGCCCTTGGCAGGGCACCTCTTCTCCCCTTCTTCTGAGGGGGAAGCAGTGATTGAAAACTGAAGAGTAATCATGTTCACAAAAATAAATTTTTGGATTATTGTTCCCTTTTCATCTGCAGTTTAATACAACTAAAGAATTATGGTTATTTACAGAGTCTGAGTGACTGTTTTGTGTAACTGCAGCAGCTCACAGCCAATAAAATATTACTGCTTGGGACCAGAGCCACCTCATATGAGCCTGGTGTTACTTTAAATCTGCTTTTGAACATCTCTCTACAATCCAAAACAAATGTGATTTCAGAAAGCCTCTTAAGCAGTAGTCATCTGTGGCCAATGAACAGTTTTCCCCATTAAATCAGGTAAAATGACAAGTGACTTAAACTTTTCCAAAACAAGGAGATAATCAAGTTTCAACTTGATTCTTCTTATGTTTGCTGTGAAATCCTAGCTAAAAGAAAAGCAGAAGAAAAAATAAATAGCAATTAATCTAGCTCAGATAGATTCACAAAACAATTGCAAACATTACCCACGTTTCAGAAATCAGTGTCTTTGGCAGGACTAAGAAAAATGCATGTCATGAAAAGCCAGCATTTTCAAAGACCCTCCCGATGGTTTGGAGACTTTATGATCCTGAAATAAATTTTAAGAATAATTACCCTGAAGCATCAGCAGGTCAGTGGGTGTTGCTGCACAACAAACTCATGACACTACCTTGCAGAATTACCCCATTTCAGTGTCTCTCTGAAATATTCATTCTCATGTTCCAAATTAGTGCAACTCTATTGGAGCAAGGTTTATTTGGAGGGAGGCATCATGATGCTAAGAATCAAGAAAACTGAAGCAATGTGAAGTTTTCAAATCTGCCAGCAAGACATTCACAGTCTGGGAAGTGCTCAAATACACAGGCATTCTTGAACAAACCCTTTCAACGGGGCAATAAAAAGGCAGAAATAAAAGTTGCCTAATGCCAATTGAAGCCTGTACTGATCCAGATTCAAAAAAACAACATGCCAATCTCAAAGCAGTGTTTTAAGTGGATCAATTCTACTGTTAACAGGCAAATTGCAAATTAAAAGCAAAGGGTGTCAGACGCCTAAAGAGAACTTTATGTGCAATTACTCACATGCATTCACTCCTCAGATGTATCATCCCTCTCCATATAAATATCTTCATTCCCTCAAGCAAAAGTCTATGTAGTTTTGCCTTTGTTTTGGCCAGTCTCATAATAATTTACAGGATCATGCAAGTAGTTTAAACATTTTGAAGCTTAGAGAAGAGCAGCTAGTAACTGCAGAACAGATGGCTTAATGGAAATCCTACTGCTTCCTAGAAGGAGTGAGATAGGGACTCAGTTTTGCCATACAAACACCTTCTTACAGGTATTTGCATTCATTGCCCTCCAAAATTTGCAAATATTGATATATGGTTTCTTTTTGGGGAGTGAGTTTAACAAGTAGTAAAGCACAATAAAAGGTTTAACACTATGGTGAAACAGGAAATATGCAACAGGTCCAAACATAAGATACCCTAACCTACAGGTAACGTTCTGCAAATTCCTTCTTTCCAAATAAAGGGAGAGCAACAACCAAAGGACTTGTGATGCAGAGATTAATACAGAGGTATATGTTCCCTTCTTAGTAAAAAAATTTTGTGGCAGTTTTAAGCATGCCATAAAAAAGAAAGGTTTACAACTTTAGCCACAACACAGTGGCTACACAACTACTTAGATAGCAGTGAAATCTGGAAATCTGCCTTTAGAAGAGATCGCTTTTGTTTTCTTGGTGGTGAAACTTTCATTATTTAGATAGCAGTGAAATCTGGAAATCTGGCAGAAGCTGGACAGGCACACTACTACTTTATGAAGATGAATTCTAATAGTTACTCAGGATCTCAAAGCTTCTTTTTTTCTGTTTTATGTTCTGAGTTCCTGAATTTACAATTAGGAGTCATTCAGCAAACCAAGAAAATTACATAATTTGGCTGCAAACCCAAACTGTAGCATCTGTCATCATTTGATGGGATGTGCCTTTCCTGAAAGAACTTTATTAAATCAAATCTTACATCTTGCACCTGTGCAAGAATTAATAATAATCTGTAATTTGCAAGTTTATACGCTTCTGCTGGCTCTGATTCCTACCATCACACCACTGCAGTTGCAGATGCCCCTGTGCCACGTGCTCTAGGTGTCCCTGTTGGAGCAGGGGGGTTGGACTAGATCTCTAGAGGCCCCTTCCAACCTCAACTCTTCTGGGATTCTGTGATGGTTTCAGACACCATGCAGAGGTCCCTCAGAACAGTTCACAGCTCCCAAGGCAGTTCTTGCAGTTCAGGAGGTCTCCTTTAGTGTGCAGTACTCCCTGGAGTGTGCAGTGCTGAGTACGCACCCTGTATACCCCCATCAATCACCTCCCAAGGACTGCACAGCCCTGTCCATGCAGGCATGCCCGTGTGCTATTTCAGCATCACTATTTTGTGTTCTAGCTAGAATTAACACTGTTAATCTTCACCTTCAAGATCCCATGGGGGCTGGACCAGAGGAAGTTTCTGCTATCAGTGTGCCCTTACCCTCTTACTGCACAGAACAATTTCTGTTAAGGTCACACAAGAAGAGTTGCTGGAAACAGGGGAGAGAAAGCGAGTTAAAAGAGAGGCTGCTGCATCTGCAGAGCACCTGGGTGAATCCCTGCTTGAGCAAACTAGCTCGAGATGGTCTCCAGGCCCTGGGCTCTCATCCAAGGCTCCTGACAGAGCCAGGGTTACCATGGATTCTTGTTCTGCTGGCCCCAAAATACATGAAAGGGATGATCGCTCACGGCTTGAGGATGAGAGAAAGAGAGGAAAGGTATCTTCATGCCAAGACGATGACAATCTGCATGCAGCAAAAAGTAAGAGCCTACAAGTGGACTAGTCACAGTTGTCTTTGGGGTCCTCTTCTGCTACTTGATGCTCTGTAAAAATATCAACATAGAAGATTCTGATAGTTTTTATAAAGGTGTGTCTCTGTAACCAACCACCACGGTCGCATGCGTGGTTAGTCTTG
>NW_010588538.1:632585-643592 GCF_000705375.1 Tinamus guttatus
GAGCAGAATTACTTCTTTAGAAAGTGAGATCTGGTTCCACTCAACTAGCTCTGATGTTAACTGTCAGTGTCTACTTGAGGATGTCACCTTCCAGTGGCAACAGGGTCCTCCTCAAGCACAGTGCCACCCCAGTCAGCTCCAATTCAAGAAAGATTTAATTGCCTGGGTAAAGGCCAAGGATCACCGAAAGCTACTCCAACCGACTGCAGTTTCTGTTGTGTAGTTTGACCTTGTCCCAGGGCTGAACCACCACTTACGGACTCAGAGCATTCACTGAAGATGACTCTTTTGGGGGGCAGAATCTTTTGATCCACAATTGTTCAAGTGCAAAGGGAACAAAATCCGCAACAAAAATTGTAATTTTTATCTAGAAGAATTTGGCACACTGCAATCACAAATGTCAAAAGTATTCATGTTCCTGGTTATAAGAACAGCTTAGATTGCTACCTACTCGATCTCTCATAACTTCAGAGCAGTCATCTCTGTCCAATTTCTTTTTATGGTATTCGCACTGAGAAAGGGACACTATTATTTGTGGCCCTTTAAAATTGGAACAATTTTATCCTCAGGGAAGATTCACTGATTTCAGGATTTTTATAGCACAGTTTCCAAAGGTAAAATGACAGTGCAAGGGATTCAGCAAAATACAGACTTTTGAACATGTTTTGTGGCCAGGAATCCATTATCGCAGGTCAGATCAGGGGAAAAAAGTAATATACATTATTAGTCTCTTGGCAAAAAACTACCCATCCCTGTGAAGCTGCCCAGAATCCTCCGTGACTTACTCTGCACTCCTAGCACAACGCGTGGGTCACGTGGAACAAGTTGTGGAAATGGGAGGGCTAGCCAAGAACACGGTTTCAAACTTGACCTACTTCTGTGGAATAAGACATACGGAATGCCACATTGGATTACCCTGATTTGCCCCATTTCAGCCTTATGGGGTTGTATGATGTTGCATGCAGTGCCATGATCAGACAAGCGGAAAGCAGAGGCATATTTTCAAAACAAATCTTGCACGCATGCCCTTCATGCTGAAAATATCCCTGACACATTTCCTTTTATTTTTTTTCTCTCTTCCCTAAGCAAAGCCCAGAGGAAATTTAATAGAAATACATGATGCAACCAGATTCAACCAAGCACCAAAGACATTTCCCCTGTCCCTCACCTGAAAGGGGAACTGATTGCATTTGCAATTGGGAAACAGCTGGGAAAAAAAAAAATTCTTGGTAAAAGACAAAACACCAGCAACATATTTGAATGTGAAACATCTTGCATTTTGCTTCGGTCTACTGGAATAATAGCATACTTTCAGAATACTATAAAACAGCTACAGAAGTAGATGCAAGACATTTGTGATCCTGAAACAAAAATGCCTGCTTAAAGAAAGTTTCAGCTTGCCTTTTAGAAGGCAACACCCCTGTGGCTACATTGAGCAAAGCTCAGGCCAGCTGAGCAGGAACATCCCTAGTGTGAAGACTGCTCTGTTACCACCCAGGCTCACCTAAGCTTTGGAGGTAATTCAGCATCACACTACAACAAGCAAAGCACACACAGTTAAATAGCAAACACTTTCTTTGATGGGGGAGAAATTGTATTTTTGGTTTTCAATTGGTCAGGCATGTGTGGCACAAACCTCTCACGCAGACAGATTATGATAATATTATATTTTCTAATTGAAAAGAACATAAACCCTGCACAAACAGAAACCAAGCTGAATGCCTCTCTATAATGTTTTTTCTAGCTTGACAGCCTTATCAGCCTGGCAATTTTTTCAAGGCTTACTGAACATTTTCTGCCTACAGTATCTTGCCACAAGTAGCAAAAGGCAGTGAAGAAGTGGCTGCCCACATTCGCTGGATCAAAGAAAGACCTTAGCAACACACGGTATCAAAAGCAGAAGCCAGTTGGATTCAGAGCTGTTTTCTTTCCTGAAGAAATAGCTCAGCTTCACAGCCAGTGACAGTATTTCTGCACTCAACCTTAAAAACTAAAAGCTGCAGAGACAGAAATAGGCTTGTGAACGACACTGCAGGAATTAGTCCTTTCAAAATATCTTAATATTTTCCTTGGATGACATGTTTTTTTCCTACAGTATTTCTCATTTGACCAGTGAAGAAACCCTCTAAATTATCTTCACCTGCACTACTGATATTATTAAAAGGGTTGAAAGTAATTAAAGAAACAAACTTAAATCAAGTCAAAAAACAATAGTAGTACACATTGGTCAGATAAGAAATAATTTTCTGAAATAACAGGGAGAGAAAAAAAGTAGCTATTGCTCAGTTTGGAAAATAAAAAGACCAGCAAGTAAAGTTGGCCTCATTTTCAGGAATGACATTAGTAGCCCTAATGTTTTTAGAAAAAAAAATATATCAACTTGGATACTAACACTCAAATTTAACTCAAATCCTTGATTAAATGAATACTGGAAATGTCACACTCATCACTTCCAGGAACACTTTAATAAATAAATAATTTTCCTTCATTACTAGATCAGATTTGTCAGTTTGCATGTCTACTCTTACAGAGCTTCCCTATCTAAACCCAGGCAAAGATCTCGCTCTACTGTTTTCCACTGCTGACATCTAGTGGGTAGCTCTTCCACATGCCACTGACTAGGAGGAATTTGTCATAATCTCTTCCCTGAAGAATAAAAAAATGCAAGCCAAAATATACTACTGAATGCCAGGGGTTTGAATCAGCAATATCTTACCTCAACAGGGAAAAAGGGCTATATTGCCACGCAGAAAATACTTCTATACATAGAAGTATTCAGCATACTCACTGAAAGTGGTCCTTAAAACACTCACGTAATGCCACCTCTATTGATGTCAGTGTTTTGGCTAAACTGAATTTGATGCAACAAACTGATTTAGTCGAAACTGAAGTTACTTTTTTTGTGTGTGCGATCACACCAGGTCTCCTTGCTGCAGGAAAGGATGGGTTGAAAACCTGACACACCAGGCAGAGAGCTCTGCTCAGCACACAGTGAAGAACAGGCTCACAGTCCTGCAGTCAGTGTTCACTCATTCATTCCCTTTTCCCTCTCTGAGGGAATAAAGGAAAAGACATCAAAGAATCCACCCCTCCTCTTGGAGGAGAGGAACGGGATCTTAAAACCCTGTTGATCCTGCCTCTCTTCAGAGGCAAGAGTTACTCTTCGTGCTTTCTATCCGAATTCTACATAGCACTTAGTATTTAATTCAATTGCAAACGTCAGAAAACCACTTTGTTTAGCTCAGAGACACTTTGATCTTAGTGCAGTTTATACTTTGCCTTCTCCAGGGAGGCGGGAAGCCCCGACTCCTTGCAGTGCTGCAGCTGCTCCAGCGGAGGTCACTGCTTCACCACGGGACCTTCCAGGTGCCACCAAGCTCCGACGACCCCGGTACCATCCCAGGGCTGCCGAGGCTGCCAGCAGGAAACTTCCTCCCAGCCCCAAACACTGCCCAACACCAACCGCGACAGCAGCACGGGAACACCCTGCCAGATCTGTCTTCTTTAAGCAAGCTTAGTGCCTTCCATTTCCATTTTCTTGCATTGCAAGAAAAAAAAGCCAGGAAGGAAACAAAGATCCCCAAATTACTACATTTAACAGGGGAAAAAAAAGCCCACGAGATGCAATCACTGAGAATGGTATTGCCCATTCCTTGGCAGGGGAGTGCTTTGCATGACAGAGCTCTGATCTCAGCCTGGTCTGGACTGATGCTGCTCACTGCTCAACCCAACGTTAAGGGTTTGGTGGGGCACATGATGGAGTGTTTAAAGGACACTTCTGCGGCACCTTTTCCCTGTTTTATGATTGTTGCAGTTAAATTTTGAGGGGAAAAAAGGCAGGTTTTCAGATTGCTTTTTACTGCTTTACAAGAAACTTTTATAAAAGTTTTTTTTTTAAATAAATCAGAAGGTTTACGAGATTTACAAACCAGAAAAACTTTTGTCCAAGGTTTTTTTTGTACATCTAGAAAAAGGTGACATGCCTATTGAAACTGTGCTACCCAGTCCTAAGAACGTTTCCCGCTACAAGGAGGCCAGCATGATTTAACAGCTGGCAAGCTTCCCTCTAAGGGGAAAACAGTAACAAAAACCAAACACACAAACAAAGGAAAAAAAAGGGAAAAAAAAAAAAAAAAGCTTATAGTAAGTTCTTCTCCTGCTAGATCTTCCAACACGATCTAGAAAGTCTTATCAAATTGCCATGTAGAAAGAAAATGTCTTCAATCCCTAACTTCACTACAGGAAAAACAAAAACAAAACTTCTTCCCTCTGTGAGCCTAATTGCATTTGGAAATTTTATTTATTTTTTCCCCTAAAATACCTGTATTCTCATCCACACAAGCCTGAAAGCTGAAAATGGCCCCTGAGGTTTTGTGCATTACGCTGATGCTACCACACTGGAGGACTCACTTAAGTGATGCACCAGCTCCAGGTCACCGAGTGGGGGAGGAAGCCCTCTGGCTTCCCAACCACATCCTTGGAAGGGCTGACTTGTGCATTTCAGTAAAGTTTGCTGAATATCCACAGAGTTGTCCCTCTCCAGTGCACCAGTTCCATGAGGTATGTTTGCAGAACGTAGAAAGGCAATGAAACACACCAAGTTGCTGACGGCACAGTAGAAGAGGACAAGCAAGGTGACATTCCTTCCCACCTCATCTGCTTTCAAAAGCAGTGACAAAACTGGATAGGCATTAGACCGGGGCAGGAAAAGAAAAAAAAAAATCCGTTTCTACATGGAGAGAACCGTAGAGCAACCAGAAGGCAAAAACTAAAAGCAACCATAGGAGGATAAGGAAGATTCCTAATAAAATGTTAAAAGGACAGGAACAGAGGAAGGGAGCAAGTGATCAGTGCAGTGCTGGAGTTTCACAGGGCTGTTCAACGTACACGACCTGGGACGGCCCAGAGCAGCGTGAGGAGAAAGTCTGTGGTGACGTGAGGGTAGAGGGAGGCAGGAGAACTACGGAAGAACCTCAGACTAACAAGGCTTGACAATAAAATTTAATGTAGGAAACTAAGGTGATGAATCAGGGAAAAAATCATCCCAACTTCACACTGAAGATTACAGGTTCCAAGCTAGCCATTGTGATTCTGGATAGAGAGCATTGATTCATGTTAATTTTAGCTCAGGTTTGTAGGTAATTCTGCTCATTAACAGTTTAATTTAGCGATTCGGTTTGAAAACACTGATTTATACAAGGAAATTGTGGTTTCTTCATCTCAAAAAGAATATGGAAGAAATGGGAAAGTTCAGAGAACCATAATATATAATGATCAAAGGTCTAGAACAACTTCTGCCCACAAAAAAACTTATCACTTCACTTACATCTTATTCATTTAAAGAATATCAAACACAGAGTGATACCAGTGGGATAAGAAAAATAATTGAGCTGAAAATATTTTGGCACTGAAAACACTAGTAAAGGCCCTCCCCATTCCTGGTCTTTCCTAGTAGATGACTGCGCTGGTGTGTGCAGGTGTGGAAGGAGGAGCACGAGGAAGCGCACGCGTTCAGAGGGAAGCAGGACGGTGCAGACCTGTCTGCACAGAGCCAGGGCTGACGCACGAGGGCGGCTCTTGCACTGCATCCTTTGCCACCTCTGCACTGGTTCAAACGGTGCCTTTCTACCTTCCGCAGTCACACGGGGGAATCAAGAGCCATCAAATGAAAATGCTCCCATCCCTGGTACTAGCTATTTTCCACTGCAGTTTGTTACAGATCAGGAAAACATCATTATGTGTTTGTTTTGCTCCTAGACTTCTCCTAAAAGCCTACAAACACAATATTGGGTAAGCACACTGTTTACCTGAGCCTGCAAGCTGAGAATTACAACAAAAATCTGAAATAAATCTCAACAAAATCACCGATTTTTGTCCAAGAAATATTTTAATATATTGATCAAATACCGTAAGTCATTGGGTCATTATAATGCCTCATAATCTTAATTCTTCAACAGGGTGTTCACACATCTTTAGATGTGGAGATGTTTTCCACTATTGCCAACCCAGCTGATGACAAATAATTAATCAGCTCCCTGGAATTCAAAGGGCTTTTGGATGACTCACCAGATTTCGAAGAAAAAAAGTAGATCCTACCTCATATTTAGTACCATTTCCTTCACGGCCTGACAGGTGAAACACAGCCATGAGGGCACAGCACAGTAGGCATGAAGTCTAACACACTGAATACGCTGTATGGTAGCTCACGTGTCAAGTAGCAGGTTTTAAAACTAGAAGGCAGAACCATCACATAAGGCCATGTCCCATTTCACCTTACAGGCTGGTTCAAAATACTGGTTCCTGGCTTAAGGCACTCCATCCAGAAAAAGATTAGAAGTTCTTAAGTAACTTCAGCAAAGACAAAAGAATAATTAAATAAATTCTGAAAAAGAATAAAGTAACATTCTCTCCTCGTTCCAATCTTTTAAGTTTAAACCCAATCTTTCAGGATAAGCTCTTAAATGCTGCCAAATTAGTATGCTTTGTACACACTGAAAATGCCTTTTATTTCAAACAACAGAATTTCTTCACATGGCTGCAGTGAAAATCCTCCAAAGTGACTGCTGTATTGTCTGTCATACAATGCTGTGCCACCTTGTTTATCATCTTTAACTAGAGAGAAATGGATTCAGTTATAGATCAAATTACTTATTGCAAAGAGTAGGTATTTCAGAAAATATCGCAGAAAATGGGGGAAAAAAAAGAAATTCTTGAAGAGCAAATTGGTAATGTTCAGCATAATCTGTTTTTGCCTTTTAAGAGATCAGGAGAGATTTTAAGCAGGGTAAATTTCAGTTCTTACCTACAGCCAGTGCTGCTCTCTGTTCTTGGCCTCCAGTCTGTTTTAAAAGATAAACAAGATCATGAAAATACATTCTTTTCCATCAAGCAAGTCTTTAATTTTATGTTATGTGACCTTGTAAAAGCAAACACACATTTCTGTTCTAGACTGTTCTCAATCTACTTTATAAAGGTAATACTAGATCTACTCTGACTTTTGGAAAACAGGTTGCAAACAACTAGTATGCAGAACTGTGCTTTGTTCTCCAGGCATGTGCATAAACAGAGAACATAGTTTGATTTTTGGCAAAAAAACTTGTTTCTAGGGAAAAGGTTGTTATGATAGATGCTATCTGTAAGAACACACATCAACTTAGACACCAGAAGGTCAAAGCTGCAGTAAAACATCAATGGCCAAGTTTTTCGCTTGCAGCAAGAGACAAACTTTAGGAAGTCAGAGAGCAGTAACATGATATCCTTAATTCAGTCACACAAACTAGCTCTTGAGAACCCATGGCCCGGACGCCAACCTCCCAAAGACACGTGCACCAAGCAAGCACTCCCAAGGAGTCACTAGAAAGCAATTATTCAATAAGGAAAACCAGCACCACACTGTAAAAGAGAAAATCTGGAGTAGAACATATCTAATAAAGCTTCAGCAGCAACATGTAGCAGTGCAAAGTCCATCATACCACAACAACTAAGGGGGCTCTGAGACCTGCAGCCCCAGGGGCAAGCGCAGGACAGGGGCCTTGGTCACAGGCGAAAAGCGAGTGCCTGACACTGCTGGGAGGACATTTATTTCCCTGTTCTCTCTATGCAGCCCCTACTGTGATTTCTTTGTATCTGAGCAGCACCTGCTGCTTCCCTCCCCAACTGGCTCCGCTTCCTTATCTTCCTCTGAGGAGCAAGAGCCAGAGGGGTGGCAGGACGAGCAGAGCTGACAGCGCTATCTTTGTAAGAGTGGTTGGGTTCCCGTAAATCCCATCTACTCTCACTAGACTCATTTAAAATATGTTTTCTTCTTCCTTACAACTGCCCAATTCATGTGCTGAGACAAACAACAAATGAAACTGGGCAATGCTGAGCGCATGGAGGCCGATTCATGTGCTAAGACAAACAACAAATGAAACTGACTGGGCAATGCTGAGCGCATGGAGGCCAGTAGCGACCATAGCTCCTGTCTTGAGCAGGAGCAGTTTCTACCTAAAAAAAAAAGAAAGATTGACCATAGCTCCTGCCTTGAGCAGACACAAAAACCAAAGTCAGGCAAACATAAAACCTCACCTCCCAAGACGAAAATAAAGTAATGACAAAACAGGTAAGAACATAAAAGTTTCTACCTAAAAAAAAAAGAAAGATTTTGGAGTAGCTAAGAGCTCTGATTAAGGTCATTTTGGTTGAGAGTCCAAGTTAACTCACTGAGCTACTCAGAGACAAGGAAAGTTCAAATTCATTACAGCAACCAGACTCTCTCTCTCTGTATATATAAAACAGCATTGAAATAGTATTGGGGGGTGGGTGGGAAACCAGTACCAGCAAGGCTGGGGATTTCTTTTTTTGGAAAATGAGCTTAGTAACAGTATTAGTTTGCTCCTATATAAAGATGTCTAAATTTCTTACTGACAGAAATATTACAAAAAACAACTAGAACTGCTGGCTCTTCTTTCCAGCCAGAACACTGCGTTTGTAAACACAAGCAGTGAACACTTGAAAGAGAAGGGGGCTGGCGCTTGTCCTGGAGACTTTTAAGGAATTAAATTTAACATTAACATTTAGCATTAAGTCTTGCAGAACTCTCATAATAACTGCAGAGCAAGGAGATGAAGAGAGTTAGCACAAAGCCATTACAGAAAAGAGAAGCAAGCACAAAAACTGAGAATTACAAGTCAGTTTGACCAACATCAATAACAGGCAAACAGATATTAGCATAGGAACCCACTGACCAGATTCCCACCTTTCACATCATCATGCAAAATAGATCAGACTGAGCACATCTGATGCTACCAGTTTGTTTTACACAGCCAAGCTCATAGATATTTGATTTTTTCAGTGTGACTTCATATCACGGGATATTTTAAATTCAGAGGTTAGCACTAGGTTATGCAATAAGGCATAGGCCAAAGGGCCGAGGAGTTGACTCGGAGGTTTCTAGCAGTCAGTGGGATGTAACCACGGCACATCCATTAAAAGTGGCCGGATACCAAGTTAATGGTGTGACAGGGTCTCCACATCGATTCACTTCTGGGAGACGCACCTCAGTTCAGACCCAGAAGAGTATGTGAATAAACAGCTTCCTATTCCAAGCACACTACTTGGGTTCTCCCAGGATCTGCACTCTATCCGGGCTCCCTTCTGCCTTGGCTTCCTTACGTCTGCATCTGCAGAGTAATAGTTTCCTGTATGATCTACAGGCACAAGAGGAGACGTGTAGACTATACAATTTAACAGGTAGTTCAAAACGACTACTACAGAATCGAGCATTTTTCCTATCATTTGTCATTCTGAGGCAGCCAAGCATTTAACTTACGAAGAGCATTTAACTTATGTCATGAAAAGAAGCAGTTCCAGGCAGAAAAGTTACCTTTTTTCCATGAGTTAAAAAAGGCTGGCTAGTGTGTTTGTATGTATACATATATACATATGTATATACACACACACTTGCACGCACACAGCCTCATCTTTTCTTATGCATCTATGGCTTGCAGCCCAACTTCCCTGCAACAGGCACGGGCCAAAGCCTAAGTTAACATCTTCTATAGCACGGATTCAAAGAGTTGTGGCTGCAGCTGGAGAAGAGCCATCTACAGCCATTAGTGAGGAGCATTAAATCATCTCAACTGCAGCTACCCATTTTTTCAGAAGAAAACAGCACCGAGTATCACTCAGCTTGCCAGAGGAAAAGCCTGAAGTTGATAGAAATCAAATGTTACCCAAATATACAAGACTCACTAAGTAAACTCGCCATCCCTGTGGAGAAGGAAGCTGGAAAAGATTTGGATCAGGCTAACCACCGAGTAAGCCCTGTGCTTCGTGTATCCATCTTAGGCTCCTGCTCAGCTCAGCAGCAGGTGGAGGCAGATTCTGGCAGAGCACAAACCAACCGGTAACTTCCAATACGAAACCGGTATCTTCTGCCTAACCTCGACTGACCTGCGAGGCCTCCCCATAAGCACAGACTGGGATTGAGGGCTGCTGACAAGATCTGCTTACAAGGAAGGTGATTTTGCAGCCAACATTCAGGTTTTTCTGGTTGTTAGGAACTGATAACACGAGCAGAGAGCAACTTGTAACGAGACTCTAGATTGATTGCTTCCAGTGTGATAGATTGGTGTTGCTCTCAAGTTTTGCTCTCAGTTTTCTGCTGAGCTGCTAAGTACGCCATCCAACCAGCTAGCTTGTAACACTGCTAAAAGGAATGCCTTTGTAGGTTAAGTATTATGCACAAAGGCTTCACTGCTCTTCAAAAAACAACCCAATTTGCTGCTTTCCAAAGCAGGTAGCATTGCTTCCCTGAAGTTCCAGACTGCACTGAATCTTCCCTTGGTGAGTGCCATCAGTCTGAGGAGTCTTAGTGGCTCTCAATCCACAAGTTTTAACCAGCCTATCCTCACAGCACTGAGCAAAACAGGACCTGGTTCACACACTGTAGCGCTCAGGGCTATTTCCAGACACTCCTGCTCTCTTCCCTCAGGCACAAGCTCAAAATTAAATTCAAGGAAGCCACTCCAAAACCGAAATCCTTCTGGAATTAGAAGCATACGTTAAAACATGCAACAAGAACAAGGCAACAAAGAACCAACCCTAAGTCACATACATCCCACACCTTGTGGGTATGAAAGAGAACAGAAACAGGAATAAAATTTACGTTTTACACGTTTTACAGGAATAAAATTTACATTACACAAGTAACGACGGCAGGTGGCTAATCCAGAGAGTAAATGCAGCCTAAGATCAAGACCATGTTTCAAAGAAAGTTTTGGGGCATTTGCAGAGGAACCCCTGTTTAGTGATACATGGAAACCAGCTCCCAGACTAACCCTGCTGACTAAAAGAAGATTCTGCTGTATATGTAGGGCTATCAAACACTCATTAAGTCTACTTAATGGCAGTAAGTAATGGCATCTGTTACTAGTACAATCTTAGTTCACATAAAATAGCTCGAATCTTGTCTCCTCTATTCATTTCCTGTCATCCTTCTGAAGCTAAACTGGATCCCTGAGGCTT
>NW_010588538.1:643639-655708 GCF_000705375.1 Tinamus guttatus
GCCTCTCACATTAATTGCCACACTGAAGGCTGTTTCAAAGGCTTTATAATTTGATGATGAAAATGGCAGTCCAAATAAAAACTTTCTTGGGAATTCGAGTCCTGCACTAGACATTTGCCAAGAGCACGGATGTTATATTTTAGTCTTCTGTTCACAGACTAAAATGCAGCACAACTGATGTGAACTTTTCACACCCTCCATCCAAATGTCTATTGGCGTACGTGGCTCCACGGGCTAAATTTAGCGCCGGTGGCTCTTCAGCTGCACTGCAAACCAAGCCCACAAAGCACTTCTGCAGTTTCTCTGTAACTTACTCTGCATATTCAAAGTAACATAGCAATGAGCTATATTCAGGTTTACTTTGAAGTAAATATTTAAAGGAAGTTTAGACGATGCACGACAGATTTAACAACAGGGTGACAGGTTATACCCTCTTTATTTGAAAAAAGCCGGGGGGAAAGGGAAAACCACTTGTATGGCATAAAAAGATGTTCACCAATATAGAAGCCAACATTCTGCATGAAAACTTGTATTATTTCTACCTCCATTAATTCATGGGAAGGGGTTAACACCTCAAGTTCTTCTGAAGGAAAATGGTACATAACATGTCTAAGAGTCTTCATTTGCTGAAAGCATTCTAAAAACAAGCCATGATTTACATAACATGGATGTGATGAACCATAAGGCAAATTACAGGATTTATAGAAAGTTACAGTTAAGATCCTTAAAGTACAAGCTACTTAGAGCTCTGTTTTCTGAAGCACCCCATAGATAATTAGTTAAAACTCAGGCAGCAATTGATGCTAGCTAAAGCTCAGAGGCTTAGTGGAAATAGCAAGAGGAACCATCATAATCCTGCTTTTTGCATACTGGCAAAGCTTTACATTGGAAAAAAATGCACAAGTTGAAGTCGAAAGCATTTTTCACTGAATCAGAAAGTTAATTTGAATATTTCCAGGTCATCCTTATGGATTTATCAAAGCTTGATTTCAGCCAGGAAGAAAAACAAGGAACAAAGATGGGGGAAGGGGAGGGGAGAGGGAAGCAGAACTGATGTGAGTCTGGGCAAGGCAGCTTCCTGTTTTGCTGCGAACGGCAAAAAAATTACTGTCACACAATAAAACATTCAAACTACTGAACTTGCTAATTCAGAGAGCATACTGCCTCCCGAATTCCTTTTAAACTGTCACAAATCTATATCCTGAAGCGATTTAGCACTGCACATAGTATGCAAGCAGAATTTTGAAGAATCTTGAAGATCAGCCAACTTTTCCATACTCAAAATTGCTCCAATATTGCTAGTGCAGGGTAGGTGTTGAATATCCTTGTGACACTGAGTGATACTCTAGTTTGCCATTTATTGCACATTCACCTCCCCTCTGACTACCTGACTTTGCTATTTGTCGCCAGTCGCTGCTTCCTTTGATGCTCTGCTGTTAACACCCGTTTATGAAGTGTTCCTGGACACCGAAGGGGTGATTCAAGCCCTTCTCATCCGAACCACACACGGGGTATCACGGCGCCTTAAGACTGTGACGAAGTTTAAGATGGAAAGTTCGGGGTGACTCATTAACAACAGCATCACAGAGACAAAACAGTAGCCTGGCCCAGAAAGCCTGCAGGGAGACTCACCAACTTGCACAACGCAAATTGCAACACCAAAAGCTAAAAGGTCTTTCCCAGGTAGCATTATTAGCAGTTTATTAGCAGCTCTGAGCAACCCCAACTAAGGCCCATGGCCCTATATAGTAACACTTATGCATAGGGGTTCCTATTTCACGATTTCCGCACTCAGAGCAAACACTGAGATCTTCCTTCAGGACTACATTAGGTTGAGCAGAAAGGAATGTACACCAGAAAAGAAACTGAAACAAAAATACAGAGCAACTTGTCACCTACAACATTTTCATGGGTCTTGGTGAATTCTAACTATGAATTGATTCCCCAGTGGTATCAGAAAAGAGATGAACTGGTGAAAAAAACGCCTTCGTTAATACTCAACAAAAACATAAGATGAACCTAAACCTAAGAAAATTAGGCTAGAGCTTCATTAGTGCTGCAGACAGCATCTCTGCAGCTCAGAGGCAACACGGCTGGTTTAGTGCAGGCTGGGGAATAAAAACAGGCCGTTTAAGAAGCTTGGGGAGCTCCTCCTACTGACACTAGCCTCAGTCACCTCTGCCACACGCTTCCCAAATGGCCCAGCAGGTTAGAGGGGACAGGCTTTAACTTGGAAACGCGCACAAAAATCAGGTACGTATGAATACAGGGCCAAAAACAGAAATATGGGAAGACAACTTTTGGTCGAGCTCCTTATTCAGCAGCGATGGCCCCCAGAAAGAGGTCCAATTCCTTCACTTACAGCCCCCGGGCTTGCAGGAACGTTCCCAGAGCAGCCATCCCAGCGGGCTGAAAACCAGACCTGGAGAAATAAGTGCTAGGAATCCTGTTCTCTACTGAAAACAGGGCTTAAAAAAGAAAGAAAGAAAAAAAAAACACTAGAAATTTCCTTCAATAAGCACTTAAAAGCCCTTCTGTAAGCCAGGAAGTGAGATAAGCAACATTTGGCATTAACCTGATGGAAGAGGCCCCGTAAGCCTGAACATGAAAGCCCAGTCACCTGCTCACCAAGCGCAGCTTTCTAGGTCAAATGTCCTCCTCGTGAGGAAAAAAGTTTACATATTTTGCAGGTCTGTTTACAAGTGACTTTTAGAAAAGTCAAAACAATCCTTGAATTAATGTGTGTGATTTGAAAGCTCATTGAGCAGACAGAACTAAACACTTCATGTTGTCCTGAGCAATTATTTACAGGTGAAGAACAAACAGCAGCTTTCCTTCATGAACAGCACTACATGGCTAAAGGCTCAGGCAGAACACAGAGTTACTACACAGGCCATTAAAGCAGAAAAATTCCCTTTCATAAAATAAAAATCTTCAAGCATTGCAGTTGAACTACTGCATTTAAATAGAAGGTATTTCGGAAGGATTTTGCACTGATCATCCTGCTTCACTGCAGTCTAGAGCATCCCTCATGGCTTTTAGATCTACCACCACTTTCATTCAAGCTGTTAAATAATTTTAAGGCCGCTGTGGGAGCGGAGATACTGCCCTAGAGCACATGAGCACACCCAGTTTTACTTGCCTTCAATGAGCATCTGCTATTAGAGTTTAAAATAGCCAGGACTACCCAGGTTTTTAAGCTCAACAATCTATTGCAATGCTATTATGAGCAAACACATTAAATAAGCCCCAAGACGCATCACAGCAAGATACAGGAGCTCACTTTGGCCCTAAAAAAATTAATAAAATTCTCAGCTCAGTATCTGCAGATACCAGCATTAATTCAAAATAAATACCCGCTGGTAAAGCAGGAGCCAAATGATCAAGAGCTCTACCAAAATATTTTCTAGGCAGTGACAGAAATACAAAGAGGAGCTGTATTCAGTGCCCAGACTCAACGCAGCATTTCAAAAGATCCCTTATTGCACAGAGGAGACAAATCAATCCCATGAGCTCTGCTGAACTGCAAACAGAATTTATGGACAAACCTACAGCCATATTTACAATAATACTAGCAAAGGAGATGAGTTTTAACTTGTGAAGTAAGCGCGGTTTTGGTTGTCAGAAAGATGTACATTTTTCTTCATGTATTTACAGTATGTGACCTCACTGTGAATGATTTTTCTTTTACCCCAATGGTTTCGTCCCACTGTTGCTATCTGGCTGGCTCTACAACGGAAGCTTTTCAAGTTCTTCCAAAGCATTTTTACCTTCACTATTCTCGATACTGGTTATCTAACATTTCACAAAATAAGCAGTCTGCTCTTGAAAGCACCTTTGAAGCTGCAGTTTTTATTTAACACCTATTTCCTAGTAGAGAGGAAACATTTGGGTCGAGCAAAACAGAACAGAACCTTGCACTGCAGCTCTTGCCACACGCTTGTTTAACTTGCATATAAACTTCAAAGGCAGCTAAAGACAAGCAGAAATCCCTAACGCCGGCTTTTCTCAACACAGGATCTCTAAATGAGGTAATTTGCTACGCAGGTATGGGGACAAATCAAGTCTGCCCAAAAGGAAGCTGCCGATTTAAAGGTTTCTCAGGCAAATACTGCTCTCAGAAGAGCTGCACAAGCCACAACAAAGAGCTCTCACAATTAACAAGACGATGGCAGGGATGCATTTGCTTCCAGTTTGCAAATACCGAAGGTGTTTTCATATTTATTAAGTTAAAATGCAAAGCCTGTTAATCCACAGGCAGTACAATATCAATGGAGCAGAGACTCCACAACGTGACAAGCTGTTGACTTGCCCTCCTCCTCATCACCATTACAGGGAATTAATTCAAAGTTAAACAGAAAGATTTTTAAATTTTTGCGCATGCAGACATGAGATATACAGCCCTAAAAAAAATGAATAATTATCTGGGATTATACTCAAAAGTAGGAGAAAATAATAAAGATCTCCTCTAAATGACTCTGATATTGCGGAAAAAAAAAATCTCTTCAAGTGTGTTAATGCAAAAGAAAAGCTGCTACATGAAAAACAGAGAAAACACTAACATATCGCATGTCTGTCAGTGTCTGTGATTAGGGGCACCTGAAACATCACACCCAGAAGGGACAGATGTGGACAAAACAGGCACAGCAGCTCCACACAGCCGCTTGGGCTGCTCTGCACCACACTGAGGTCCTAGCAGGTCTAGCTCAGTACCAGCCACACATGGAGGCATGAGGGAAGCTGGAAGCAGGAAAGCAGACGGATGAATCCTCACGCTCCTCTCAACTGCTACTCTAACTGGTTTTTCAGTTTTCCATATTGGGCAAACTGTGACAGACATGCACAGTTTGTTCCTATCATACACAATCAGAAAGATCCAAAGGATTAAAGTTGCCTCTTGGATAATTGGCGCGTGGTTCGAAGCTTGTTTTGATAATGCAATACTCTTATTGCAAACTGTGACACACCATATGCCACAGGTTCCTTCTTCCGCAAGCCAAGGGCCATGCACTTAGACTTGGGATTTGGGAAGGAGTCCCAGACACATCTTAGTATCAGGAGACACCATCTTACAGAGTCAGGCACCAAAATTCTTAAATTAGTGCCTCCAAATAGCTGTATCATGCAAGCCATCTCTATATAAGAAAGGTTACATGAAGTCAGACATACTTTTCACTGTGCTATTTCTGACAGACACATGTGATTTTGCTGCTGTTAACACAAGTTTGGCCAAGTCACTGAACAGAGTGTTTTAACATTCTTTCTCTGTAGCAAACGCTACTCTGTACATCTTTATAAAGCCATCCTCAACACTGCTTGTAAAACTTAGGCAAGTAAATTAGCGCAGGAAGCTTAATAAAGCATCTGTAAATATTTGGGTCATGAAAGGTGAATGCTTCCTTACTGGTGAGGATGCCTCTTCTCTCCACATTTAACCCTGCACCCAGCTGTTTGTCCCATTTAAAGGGACACTAGTTTACTTAATTCTGTAGCTCCGTAGTAACAGTAATACAAGTTTATGTTTTATAGCTAGTATTTAGAAAGGGATAATCCCTGCAGAAAACTCAATATATATTTAATTCACCACTCTGTGGAGGTTTCCCCCCCATTGAAGGCTACTATTTCATTTACAACATGGTGTTTTTGAGAAGATAGCTGTCAATTCAGCAGCGCCTGTCTTTTGGATGTATCAATTTGTATTCCGAAATCCCAAATTCTTCTCGTATTTCCCTATGATCTGTTTGCAGAAGTTTGTTTGCTCAACCTCTTACTTGCAGCTTGGTAAACTGCTAGGAAGAGGTCACAGATATCCACTGAAAATCCTCAGTTTTCTAAATCTAACGACAATCTACAGACGACTTTTTAACACTTGCGATCTTAAAATACATCCTTATATTACCACATAAAGTTAAAATTGTTAAAGTCAAAATGTCAATTCAGCACTCAGAAAAAAAGAATAACTCAAAGCACATTAATGACACCTCTTAAAGCATCTGAAATGAGCAGGCTTAGTCACATTCTATTCCTAACCTCTATTTTAAAGTTTCCTTTTTCTCTCCAGGTTTGCACTACTACACTGCAAATAGATAGCCTTTGTTTAGTAAGGAATACAGACACACTAGTTTAGACGGAATAGAAAATATAAATACATCTCTTCTGGTAGAAGATGAGGAATTTATATCATTTTATATTCTGCCTTTGCATTCTGACTTAAATATCTATATATTAAACACCAGTACTCTGACTTCTCTGACATTAAACTGCATTTAATGGCCGAGAAATACCCCGCACCAACTATTATGTAAACTACTCCCTGCTTTCAACAGACTAACTTAATGGAAAATACACATATTCTATAAGCAAAGATACCTAAACAAGTGTTTACCAGTTGGCAGAATCTTCTTGCAGTCTTAGCAGAGAACTCCTCTTCCTCAGGTTGCTGGTGCAGCAGTTTGTCTTCAGAACCTGAGCAAACAGGAGAACAACAGTAAGAATAAGTAAGAAGTGACGTTAGCTGGGCTAGCTCAAAGTTAATCCCCTGTCGCTGTGATGCCATCGAATTCTTGGATTCTTGGTTAAGAATCCAAATAAAACACGTTGATTTCAGAAATAGTTGGGATTTTACAGACGCGACTGTAGAAGCTAATGGAAAGGCGTCCTTACGAACACCTCTGAGTCAGAGAGGCAATTAGCTCTCCATGATCACAAGCACCAGAAATAGAGCATTGCAGCTCAGCACTGCTGAGCAAAGATGTAAGTAATTGCAGCACCAAAAAATAGAGCATTACATCTCAGCATTAGTGAGCTAAATTACAAATAGTTGCGATAGGGAAAAAGAGGAAAAAAACTACCCTCTTTGTTTTACTTATAATGTCATATGTTTTCTACAGAGGGGAAAAAAAAGCCCACACGCTTTGTAACTACAGCTTTCACCAGGTAAAAATAATACAGTCGGCAGCAACTTTTACTGTTCCGAGTTTACTCTAAAGTTACTTACATTTCCCTCCCGCAAACAAAGCCTCTGCTTTACGAGTTTTGGGCTTGCACACTCAGACCAGAAGAGCGTTTCCGATGGAAACTCTCCACCGAGCTCTAGCCACATCGCCCTCAGCACTGCTCATTTGCAGTAGTTCTCACATGGAAAACAAATTCCACCTCTTTTTTAGTACTGTAATTGGATGACAGTTTGGTAGTTCTTTTTTATTTTGACTATCTTAAATATTTCTGAGTGTTCCCAGCTAAACGTGCTCCAGTAAAACAATTGCAGCTGTTCCTTCTCTTTTATCAGACCTATCCTGTCAGCATTTAGGATTTCAGGTTTCTTTTAAAGAGCAATATTCCCATTTTGTACTACAGAATGACAAGGGTCTTCCTGATACATCCTGCAATGAAGTTATTTTTATTAAAAACTTGTTTTAAAAACACAAAATGCCTCTTCTGTTAATGACATTTGCAGATCCACTTGAATAGGCCAAAGTTATTCAATGCTAATTTGTATTTCATCGGCTGGGAAACACTCCTTATATTATCTAATCCTGATTAACAAGTATTTAACACAAAAACATGCCGCACTGATGTAAAACTAATCATGAAGGCCAAAGTACTGCTGAAAAAGGAGGGATGTGATCTTAGTTATAGTGAGAAGTTGCTCCACCAGAAGTTGCTCTCCATGCATAGAGCCAGTCTGCAACCTAAGGTAGGAGTGCAGGGAGGAGAGGAGAAGAGGCAAATTAAGGTTTTTACACTGCAAATGTCATTGCACAAAGCACCAGCTCTCTCTGTGCAAGAAAGATTCCAGAAAAGACCCAAGACCCTGGGTCAGACCTGGCTTTTGAACAACCGCTCTGCTCCCGTCGCAGCGCCCTTGGGTCCCGGCGCCTCCTGCCAAGCGCCTGCCTGGAGACAACAAGGGCCAGCAGCTTGGCCAGCACCGCTGACCGTCTGATTAAACGGAAAACGTCTTCAAATATCCACTGCACCAACTCACATATGACCACACTGTCAGTTCTGCACGGTTAGACTTTGTTATAATCAGCTGAAGTAGCGCACAGGGTTTTACCGATGTAACCCTCCATCCCAGAACTTCTTCCTGCCCCAGACCCACATTACCCGCATGCTGCTCAGATTTGTATAAGAGCTCAGTATTACTGGGAATGGCAGTTTGTAGGCAGGGGCTTAAACTTATCTGGAAATCTTTCCAGGCTTAGCCACCATTGAGGAAGGCTCTGTGGTGAGTCTGTGTCAAGAGCTGCTTGGAAACCTTTGCAGAGGGATATCAGGAGTTCATCAGGACCGAGATGCAGACGAGACCTGAGCTCAAAGCGTCTCCTCAAATCCCCCTCAAAGCGCTGCCTGCCAAGCTGAAATCCTGCATCTACTTCTCTTCCTTACTCCTGGCAAATATTCCAAAGTATTCCAAACATCCCTCTCCCACAGCTACTACTGGACAGGCTGAGGCAGTTGAAGAGATGCCATTTCACTGCTTCAACTATTAACAAATTAGGCTGCATCTTCAAAATCCAGAGAAATCTACATTTTCACAGCTTCATATAGCAAGTTACTTCACCAAACATTAAAATGTTTGGTCTGGTGCATATTTAGGAATAACTCTAGCCAGCATTGGCCTCTAATACCAAACACTGCAAGACAGACACAACCCACATTTAAAAATCACACGCCACGCACAGCACCTTAGCCTGTGTATTTCTGTATATATACGTATTCTTATAAAGATCCTTAAAGATAAGGAAGTGTCAGACAGCGTCAGAAAGCTTATGGCAGATGATGCATGACAGCAAAAATATTTATAAGAGACCATACTGAGCAGTCTAAATAATTTTTGCAGAGCTTCTTATGGATGAAGAATATAATGGATCCAGGCTCCTACAGAGGTAACAAAACTTGCAAATACTAAAATTCACATGGATTGCTCCATGGAAAACAAAACGTGTTAGAAAGTTCATCCCTCATTAGAGCAATTTTTTCCTCCTCCTCCTTAAGAACATATTGCCAAAACTTTAATTCCAAGTTAAAAGCAGGAGCTCTCCTGTGATTTGTGGAATTGGCAGCCAAAGAACTATTAAGATATTCCCAGGAGTTTACTCCTACGCAGCGGAAAGGGGAATAATTTATCATCTGCTTATTTTCAGCAGAGTAATGAAACCGAATATTTCAGATCAAAAGAATTACACTCAAACTCAATAGTTTCAGCTTCCACTATGCATCACTGATAATTAGTAACGATTATGTTACAACACATTACAAAGAACAAATTAATGGGAAGACTTTGGTTTTGCTCCAGAAAATTGCACAGCTCCCCTTCCACCTGACACACCAGAGCACACAGGAGACACACAAGAGATTCCCCCCATCAAATGACTCCTCTTCTTCATTCTCCAGAAGAGTTTCAGATTTGGAGAAGCTAATTTTGTTTGGTTTGAACACACAATGATATTCTTCATAGGTTTTATTTGGAAAACATCAAAACACGTTCAGGTATCAGAAGCTACATTAGGTGAAGATTATCCCATTGAATTTAAGAGTTACAGGGAGAGACACAGGATGTAGATACTTTATCTTCCCCCACCTTTGACAAAGGTTTAAAGCATTATCAATCCCTATGTTTTTTTTTTTTAAATGGCACCACACTACTTGAAAGGGAAATATCATTTAACAGGAAGAGAGACCTCTTATTTTTTTCTTTCCCGTTAATTACTTCAAAATCATGGAAATTACTTCCATTTTTAAACATTTATCCCCCTTTCAATGTTATAACCCAGCTTTCAAATACTGGACTTCTAAACTCAACAGAATTGCATGACTTGGTTTAGTCACTTAAAAACACAGGTTTTCAAACCTGCTCTAAAGCATTACTGAAGGTCTGAAACCAAAGACTCACCTTATCAGTTGTTTTGTTCCTATGGGGAATACTGTGTGTCCATCTATATTGCAGAAGTTTTGACTATCCTAAGACCATTTACCATTTTGGAGAGCTCTGGCTCTCACAGCTTCCTGGTGCTGCAAATCCCGTTTCCATGTTTACCATAAACGCAGAAGTAGCAAGAAGGCAACTCTTGGGTTAGACCAAATGGAAGCTGCTAAGCACCTATGTCATCTAACCAAACTCCGAGTGCATCTCCCCAGCTTCAAGGGCAAATGCAGATGTGCATTTGTACTGATGGGAACCCATTTCAACATGCTGAGGCGGACTAGTTGACTCCAGGCAGTCAAAATAGAGGCAGGACATGATAGATACAATGAAACCATCATTTTCTCCAGGCAGTTACTCCCCAGGTGCTTTTCTTTAACACCTGTTAAAGGAAGGATGGTCAA
The DNA here is from genome assembly GCF_000705375.1 of Tinamus guttatus. Next base: position 653,972 of record NW_010588538.1, read on the forward strand.
CCTCCTCTTAATAACAGTTTTAACCTCTGCTGTACAGACCCGGCAGGCAAGAAATAAAAATACTAAGGAAAAAACATGGTTGAACATTCAGGTGGAAGAGAAGACTAGAAAGCAGCAAGATGATGGCACACAACAGGTCTGTGCATACGGCTGTCACAAACTAGGTCTGGGACACCAAGGAAAGGGCATGGGGGCAGGTTACAGAGCTAAGTGCAATGCTACAAGATCCTACTTAGCTGTGAAAGTTGATTTGCAGCAAGGAAATGAGAAAGCATGACCTTCCTTGCCAAACTGCTCAAGAGCTTGGCAAACTAATGCCAAGAGCAAGTTATTGGCTATGTGCTTTGATTTACAGAGTTTTGGCCGCATAGGAGGACACAGCTTGGAAGATTTCTTCATTCTGACAGCACTTAAGCACAGGCAGCATATCCTCTGAGCCCCTGGCCTCAATTAATATGTATGTTGCACCTTGGACATACTACATCTGGCCAAGGGAAACTCCACATATAAAATGGAATCCATGGAAAGAACTCAGGATCAGTTCTGATTCTGTTCTTTCTCAATAGAAGGCATGATCCTGATCAGTGTCTTTAAGTACCTCAAGGGAGGCAGCGAGGAGGATGGTGCTGTCCTCTTTTCAGTGGTGGCCACCAACAGAAGTAGAGGTAATGGCCTCAAACTGAAGCACCAGAAGTTCTACAGGAACTTAAGGAAAAATTTCTTAACAGTGAGGGTGACAGAGCACTGGAACAGGCTGCCCAGAGAGGTTGTGGAGTCTCCTTCTCTGGAGATCTTCCAAACCTGCTTGGATGCAGTCCTGTGCCACGTGCTCTGGGTGACCCTGCGTGTGCAGGGGGGTTGGACTAGATGATCTCTAGAGGTCCCTTCCAACCTTAAGCATTTCATGATTCTATGATAGAAAGGTCTATTTGTAACAAGAGACAGCAGTGCAGCAAGACTGCTTCCAAATAATTGAGTTTCAGGGGTAACATAGATGAAGTTTTAGAGGTGAGGCTTGAGAGACTGGAGGTTGTTGCACAGCTCTGCTGCAGGGACAGGTTTTGACCGAAACCCAGCACTTCCTCATCACCTTTCTCACCAGGTTCCACTGCACTGTAAGGTCCTGGATGAGGATATTTGCTCCATACAGCCTTTTTCCTCCCAACAGGTTTTGCATGAGCTAGCTTTAGATAGGCTCATTCATGGAGGGGCAGGCAGTGCTCCCAGTCCTTATCCATGTTACAGCTTTATCAGGTATGTAAATAATCTGAGCTCCTATTTTATAGGCTCTCAATCACTGCTTCAGAATCCAATACTTACCCTTTTTGGGGTTGTTTTTGAAGGTACTGTAGTACCCACATTTGAGACCTTGAACAGGACGTCCTACCCTTAAAAGCTCATCTGCAGCCCTGTATTTTTACATCCGTTTCTCAGTACAGAAACGCTGCTAAAATACTATCGGCCTCCTACTTCTGCACAGGAAATCTGTGAACTTTAAGCCCTTCTTCCACTCCCACATCCTCCCAATATTCAGTTCTCTTTCGATTCTGCATTAGACTGTTGCTGAAAGGGTGTTTGGAGATGTCCTCATCTCCAGAGGCTTAAATCCATTTTTGCAACATTCAACATAGTAAAAGCTAAAGCAATTAGTAGCTGAATCAATAGAGGCATGGAACATTTTTTTTCTAGGATACCCTTTACTCAGAGCAATGAAGGAAGAGTTTATGGAAAAGTCTT
>NW_010588538.1:661730-676490 GCF_000705375.1 Tinamus guttatus
AACAACTTAAGTCACTAACAAATATTTCTTCTGCCAAACCATTGTTTTAAGTTGCATATACAGTATGTGCCTGTGTTATGCTAAAAGATAGTTAAGGTTTTGGGTTTGTTTTTTTTAAGAATATGAAGCCACTACAAAGATAAGCTGTCCAATCCATCTGCAAACAAAACATATTTTGTCCAAACTATCCAGGGAGTCCGGTATTCCCTTCAAGTTTGCTTTGAGACAACAGGTTGTTAAAATAAGGTCTTAACTAATGACAACAGTTCAGGAGTGAGTCAGGAGTCTGGCTGGAACAGATTTCAGAAGAGATGAGAATAGCAGCATTATCTGAAATAGGTCTGGATTTGAAAGAACAATTGTTATTTGACTGTATTTTGATGACTTTCAGATTAGCGAAAACCATTCACAACCTTTAGACAGAAAGAAAAAAATAGATGGTTCTCAACGTAGTTGTTAGCGCAGGTTCAACTACACGTGTTTACACAACTTGCTGTTACTTCACTGGGGCTAAAAGGATGCTAGAAATGCAGTACTGACTAAACCCTCTATGTCCTGAATTCAACCTGTCCACTTCTGAATGTTGGGTTTTCGATTCCCAAAACTACTCCTGCCTAACAAAACAAGATGGAAATGTGCCATATGAATAATGTGATGCCAACTCAAATCACCAGATCGGAGAAACGTCAAACCCAAGTTTTGTCAACCTACATCCACTGCAGAGAAGCAGACTAATAGACATAGTGCTATTAAGTTCAGAAAAAGGTGAAGCCACCAGAATTGCTAAACAAAATCAGTTTGCATAATATTTGAATAGACGGAATGACTGAACTGAGCCACTCCTATTAGCAGAAAAGTGATAGTATCAAGTTATTTCATGCAGTCAGTATCACCACTCAAGTTCTATAGTTATTTAGACAAAAGGGGAGAAAAAAAAAACACACAGCAGCATCCAAATCATCTCTCTGCACAATAACCAAAGTGTTATCTGTAAACTAAGCAGGATTTCAGAGTTACTTGCCAAATAAGACTAACAGTGAATAATTTTAAGTGCAGCTCCCCATTTGAAAGCTACTGCAGCTGCTAATGGGCAGGTAGATTCTCCCAGCGCTCTCTCCCCTCCCCTTTCAGCACTGCTAACCTCACATGAGCAAAGGGAAGGAGAACTCGTTTCTGTTCCATCCCAGCTCTACATGTTAACCTGAGCTTCTCCTGTTGACCAGGGAGATGCAGGAACTGAAATCTGGGGGCGCAGAGCACAAGGTGCTAACTAGTCAACTGATCCCAACAATCTGAAGATAGGATAAAATTAAGAGGAGTCCTATGTCAGCACCTGCACAAAGTTACTTCTACACACAACAGCGATAAATGGGTGTTCATTTAGCATCCTTCCTAATGAGCAGGCTGCCACGGGAAGGACACTGCATCCCGATTTAGGACTACTTCAAAAGCAGCTGTCAAGGTACAGGACTTCATCTCTTGTGCCCTTTAACAGGATAGTAAGACTAGCTTGCTACTCCTTGATTTTTAGGTCTTGAAGGAATATCACATCCAGTATCAAGATCTGGCACTACCAGTGCTTTTAAGCACACTGGGAGGAGGAACAAGTAAACACACGTTCCAGTGGCAACAAAAGCAATGCATGTGTAAAAGGTGAATACCTTTTTTTTTTAAAAAAAAAAAAAAAAAAAAACCCAACACACCACACACCACAGAATGCTCCATCCTTTTTATTATGCCCTTTATATTTCCTAAAAAACTGAAGACAAACAAAAGCCCTGAAACTTTCTCCTTAAAAGTATATTCTACTCCAGCAACAAGATTTTTACTGACCCTGAATTTGAGCCAATATCTACTGCACTCATAACATTTATTGAGTATTTCTGGTCTTTTTGGCAAGGAAGTAACAGTCAAAGTGATTCACACCAGATGTCCACCTATCTCAACAGCAGCTACTTAGGGAAACAGCTTCACTAGCATGGGGAGTGCAGAGACTTTTTGAACTAGAAGTTGTACCTGCACATTTAATGGCCCTTGCATGGCTTTTCATGACACTTGCACATTTTTACAGCACTTTTCACTATATGTACACATTTTTAGTCTTATTTAGCTTATTTAGTCTTATTTAAGTCTTATTTAGTCTATTGTTTAATTAGAACAATAGTTCTATTAGTTATGTGTGGAAAAACAGAAGTCTCCATTCATGTAAATTAAGCTTTTGCCTGAAAAAGGGATGTCTGCTTCAAGTGCCATGAAGAAAAGTTACTCATCCGCTGTTAGTCTGGGCCATCTCATTTATTTCATATATCTTTGTCACATCGCCTTGCAGCTTCCTTCAAATCAAAGTACAAGATGCTCTGCTGAGTATCCTGTCTCTGTTCCACGGTTTTAATTCATCTTGCAGCTCTCTTAGGTCTATGATGAGATTTTACAGAAAGCAGGTAGATTTATTTACTAGCCAAGAGACTGCTCATCTATTTTCTGAACTCTACGCACACTCATTTTCTACAGAGAGAAGCAGAAAAAGGCAATAAGGAATACTGCTTACTCTGACTTTCCTTTTAAGCTACTGTCAAGCAGCTTCGTGCACAATTTTTCTTTATTCCCTTTGTAAAGTTTAGTGCTTGAGCAGACTACACCCTTTGAAAGCAACATCTGAACACATCTTTAATCTGACATCAAACCAACACCTGGCTGTTACCTTCAACAAGAACACTCTTCTGCCACCTGGTCCCTTTCCAGCTCTGCTTTCCTAAAGGTCTCTCCCTTCTTCACTTAGCCTGCTCCTCAAAGAGAACATTGGCCAAACAGCACCACAGATCAGGAATGAGCACCGAGGGCAAAGTCTGGAATTAGCCACTGATTTGGTGTCTCAAACATATCCCAACTTTTCGTTCCTTCTTCAAAACCTTGGAAAACTCCACACTCTGGGGCTGCAACAAATGCCAGGAGACCTGCTCATATGGCCATGCAAACCTCTTGTCAGCTCAACCATGACCACCTACATTTAAAAACAGCAGCATTACCAATGGGTTTAGTGACCTGCTAGTGACAGGTAGCTTCAGCCCAGCTAGTTATGGGGCTATGGATAAGGCTTGTCATGTTTTAAGATCAATCCATTGGCATTTGCATGCACTTAACGCACACCATACATTAGCACCTCCTTACCCACTATCCAGGGAGGGAGGGTGGGACTTGCAGAGGTTCTGATGTGCCCAGGTTCTGGCTGAAGGAGGGAGGAAGACCACAGGGCATTCCAAAAAATAGGCTGGGGAGGGGGACAATGTCCTGTACTATTTATTTATTTGGAAGTGTCATTAACAGCCATGGCTTACTCCAAGTCAAGAACATTCACACACAGCTCCGCTTTCCTTGTTTTCCACACATAGGGCACAGCAGTACCACACTTACTTAGCAACAATACTGAGCCCCGCAATGGTTTGCTGCAAGTTCAGAGCATGAGAACAGCCTACATTTCATATTTCCTTCCTTCTGCAAGGTTGAGTCACATCCTTAGCTCTCATTTTAGAAAGCTAACAAACCATGTTAAAAGAAAAAAAAAATCTCTTTAATGCAGAAGCCTGGCATTCAGGAGAAAATAAGGCATTGACACAGGCCACAGTTCAATTCCTAGTCTCATTTTTTACAGTGACCCAGACAAGGGAACAAGGGACCTTTTTCCCCTGTTACGAGCAAAACCTAGTGCTCTTCACAGACAGACAACTTAGCCAAAGGCATTCACAGATAAAAGAGAGATTTTAACATTTATGAGAAGTGAACTGGGACAAAACAATTCCTTGTAATTAGTGAAACTGTATAAACAAAGCTCCCTGCATGTTGTAGAAAGTTCAACCACCTTCAAAAACCATAACAGAACGACTTTCTAAGATTATTATAGAATTAAGATCTGCACTTGCTTCCTTCAGCTCTTTATTTAAAGCGTTTATTCCCTTATGCATTAAGCCAAGAACACCAGCAGAACAAGCATCCCAGGCTTGCCATATTTTCTCCAGCACCAACACAACCACCACAGAGGCAACACAGAAGTCCTCAGGTTGGAGCTACTGGAGCCCCAGAAGTGGTTGGAGACCTGGTCCAGTTTCCCGGGTCAGTTTTGCAAAGCCCCACAATAGAACGGGCAAAACTTCCAGCTTAAACAAGTGGAACTAAGCCTCAAACGGCTACTTTTCCTTGATGCAACTACAGTCACAGTGTCATGGTGAAGCGGTTGGACCTACTGAGATCATCCGCGCTAACCCACTCCTACAGTGACCCTCGTTCATCTTGCCAAAAACAACCCAACAGTTAGGATGAGAGAATCCTGGCCAACAAAGATGACCAATTAACATCCCACATCTGCTGCTACTGGAATAAGCTATATCTGCCAGCACAACTTCCAAGTCTGTCTACCAGATTCTGAAATACTAATCAGTTATCTACATATCACAATATTCAATATCAGCTTTTTGTATTATGCATATGTTATATGTATTATAAATACCACACTTGTGTATGATCATTACACTGTGTACTATACATTACTGACAATCCCCTCCAGCCAGCCATTGCCAGGGCAATAATGTTAAGTGCAAACACAATAATTTTCTTATAAAGGTGACAACCTGACAAAACAATTCCCTGCTACCAGGCGAAGACACTAGTCAACACATTCCTAAACCTTCTGCCTTGGATGGGCTAAAGGCCTCAATTTACTGTTTCAGCCCTGACGGGTCCTCCAGCTTTCTATAAACTGCCCAGTTTTATTTAAAACCGATGCAGGCAAGCCAGTTTTGAGCAGTGCTCAGCAAAAGACAGTTCTGGGGCTGCAATTTTTAGAATGAATTTCCAAGAGAATTCCTTTGAAGTCTAGCTAGCTATCAAAAGAGCAACACAGCACACTTGAAAACACCAGCACACCATTTCTGTTTAAGGATTACACTGGTGCCATTTTGCAAGGTACAGAGCGAGTCAGTTTTTTGGAGCAGGTGCTACAGCAAAGGAGGAACTAATTGCTAAATTCCAGGCTGAGAACACAGCTGTTGGGTCACAAACTTCCCCAAATACTTTTTTCTTCCACCACCAACCCGGACCATAAGAAAAGCTGTCTAAGAACATTCAACCTTTAGATGAGCACCAAAAATCTAACCAGGTTTTCAGAATTATCCCAAATTAAACCTTCCTCAGACACAAACACAGATTGCTACCAGCATATGAAGCCTTGATTACAAGCACCAAAATCCCCAATGTAAAGGGAAAAGCCCACATTTCTTATTCCACACGTCCCTCTATTTTCAAAGCACAGTTCAGCTTCACAGAGATCAGTATGAGTATTAATGACATTAAACAAAGGAAGCACCAGGATAACCCCTGAGCCATCAGGCTGCTGAATTAGCACACCTAACACCAGTGCTCTGAACAGTTTAGTTTGAGAAGCATTCAGGGGAAAACAAAGCAGGGAAAAGTGCGGCTGGTCAAAACAAAGACGCTTGGAGAATGTTCTCTATGTCAGACATTTCCTCAAGCGGGATGAGAAAAAGAACATTCTAAATAAATGTCAAATAAAAGAGGATCAGAAAGGACTGAGCAATAAGAGTGAAACCATGTAATTAAACACGAGACAGAAGTGTGATCCCTACCTTCCAGCCTTGCACTCGCCACAGGCAGGAAGGACAGAGCCTTACTTCAAGTTTCCATTATAAGCCTGTCCCACAATAGCAGTCTTGACCATTTATGAAGAACCCAGGTGACAGTAATAAGGAAAAGATGAGGTTACAGAACAAGTGGTTGATAAGGGGACAAACCAGGTGTATTAGGTGCCCTCCTTCAGTGAGGGTCAGCAGTCAGTACCTGGAAACCTACTAACAAAAGGGAAAGCAAGAATACCTTAATTAAAGCAGTTTGAAACTAAACTAAAAAGATAGCACAAGAGTGTCACAGTATGGGTATTAAATACCTATATGAGAAAGATTATGATTCTGACATGCCTTAACAAGAATTTCATTCACTAATCTTCATTTTTCTTCCCTTCTTCCAGAGAGGGGCTGCAATACCAACTTAAATTAAAATTAAATGAACATTGTCCTTGAAACAAAATACAATTAAGTATCATTACAAAATAACCTCCTTTGTCTTATAACTGTATTATCTATAAGTACCTTGAATTTTTAAATCAAATTTCTGCTTGTTTACCACACAATAAAAATGAGTCATTCTGCAAGAAGAGTAGTTCACCAAAACTAAAAAAGGAAACTTCTTTTTTAAGCTCTGATTCTGAACCAGGAAATAGAGCAGTTCGGAACACATTTATACTTTTCATTTTAAAGCATTTGGCTTCCACAGTCTTCAACATGCAAGAGTCCCAACACTGAAGACCCCATGTGCTCAGAGCAAGTTACAACTTGAAAAGTGTGGAAGTTAAACTTCTTGAAGTTCGTATGTGATTTTTAGGCTTGTTTTACCTGAAGCTATTACATATACAGCAACAAGACAAAACTAAGCAGCACTGAGTCATTCTGGCAGTTCAGCAGAGCGGACACAGTGTGAAGACTGAGTGAACACGCTGGGTAGGTCCTGTTTCCTGACCACTGCGAGCTGCGCAGCGCGTGCGCCGACGGACACACGCGCTCATCCCTGGCAAAGGGGCCTGCACCACTGTATGGTATAGCTACCCACAGCACACAGCGTGGGCACAGATATGCTAGAGTGCGGGTGCACACGAGTACATATATGCATATGCTTATCTATCTCGATAAATAGACACACACACTAACACGGAGTTACTATAGGCTACTAACTATATTACCTTATTTTGCTTCCATCCTCAGCAGACAGATGGCTGGTGAGGCTGATTTGTGTGGCCTTTTTTTCTTTAAACAAAGTTTTATCATGACTGTACTTCCTTTTCTTTTTATTGCTGCTACTTCCAGCCCTTGCCTGACTCACCCACACGCAGTTCTGCTTCAACATGTTGTGCTTTATGTTCTCTTATAAGTGTCACTACAATTCTTACTTGAAGATACAGAAGATACTTAAATTGCATAAATCCACCCACAGAGGTAAAGGAAAGGCAGGTAAGAACTTACAGATCACATAACTAGACACACAGAAAGGCTACACGGTAACACCATAAAACAGCACCCGAGGCTCTCATTTTTTGAAGACTGCGTGTCCTTTCCTACAAGGAGCACTTCAAGTTTGAACAGTAACATTTAACTTGCTTGCCACATACCCAATATTCATTCAGTAGCCAGCTGTGCTGCTAAGAAACCCAGCACTCTGAGCTTTCAGACCAAAACCAATCCTGTGATCATCCTCTTCCCTAAAAGCAGAGGAAAATCTCTCTCTCAAAGCTTGAAAGGAGATTTTCTACAAAACTTTCAGGAGAAAGCAAATTTGTGCAAAATTTAATCTGCAGCAAAAGAGCTGCTTGGTCCTGCTAGCTGCAAAAATGATCAGCCAAATGTTAACTGAACACTAGCCAACACAGTAGGCCTGGCAGAAGAGGCAAAAAAATAAATAAAACACATAGCTCCATGAGCAGAGGTTGATGTTCTTTAGCCAGAAGCAAACTCTTTCTTATGCTTTATTTTTTTAAATAGTATGCAGTCTTCTAAACAGTGTAAGTCATATTCAGGTTGCCTTAAGCAGAAGCTCTCAAGCAAAACTGCATGACCCAAATGCAGTAGGAGGATCCAAAAAAAGAGTTGCAAAGGGTTTCTACCCTTCTTTCCAGTAACAGAAGTAACAGCAGCTTTATACTTCTTCCATTGGTTGCTACAGTTTCTCTTTTGAAGAGAAACTTGAGAGGCCACAAAGCTCCGCAAAACAGAAGAGAGCTAAAGGTTCCTCCTTCCAGTGGCTACAGTAGGGCAGAATTATCTGCTAACGCCTTATTAAACGTGGAAAAAAAAAAAACTACCAAAAAAATCAAAAAAAATCCCAGTTCATGGCTTCTGCCTTCACCATAAAGGAGGAAGGAAAGGCCTCTTAGTTCATTACCCAAAATTCTGTTAATAAAATTGCACCACCACAAGTGTCCCCCCACCCCCACCCCACCCCCATAACATTAAATAAGCAATAGGTGCCTTTTTCCAATACCTAAAAGTTTGGCCCTTTATGCACGAAGAATAAAACTGTGCAAAGCCACAGGACAATCGCTATCAGTTCCCAGAGTACCTGAAGACAATGAATTTTGTGATCACATTGCATTTTGCTCCAGCACATGCACTTGTTTAGAAATAAATTTGCCTTTTCCCCAGGGAAACGGCTGTATTATCCTGCCACAACAAACGGAAGAACCTCAAGCAGTGTCATCTTCCCCAATCAGTTTATGGTGCCTACAGGTCCAGAGACAGCACATGAATACAAGGACAGGTGTAAACTCTGAAAAAAAATGTTAAAATGGAACTGCAAGAGGGGAAAAAAACATTTAATGGGGATGTGGCTTTAGTATGTTCAATATGTAAACTAGTCTGAAAGGATGCAGGTTCAGTCATTTCTAACCACACATGCAAAGCAAGATGAACTTTTCTTCGTGCCTTTGCTCCTCATGTGTAAAATAGGAAGCAACCACTTCCTCATCCCACTCACACGCTGATAACTACACAGAGAGCAGCGCAGTTCTGTCCAGCAGGAAATTAACTGTATGTCTGGTGAAAAATCTAGCCAGCGCATACCAAGATACTAAACAATGAAGATAAAATAGTAAATACCTGTTCACTAAACGAACACTAGTTACTTTATACTGGTGATAGAGCAAGATTCCTAAAGGAAGAAATGGTCCAGAACTATGCATTAAAATTGGCGTATTTAGTCTGTGCAGGCAGCCTTCTTTTTGCAGTTTCTTTACTTTTGAGCCCTGAACAGCTTAGCCTTACAGAAAAGGCCAAGAATAAGCTTGTACCTCGGAGGCCAGTCTAGACTTTTCATCCTTTTGGCCCCGAGCAGATGAGCAGCTCGGCACAGATGTCTAGAATTTCAGGTACGTATTGGGCTGTAGCGGTGAAGAAAGCACCATGACTGCACAAGTGTCCAGGGGGAAGACACAGGCTCTTTACCTTCATGGTAATCCATTCCCTACAGCTTTCCCAGATCTAATCCTTCCCTGACAACCGCTTTATCCACGAGGCCTATTCACCTTCCCAGGTTCTGCTCTTGCTTCTCCTAGTTTCCTGCCATGATTTCTCACCTCAACTGCCATCTCTGTTCCATCCTGTTTCCTCCCCATGCTACATCTTTATTAGAGAATCATCTTTCACCTGGCTGCAGCTGGACCCAACAGAGGCACCTTCCAGGTTACGGGTAGGAAGGGAAGCAAAATAAGAGGCAAAAACCCTGCAAAAAAACGCTCTGATGTAAAGCAGAGATATACCAGAGTTCTTCAAAGAGCTGTCAAAAATTTTTAAGAATATAGTTAAAACATCTGTTCCCAAGGCTCTCCCTTTTGGCAGCTACTGAACTACTCTGAGATTTTTTTGAAAACCTGACACAATATTAACACTAATATTATACCAATTATTTGCTCAAAAGTCTCTCTCACTGCCACTTACTAGACTCTATTGCCAGCTCCACCTTCAGTTAAGTTCCCAACTGGGAAAGGAGTCTACGCCTCATCTATTAAAAAGCCATAGTTACTTAACAGTGATTAGTTTCTAGAGGAAAAGTTTGAACATTACTAAAAATAAAAACTTCAGAAAAGATATGAAAACAACATGGGATTTATTAGGATACTTAAAAGAAAAAGCTACTGTTCAGAGCATCCTCTGAACTTGAAGCTTGGAGAAATCAAACTAGGTCATGCTATTCTGTTAGAACTAAACTACTACCTGAATTTAGCTGTGAATTCAGAGGTGCAGAGTTAAGAAGAGGTAAATGATTTCAAGTAACATTTCAGTATGCGGGAGACTACAGCCAGTTGTACGTGGCAGCAGGAGGAGAATGGTCTCCCGCAGTAAGCAAAACACTTCAAACTATCATTACAATTCACTAAGCTGCTCCGCTGACAAATCCACATCTCCTCCCATAAAACTTTGCAGAAACAAGAAGGCTAAACCCTAAATCAGTTAAATGAACACTGTCTATAACCAGTCTTCACATAGTGCTCCCTTTCAGTTGAGCTCCATTTATATAAAAGGAAAGCAATTTTATCTTTAAGATGAAACCTCAAAGTCTGGTGGTTACATATTTCACTTCCACATTAGGAAGGAACAGTTGCAAACAACCGTATGTCTCAGCACATAAAAGGTGCAAATCCACCAAACAGAAAGGAACTGACTTTTCTAGTTCTTGCTCAGAATGTGTTTTGCCAAAGAAGCTTCAGTTTCATGGACATGCAATAAGTGGGTTGGTTTGTTTCAAGAGTGAATGAATAAATTTCTTAGTAACTTTTTTAAAACACACTGCCAGTGCCTGTGAATAGCCAGTCTAAGATTCCAAAAACTACGTTTCTTGCAATAAAAAGGTCAAACTAACCTGCTTATCAGCAGGACCTGGAGCAAATACCTTTCTTGTCCAACACAGGGGAAGAAAAATCCCTTCACCACATGAGTGTTATGCTCAAGACTGCCATAAAGCCAAATAAAGGGAGAACCAATAATCACCCAGAGCCACACAGCAAACATACTCCCTTACCTCCAACTTTTGAAGTTATATAATTGCCAGATCCACTCATCACAGAAACAAGGTTTTCCAGTCAGCTAATTTACAAGTAGGACTCCTAGGAACTCATCCATTACCTTGTGTGGTACAGCAGAAAAAGTTGCTCATGCTAACACTCCATTTAGTTTAATCATCTCGTACTGAAGGAGAACCAAAATTGCCTCATGGCTGAATTTAAGAGCCTTTTAAGCCACGCCAGTGAAACAGAATTCATTCACAGAACAGCTTCCTGTTACTGGGGCGACTGCTGGGCACGTAGCAGAAAGTGCTGTTAAAAATGTATCTAGGACAGCACTCCGCCGCTTTGCCTTCCTTATATAAAGTGATTACTGACAGAACTTTTTTGCTTGGTGGTCACTGATTCAAGGGGAAGGGGAAAAAAAAAAGTGTTTCCTGATGAAATTCAGCCTTCAGACAAATGTATTAGCTGCCTAGAGGACCAGGCTTTAGGTTTTGGTGTGGGTGGCAGACAGGAGGCCTGTTTTGCAAGGCTGGCTATTTTTGTAGCTGCAGCCACACCAAAGGGAACACATTCAATCTCGCCAGCTAAGCTGTCCCAGACCCAATTACTATTTGCTTGGAGACCACCTGGAATCCGAGGCGCTGTAGATGTAAGCCAGAGAATCAGTTAAACACTTAGTAAACAAAACTACCTCAACTATAGAGTATTTTCACTGAATAAGAGTTAAAAAAAAATCCTCCCACACAAACATCACTTGAAGAAATTATGAGTTTGAAGGTGGTACTTATATTGTTTCAGATGCTTAGTCTCCAACTTTCACAGTCCCATTAAAATTTTGTGCAGCAGGAAGAATGCAGGGTTTGTGTTCACTCAGACATCATTTCCTAAATGCAATACTAACACTTCAAGTTACAGCAAATAAAGGCGGACATGAATTGTGCCCGATATACACAAATTAGCCAATACTTTTCCAAGTACTATGAAACAAATTCTTTTCCTAGGTGCTCAAAAGGCAGTGTTAAAGAATCCTCAAAAAGAGTAAGTCTGGTACCAAGGTGTAACTTCATGGCTAGTGTTAGCATTACCGAGTTAACTAGAAATAGATTATTAAGCATTTAACCAAGAGCGTGCAATTCAGCGAGCAGCAACACCGTGTGAAGACGGGTGTACGAACGGATGTGGGACTCACTGCGCAGGACGCTGTCAGCTTCCACTTCGCATCTATGACTGTCTCACAACTACCTTGAAATCCAAGTTACTCTGAGGCAAAGGCTCACAGGGTTTCACTTTGATTTTTTCAATACACTTCATGTGCACCTTGTTTCACCATTTGCACAGAGAAGGTAGTCTCTGCATGCAAAGCTTTCACATAACAGAGGAGAAAGACATTTCTAATAAGGAGAACGCAATTAAAGCCACAGGAGATGGTAACACAGGAGAATATTTTTAGCTACTGCACTTTCAGCTTTAGTTAATCAATTCTAAAACTCTTCTTTGTTTGTTCTTGGTTTCCGTTAAGCTCTGCTATTTATATAATTGCAATACTCACTGAAGTAAGCACTAGAATTGCAAATGCAATACAGCCTCCATATAAAACTGCCTGCTACTTGCAGCAAATTTTAGTTTGAAACATTCTGCCAGCTGCAGCAGCCAACTTGTGGTGCCCAGGAGAACATTCCTGTGCCACAGGAGCGGGAAAACAGGTATAAACCTAAAATGAAAAGCCATCAAGTGAATTTACATACAGAAGAAAAAAAAAAAAAAAAAAAGAAAAGAGCAGACTTCTCCATATTGGGCAGTTAGAGGCATTAAGCTTCCTGTAGTCACAAACAGAATGATATTAACACTCCAGGTAAACACCATGCAATCATTGATTAAAAGCAAATTTATCAGGTATGTAAGAGCACATTCCACTTAGAGCACTCTTTATACATGAAAGAAAATACAAATAGAAAAATAGTTTAAAAAGCACACACAACTGAACATCTACAGCAGGAAAATACTTTGAAATGTATCTTATCAGCCTGGCTGATGCGTATGTATCAGCTGCTAGGAAGAACAGTGAATGTTTCACATTCCCTGGCACTTGCTCTCTTGCAATCCAAGCGCTCTTCCTTTCATACCCCGGCCTGGGGCTCTCTCAGCCACTGCCACCACCTTCCCCTTGCTCGCAGCAACTCTGAAGCTGCAGTAACACCCCAAGCGATTCCCCTGCACCAAAACGACAGCCCAGACAAGTCTCTGTCTCTGCACGCAGCAGTGCGGTGCTGACATCCAGGCTTTGCACAGTTTCAACATGAATACTCACTTGGGCTTCATATTATGCTTGTTACATATTTGTTTGACAACTGATAGTCCATGAGATGCAATTTCACATTGTCCAAAGTATTTCAGCTTTGAAGAAGCCTTTGCAAAAAAAAAAAAAAAAAAAAAAAAAAAAAAAAAAAAAAAAAAAAAAAAAAAATATAGAAAAAAACGATTTTTTTTTAATCTTGCCTGTCTATATTACAAGTTACGCATTAGTCCAACTTATGCCCACAGTTTGGGGGGCATAAAGGCACTGCCAGCTGTTCATACGTCTGTGTTTTCCTAGATGCAACACCAGGAGAAAACAAAAACTAAACATATAAAAAACTGCATTTACATTTACAATGCTTAAACAGCAAAAAAAGATCTAAGTAGTTCCCTACATATTATCTTCCAAAAGACAAAGTCTGTTTTTATTTTTGTATCACTCAATAGTTCAGCAGTTGGCAAAACAAAAATTCCTCACTCTTCTGTCCCTGATGTATCAGTACCAGGTGCCTCCTAAGCAACATTAGAAGTCTGCGAGCAGACACCTTGAACTAAAGTCACCTGTACACTTTTCCCCAAACTATTTTAAATATGGTATTCAATTAGTTTCCAAATTCATTATTCTGCAGAGACATAAACTGATTACCAAGTGATACAAGACAAATTTTCCTTTGTGCAGGTGCTACAGGAATCACAAGGCAGCCAAGTAAAGCAACACAACACTTATCTATGCAAGAACAGAGCTGTTTATGTTTCTATAGCCAGTGCAGTTCCAGCAGGAAATGTTTTATATGAAGATGCAAAGAATTTGAAAGGATAGTCCTTCCAATAATCCTTCACCTCAGATGGCCTCAGCAAAACTGCAAACAAGGAGGAAAATCTGGAGCACCTGATGACAAACACAAGTTATATAACAGTAAGGATCAAATTCATTCATTCCTTACAGTCACACAGCAGAGACACTTAATGACATGGATATTTTAAAACAAACTCTAGAATCACGTCTTTCTATAGCCCCTATTTTCTGGCAGCTTGTAGATTGAACAACAAATCTCAGCTTGACTTGGATAAAATGCTGTTTACTCTTTTACCAACAGCTTCTGTTTCAATAATGCAACATGCTTTATAACTCAAACAAAGAGCATTCCTATTCCACAGGACAGCAACACATTATTCATCTACTTTGGGTTTTTGCTATTAGATTTGCCACAGAAGCTGAAGATATGAATTGCAAAGTCTAACAGCAAGGTACCTTGCTAAGAGGCAGCATTTATCAGGTGGAACCTGAAAAGCTTGGATTCACGTTCCAACTTTTATATACATTGCTTCAATATAAGTTTAATTTCCCTATCTGTCCCAAACCCCCCACAGAAATGGTACATTTAAGGTTAAAGTAGACAAGGCACAAAAAGAGAGTAAACCTGTCTGTATAAAGACTTAAAAAGGGCTTGAGGAATGCTGCCTTCCCATTTTATAACAGCAAAGACAGTAGGGAGGAACGCACTCGAGTCACTCTAGGAAGCGTTTTACCGGTTTTGGAATTAACATACACACTTGTTCAACACTTGCACTCCCACCCTGCCAGAAATTGAGGATGGCTGAATTTTAATGTTAGAGAAACTCTATCATTGGAGCAGAAAGAACACTGCGGGGATATCACCAGCACTTGGGTCCAGGATGCTGGTGCAATGGAGAAAAAAGGGCAAAAAGGCATCAAGAACGTTCACATCGAGGGGGTTCCTGGTCTCCTCGGAACCCGTTTCCCTGAAGAAACTCGCATTTCAGCGGACACCCCGCCAGCCTCCCAGCGGCACGGGAGGAAACACGGGAGGAAAAGCCGCCCCCCG
>NW_010588538.1:680871-697674 GCF_000705375.1 Tinamus guttatus
TAATTAAAGCACCCCAGCGAAAGCCTCTGGAGAGAGACCCTTGGGAGCCAATTTCAGAATGCAGTGAACAAGCTTGGACTCCCCCAGACCAGCCATTGCTCCGTGTGATACAACCAAGGACAATCCAAGGTCATTTCCCTTTAGAAAGTAAAACTCAGATCAGCACTTGGCCTGGTTCTGCTGTTTACTTGAACTGCTGTCAACCAAATTCATCCTCACTTGTGATCCAAGTGATGTTGAGTACAAGACAGTGGAATGACGTGGGGAAAACACAAGGACTTAGCGTCTGGCTCATCAACCGTATCTCCCTCTTTGCAATCTGCTATACTACACTATACTATACTGCTATCTTCAATGCAGTTCCAGCAATATGCTCTTAAAAGCAGCAAGCATTAAAAGGACTTCAGTGCACACAACCACTGACTGTAAAGGATCCTGAAGGCCCTTTGCCCATCACGTCTCCTTGCAGCACAGCCAGTGATCTCATGTGAACTGTGTTGGCAGCCTCCTTTTTCAGTGGGGTAAGTAGTTCCCATTCCACCAACACCAGGATGGTACATTTAGCTTTCGAAGTACATTCTTTGAGCGGGATTATTTTTAAGCCCAGGGCACTAGGACAGAGTCCACACTGCTCACATAAGCAAAAACATCGCTAACTGCAGAGACGGGTTTGCTAGCAGACAGAGCAGAAAGCGAGGCCTTTTCCACACACGGTGATCCATGAGGGACAAACCGGGCGCACACAAATGCTGCAGTTAAATGAAGCATTTGAGCATTTGCTGAAACACCTCCTTTGCTGGGCAACAGCAACACTGCACACCAAACATCTTCGCTCCCTTTTTTCCTGAGCATAAACATTGCACCTACAAGTAAATCCTGCACCAAAGACAGCTGCTGAATACTCTGCCAGCAAGAAAAGGCAGTAAAGCTGACATTGCACATTTCAGTTACTTGAAGTTATTTTGAAATTACCCAAATAATAAAAAGATAATGTTCTCCATGTCCCCACGCATGAGCCGGGACACATTCTGACCCTGCTCATACTAACTGGATCCCTTCCCACCTGAGATGCCCGCGCTCCTGCTGGCAGAGCTTATGTGCCTGGTTTGTTAGGGAGGAGAATAGAGCCAAGAGGCCCGAAAGATTTTCAGTAGTCTGTGAGTTCTGGGCTGTAACCCGGAAGAGCTTAGACTGCTTTTCTGGCCGTGACATTCTTGCAAAATATTAAGTGAGAGTGGCCTGAGCTATGGCCAGACCAATAACTTCCATTCTGGTAATTCCCAACGTCGAAATTCACAACGCTGAACGTCAGTAACTCGAACATCAGTGCGAAAACTCGAGTTGTGGCGATGCGTACGGTGCCTCACGGACACCGCGGAGCAAGCCCTGCTCCGAGGCCAAGGCAGAGGCGTGCGGGGGGCGCACGCGGGTTCCCCGTCCCGCGGGACAAACTCCAGCATCCCACAGGGATGGCCAGGGCAGTCCCGAGCGAATGGGCCTGCTACGAAAGGGAGCAGCAAAATCCGAGGTGCTCAACGGAGCTGGGAGAAGCTGCCCCGGCAGCACCAGGAGCGCGGCAGGACGGAGCAGGGCTGGGGACAGAGGCCAGGAGCGTCTGCAGGGAGCCCACAGCCCCTGTCCGTGGGGAATTAGGGCCCGTTAGTCACACTGTGCACGTGGTTTTTATTTTTTTTTTTTAATCTTACTTCTCTTGCAAGGAAAGGTGAATACTACCTGCTTCTTCATGCTCTCTTTATTCCTCTAATCCCGTTTGCTGGACTGTGGAATTTTACTTTAAAAGGATGGACTAGATGATTTCTAGAGGTTCCTTCCAACCTCAACCATTCTGTGATTCTGTGTGATTCTGTGACAGGGTCAGATGTAGGAGAAAATAAGATTTCTACGGCTTGCTCAGGGCAGAGCAGTCTGAGCGGGGATGTGACGGCGTCAGAAAAACACCATGTAGGAGGAAAGCAGAGCTAAAGAGACATACGGGCAGCCAGACAGTCCTGCTAAGGCCTGTTCCCAACGGCTGAAACGGGGTCACTTCTGTCCCAGGGCAACAGGACGGCAGCGCGGCCCCGGGCTGGTGAGCGGCCTCGGGGCGAGCGCGACGGGTTGGGTTTAGTGCAGAGCGGAGGGCATTCAAAGAGGACCTGAACGTGGCCAGATGGCAAAGAGGGGCCGTGTGTCCTCCCCAGGACGTTATAGCGAAAAAAGGGCAGAGAGCAGGAGACAGCAGAGCAGGAGCAGCTCTGGCCTGAGCGAGGCTTGGGCAACGGCTGCAGAAGCAGCAGCGGGTGGTTATAGAACGGCTGCAAAGGGAGAGGTCACTGCGGCGTAACGAGGGTCACGGAGGAGGATCCGCCACTAGTTTGTGCGGCAAAGGAAACATCCACTTGCTCAATACGGAACATGTTAAAACCTTCCTCTTCACAAAAACACCCCCATCCAACAATTAAGTTTTCTGTTTTCAGAGTTCTACATTCTGCTGCTATTGCAAAGAAATAGCAAAAAAAGACAAAATTCTTTTAAATTAGGAAGCTTTACAGAGGTAATGTGTAAGTAATGTGTATGTGTAAGTAATATGTAAGTAATGTGGGACAATTCAAACAGTTTGTAACTCTCCTCCGATAGAGTCCTTACTACAAATGCACCCGCTGAAGTCTGTTCTTGCTGCACTTTAGTCCTCCTTACAGTAATGAAAAAACTCAGCTGGCCCTTAGAGAATTTTGTTGGCACTCATCACATTTCAACTCCTTGTGAAGGTTCTGTTTAATTAAAATGCACTAAGGCATTTTAATTAAAGGCACAAGTTAAAAAGAATGCACTAAGGAAAAAACATACAGACACACACATTCCTGTAGGATAAATGAATTAAAGATATGGTCTTATGATTTCCTCTCTTATGGAAAAAAAATACAGACACTTACTAGTCAACAGGATTTTTTTGCTTTCTGTTATCTTTAAAAATGCTTAATACACTGCTTGGGAGCTGCACTTTTCCCTTTAATGCAGAGTTAACCATTACAATTCATTAAGTGACTTTTATGTTGCCATTAAGTGTTGCAATCAATTCGCTCTCGATATTCCACACTTTTATCTCTGCTATGAAAACGTGCTATTGGTTTTATTTGGCTCAAGCCCAGCACAGTGGATGACCTCAATTATTAATAATGTTTCCCCTTCAATAAAGCTTTTTGGATCTTTACAACAGTCTGATGATGTATTTATTTAGTGTGTAGGTGTTGAAGGATGGTTTATGTTGCTCAAACTAAGCAGAACAGATGTCCCCTGTATCTTGGTAGGATGGGAGGCAACTTATCAGCAGAACAGGCAGCAGTCTTGAGCCAAGGACGACCTGGAATGGCTCAGGAAAACCAAGACGTGCAAACTTGGCAGCAAAATTCAAGGTCCACGTCTCCTTAAGTGAGCTGGCTTCGTTATCACACTAAAAATCACACGCACAGGCCAAAAAGATCCTCGCCCAGGTGAGGATCCTTCCCCCAAGCATGCGGAATAGCGGATATGAGTGATATTATAATTGTATGCAAATTAGCAACCAATCAGCGCAAGAGGGATGTTCTTGGGGAGCTCCTGAGTGCGTAAACGCGGTCTGGAGAGCCGGGAGGGTGAGCTCGGCTCGAGGGAACCCCCGAGCACCCGGCCTCGCGCAGCCCCGGAGCGAAGCAGGACCTCTTGTTTGGGTCTCCGTGAGCACCCGCCCCAGGCGAGCGGGTCAGCGACTCGGGGGGCAACGCGGCGAGTTGTGAGGGACACGGCAGGAGGGGAGCGGCGCAAGGGCAACGACCGCTCCAAGGGTATGAGCCGGGGGCAATAATAACCTGTAATCACTACATTTCTGATTATGCAAGCTGCGTGCATGGTTGCAGTGACGACAGGTACGGAAGTGGGACTGTCGAGAACATTCCTCTAGGCTAATAATATGGGAGCAGGTCAATCCACCCCTGTTCTCCCTCAGGATGCATCCCGAAACACTGGGCGAAGTCTGGTGGGGATCTCCTAACAAGGAGGAAACTAAAGGAATATCCTAACCAGTGCTGGACACGGTCTGAACTGGATGAGGAAAAATGGCCAGAGAGGGGAATGTTGAAGTATAACACAACCCTGCAACTTATTGTGTTTTGCAAGAGGCAGGATAAGTGGGATGAAATCCCGTACAAAGATTTGTTCTTTTCTTTGAGAAATGACCATGAAACAAGAAAAAAAATGTAAATTATTGGTATCTGATTCAAATGTGTTAATGAGGATGGAGGACAAAAAAAAGTGTTGCGGTGTTGTTCAGCTTGTAGTACTGGGAAAAAATGTTTGAAAGTGGATGATAAAGAGAAGGATGTGCAATTTTTGGTCCCTCGGTAAGAAGATCAGGATAAAACTGATGGTAAAGATAAAGGAAATGAAGAATCGAGTCCAATTGCAGGCAGGACTCAAGCACGGTAGAACGCTGTGATTCAGAGGGAATACCTCTATATGGAAAAGCTCCTTTTTCAACTACAGATTTAATGAATCAGAAGAAGTCAGCTGGTCAGCTGAAGAAATTCAGAAAAAATGCATTGATCCTTTAAAATGATAATTGAAAATCATTATCTAGATTAGCAGAACTTATAAGTGCTCCTGAATACTTTACTTATGCCTGAAGATAAAACGAATGGTGTTGGATAAAGCTTGAGAGGGAAATGAAAGACAAAATGCCGGGGGCGGACAGACCGGATCATTTTATGCCGACCCAAGAACCAGACTGGGATCCGAATTAGCAGGTAGGCTAATAATTAAACAGTATCGGCAGTTAGTATCATATGGAACAAACCACGGAATGCCTAGGCCTAAAAATATTGCAGAACTACATCCAGTTGTGGATGTGTAAGGCTGAGAATCCCTCTGCATTTTATGAGCAGCTACGTGAGGGCTCAAGAATGGGCAGACCTGGATCCTGAAGCTGAGGCTGCCAAGGTGACTTTTACTACACTATTTGTAGGGCAATCAGCAGCAGATATAAGGAAAAAAACTTCAGAACATGCATGGTTTGTTTGAAATGGCAGTATCTCCACTAATAGGAATTGCATATAAGGCATAAAATAACAGAGAGGAAGTTAAAAGAAAGGAAAAGCAGGAGCAGCTGGAAGACAAAACGCGTAACGCTGCAGCTGAGGCAGCTGCATTTGTCCAAGTGCAAGTGTCTTCTTGGGGAAGAGCTTTTCTGAGGGGATGAGGGTGTGGAAAAACACAGGGAACAGAGGAATCCGGGGAATAGAGTCTAACTAGAGAGATCAATGTGCAGTTTGCAGGGACAGGGGGCACTGGGAAAATCAGTGTCCAAAGCAGCAGTCAGGGAGCTGGGTACCCCTGTCTGCATCTGCTCTGGAGGTGGATTTGCTTGTAACTGGATCAGATCAGCTTGGACCAGGGGTTGAGAAACTGGATGCCTCAGCCAAACCCCTGGCTTCAGTTAAGCTGGAGAATGAAATAGTATTTTTTTTTAGTAGATACTGGAGCAATGTTTTTGGTATTAAATAGTTTTAAGGGACCAATGAGTAAATTCGCTATGTCAGTAATTGGTGCTATGGGAAAGTGAGAGGTCAAGCCCTTTTTTCAATCAAAAATATCAAAAATTGGGAATAAGATACTCATACATTAATTTTTATATATGACAATGCCCCTTATTGTTGACGGGAAGAGATTAGTTAAATAAATTAGGAGCACAAATAACTTTACATCAAAACAAGGTTTGAGCACATATACCACAAAATAATGCTTGGGAGGTGCAGGTATGTATGTTGCAGGAATTATCCTAGACGGAGAATGCTGAGGATAAGGAAAAGCAAGTCGGAGCCGCCTCCTTGGACATCATGGAGCAAACCCTTTAGTCTGGGCAACCAAAAAAGAACCTGGGAAAGTCGAATCAGCAGAACCAGTAAGAGCGGAATGAAATGACCAGGGGCCTGGAACATCTGCCCTATGAGGAGAGACTCAGGGAGCTGGGCCTGTTTAGCCTGGAGAAGAGAAGGCTGAGAGGGGATCTAATCAGTGTCTATAAGTACCTCAAGGGAGGCAGTGAGGAGGATGGTGCTGGCCTCTTTCCACTGGTGGCCACTGACAGAACTAGAGGTAATGGCCACAAACTGAAGCACCAAAAGTTCCACAGGAACTTAAGGAAAAATTTCTTCGCAGTGAGGGTGACAGAGCACTGGAACAGGCTGCCCCGAGAGGTTGTGGAGTCTCCTTCTCTGGAGATCTTCCAAACCCGCTTGGACTCAGTCCTGTGCCACGTGCTCTAGGTGACCCTGCGTGTGCAGGGGGGTTGGACTGGATGATCTCTAGAGGTCCATTCCAGCCCTAAGCATTCTATGATTCTATGAAAGGTGGTAGGATAAAGAATAGCCGATACCCTATAATGTTGGAAGCCCACATCGGACTAGAATCTGTAATTAATACATTTTTACATCATAGACTGTTGTGAGAATGTCAGCCAGAATATAATATTCTGATTTTACCTGTCAAAAAGTCACACGCGCAGGAATATTGCTTAGAACAAGATCTAAGGGCTACCAATCAAATAGCAGTTGGTGTATCTGGTCATATCTAATTCTCACAATCTGTTAACAACAATAATTGAGTCAAACGTCTATTTTACAGTATTGTGTTTAAAAGACGCCTTCTTTCGTATCCCATTGGAAGAACCAAGTCTGAAGCTTTCGAATGGGGAAGCCCCACAACAGGACACAAAATGCAGCTGTGCTGGATCGTGATCCCGCAAAGGTTTAAGAACAGTCCTACTCTTTCTGGTAATACATGGGCAAAGGAACTGGAGCAGTGGCAACGTAAGAAGCCTAATATTAGCTTGTTACATTATGTAGATGATATCTTATTGGGGTCAGACATTGCTGAAGGATGTAGAGACCACCACTGGTTTAGTGAACTCTTGGCTCTTTGGGGATAAGAAAAGCATACCAGGAGACCCAGCTGAAGTGGGTAGAGGCCTTGTCCTTAGCATTACTGAGGATTAGAGTAACTTCTAGGGTTGGGAAAAAGGCTAGTCCACTTGAAATTTTGTATGAGAAGCATTATACTGTAAATTTGACTAGACAAGAAAACCAAATGCATACCAAAGGCAGTCAGACCTCAGATGACTATCTCCCGTCTTTGGCAGGAGTTCTGACTGCCCTCCACAGCTATGTCCAACTGTGGACACTCGTGCCTTTGGACTCACCTGTACACTCATTTATGCCAGGAGATCAGGTGTATCTACGAACCTGGAAAGAGCTGCTGACACACACGTGGAAGGGACCTCATGTTGTGCTCTTAGTGACTAGTAAAGGTGACAGGAATTGACTCTTGGATGAACCACACGCATCAAGGCAGCAGCCCTACCAGGGACTTGGACAGCTCAGCAAACTCAACCTTTGAAACTGAAGCTGTGTAGATATTAATTAACTGATATTGAATTAATTTTGCATTTAGATTGTAGCCAAGGGGACGTTTTTATTTGGTACTTGTACAGAAACAAAAAGGTCCATAGAACCAGAAATGAACAAGGTGTTATGGTTCATTTTCCTCATTTCTCTGAAATTGAAAGTCCAGGGGAATGATGGAGACTTATGGATATATAATATTCTTTTGGGGATGATTGAGAAATCAATGAAAGCAGTTAACCAGACAAACTGTTGGACATGCATCCACTTTCCAGAGCATTCCAGTAAGGGGAAATTGCGTGACATTCAGAGGGATGATACATCGGTTGGAACTGAAGAAACATGGAAAAGGTTAATGTCCTGCTTTCCTGATCTAAGCTCATCGGTTAAGAAGTGTTTAGCAATCTTAGGAAGAGTTTTGTTAGCCTTCGTATGTTTTTATGTAATTGTGTACAAAATTAGTAAGTGTAGAAACTTCAAAGTGATGAGACTAATATGAAAATATTCATATAAGTCTCCAAGAGAGGAATTCTGTTGAAGGTTGATTTACATTACTAAGCAGAACAGATGTCCCCTGTATCTTGGTAGGATGGGAGGCAACTTATCAGCAGAACAGGCAGCAGTCTTGAGCCAAGGACGACCTGGAACGGCTCAGGAAAACCAAGATGTGTTTTACCCAGTGCAAACTCGGCAGCAAAACCCAAGGTCCACGTCTCCTTAAGTGAGCTGGCTTCGTTATCACACTAAAAATCATATGCACAGGCCAAAAAGACCCTCGCCCAGGTGAGGATCCTTCCCCGAAACATACAGAATAGTGGATATGAGTGATATTATAATTGTATGCAAATTAGCAACCAATCAGCGCAAGAGGGATGTTCTTGGGGAGCTCCTGAGTGTGTAAACACGTCCTGGAGAGCCGGGAGGGTGAGCTCGGCTCGAGGGAACCCCCGAGCACCCGGCCTCGCGCAGCCGCGGCCCCGCCGGCCCCGGGTGTCAGCACCGGCTCCTCGCGCGCCGGCAGCGGAGCTGCTTTTCAGAGAACGCAGGGGTCAAGCAGCACAGTGCGCTGTCTCTGGGAAAGCACCCAAAAATAACTATCTACTTGATATCAGCCCAAGGGATGTCCTAAGGGAATGAGAGAATCATTTCAGGGCAGGTCAACAGTGGTTTAGGGAAATTAGACAAATCTGTGTCTGGGGAACAGATGTCTTAGGGTTTGTAAATGTGCGAGGGAACCTTTCCCCTCTCGGTCACTAGTTCAGTTCCATCCAGTACGGCCTTAGCTGGAAGCTAATAAACATCCAATGGACTTCTGGGGGCCTCCTGAAGCAGGGAGGGAGTCCTAGCAGAGAGGTACTTGCATCCTGAAGCCACTGCTGCTCACACTGGAATCTCAGCAGAAATACTTAGACACAGAAACTGAAACTGAATGATCTGTCTTGGGAATTAAGCATGGTAGAGGGAAGAACACTTTTTTTCCCACCAAATGCAGAAGCTTCTGGGATGACAATCCAGCTTTAGATTTATTTATTTATTTATTTATTTATTTATTTATTGTCATTCTCATTGTTGTTCTCTAAAATAATATAATACAAAGCCTGGGGTTTTCCTCACAGACCTTCCTCATCACAAGGACCTAAGATACTTGCAAATCCACATTTGCAGTTTCCCATATCACAAAGAAGATAAAGGAATAAGGAAAGATTTGACTTCATTCTTGAGGGCCAATTCTCGGAGTCCTGAGGCTCCAGAATATCGTCCAACTTTGCTGCAGGTCTGCTAGGAGAAAGAGGAGACAAATGCTGAGCATTGCAACCACAAACCACAGCTGTTGATGGGAACTGGCAGGAGCCCCAGGAATGCTGGAAGCACGGATGGCCTGCAGCAGGAGGCAGGGGAGCGAGCAGGCCGCTCGTTCACTCGGCTCCCGGTGCTTTTCCACCCCGGCATCTGCTTCCCTGGCAGCGCAGAGAGGGGACAGCAGGGTGCAATTTTATGGTGTGCTCCCCAGGTGATGCTGGCACTTCCCCAGGTAAACATACCCGAGCGCTGGCTCATGTTCACTGTGCCCGTGGGTTCAAACTGTTCACAGCTGCTTGGCTTTAGCTTGCTCCTAACTTGTTCCTGTTGCCTCCATATTTCACTTGAGGAGGAGAGGATGGGAGCTCGACAGCTCCCTTCTCCTCTGCTCCTGCTTGGGACAGAGCAGCAGGGACACGCCGGGACAGAGCCGTGTTGATAGCAGAGCTGCATCCAGAAGAATACATGGCCCACATACGTGATGAGGCTCCTTGGCCTGTGGTGCAGAAGGGCAGTTTTCATGGCCAAGGGGGAAGGGAAAGTAAGGATGTGGCAACAGCATCCTCTGGTCACCATCTTTTGTTACCAGCATGTGCAAATCCAGCTATTCCAGTCCATTATATTTGACGGTTTTGCACTCAGAAGCAGGTGAAATGTCATTATCTCGGGGTAAATTTTCACTGTCGTAGGCAGGGAGGTTGTCCTCTAAACACCCTTAGTATTAATGGGAAATTGATCCCGCAATTTAAACTCCAAGAGATACAAACCTCTCACGTGGGACCACTTTCAAATGTGTTAACATTTTGATTCATGAAATGAGACATTTTTAGAAACAAGTACAGATCCATTTCATTCAGGTTTTGGGAGGTCAGCTGGGTACTGGAAGTGAAATGTTTTGATCCCTGTTTACAGAAGGGATTAAAGTGACATTAGCTAAAGGGAGGGCAATTTCTGAGGTTCTTCACACTAGCTGGCACATCCTATGGGGCTGGAACTTAAACCTACCTGCTTGCAGTAACAGTGTCTAGGGCGAGAGGAGGGTTTGGAATAAGGGCCTGGGTTTCAGCGACCTTCTCTAAAAGTACGTCCCCCACACTATGGGATATGCCTCTATCTACAAAGATCGCTGATCCTGCTGAGCGGCAGGAGCAGAGCCTGACAAAACAGTGCAGGAAACAACCAGGGGGAGGTTCCTCATTTGCTCCGGGGACCGAGGCTCTGGCCACTCCTCCAGCGGGTGCTAGAGGAAAAGGGCTGAGCAAAGCCTAGGACACATCCAGGACTGGCTCGAGGATGGGCTCTCAGTAGCTCAAAACCAAATCCCGTGAAGCTGAGTATCAGCCTGGGCTCCATTCTACGGGAGAGGTGAGAGCAGCTTAGGACACAGACTGACCTGGAAACGCTGGTGTCTCAGCTGGGGAAGAGGCCACTGCGCAGGGTGCTCATGGCAAGGGGGGAGGAGGAGGAGAAGCCACCGGCAGTTCCTCTCTGAAGCCACCGGCAGTTCCCCTGGCCCTGCAGAGGAGTCTCTGCCCTTCCCTTTTCCCTGGGAAGAGAGATTTGCACTTTGGGAGCCACGACTTAGAGGAAGTTCCTGTGGCACCAAGTGAGGGCAATACCCCACTCAGATGCCCGCACAGCAGGGCCCAGCAGCATGAAGAGGAAGGGGAAAGGCCCGAGCCCTGTGCAGGAGGCCAACGAGGGCAGCTCAGCCCTGCGAAAGGGCTGCCTAGAAACGCCGCAAACCCTCTGCAGCACCAGCTACCACGCTACGGACACAAGGGCATAAATCTATTTTAGAGGCATTATAACATTACGATTCATGTTGGATCAGGGATACAGCAGGTTAAGAGCAACTTAAAGCAGGTACAAAGGAATTTTTGCTCATAAAAGCAATAGTAGTTACACCAATAAGCAGGGTATCCAATCGACGGAGCATTCTGGGTGCAAGAAATCCTGATACGAGCTCCTGAAACAGTCTCCTCTCAAAGCAGTAATCCTGGGGAAGCAACTTGGTGCTGGGCCTTAAAGAGGCTCCGAGTGGCTCCTTCATTCAGAGGGAATCCTACCAATGTTCTAGTTTGACAGATACCCGCTGGCAAAGCCCTAAGGCGATCCGGGACGCCCACAGTGCACTAACACGAGAACATTCCCACATAGAGCAAATATTTCTCAAGGCCTCAACGCAAGCAGGATGCCAGACCCACCTAGTAATGCACAGAAGATCATATTTGGTCGGGCAGCCAGTCCTTCAGAGGGACTTAACCATCTCTGGAGGCAAAGGCAGGAGCATCTGCCCTATTCAGTTACGTGACTGATAAAACATCCCTGGGAATTAAGATCCTTTTTTTAAAAAAAAAAAAAAAAAAAAAAATGAAGCTTTGTCAATGAGTCCAGACCTACCACCACGAACACCAAAATCCTTCCAGGAATTTGCAGGCTGAAGGGGGAGTCACCATCACATGGGAGACACATCCCAACGCCTTTGGCAGGACAGCAGGCTGCTCTCTGGGGTCAGGAACGCGGCTCCGGCTCCGGATGCTGCCTGAAGAGGCAGGGTCTGCTCCGGGCATCTGAGGAGCAGCCAAGGCAGACAGGCTCCCCCCTGCACCGCTGTGGGGGAAGCTGCTCAGGTCCCCCCTTGTGAGGAGACTCTGCAAAGCTGCATTAAAGTGCTGGTTGGTTGGGATTTCCAGGCAACCTCCAGCTCCTCCAAATAGGTCAGGCATGGAAGAATATCCAAAATGAGGAGTTTCTCTTTGGCACAGGTGGCAGGGACTAACCCAGGGGTTCCCAGACCGCATCCCAAGGCAAAGGGGAGGGAGAGAGGCGAGGGCCCCTGCAGTCTCCCTGCAGGTCGGTGCAGCTTCCCGCTGCCTGCTCCACCGCAGCCAAAGCTCAGCATCCGAGCCCCTTCTCTGCTTGCATTTAAACACCTCTCCCTCTCGCCGCCCAGAAAAACATCACCTGTGTGTCACCTGCACCAGCGCAGCCCTTCCCAGCAACTCAGGATCCCTTTTCCATCTCATTTTCCCCTCTGCAGGGAAGTTTCAGCCCTTCCCCACAAGCACACTGCCCTCTTTTACTTGTCCAAGCACAACCATATGTGGAAGTCATGCTGCAAATCAAAATTATGCCAGGATATAAAATGAAAAATGGACCCTTAGAGCACCAAATAAATCTAGAGTCATTCTTGTAATCTGAACTATTTCAGCAACTGGTTTATGCTGCAGCCCCATTAATAGCAACACGAGCATAGGGGAGGAGAGTAAACTGCAGCCAGGGAGAGGAAAGCAGAGTGAGCGGCTAGGGGCACAAAACTGTAGGTGGAAACAACAAGTAACCTCGGTACAACGTGTCCAAAATTGCATTTGTCACAGACAAACATAAAAATTACAGGAGTGCATTAAAACACTAGGGGCATTGCAAACATTTCACAGTGCTGGGAGTGTCATTAGCCCCGGCACAGAAAAGCACAGAGGGTTTTGTCCCTCTGAAGCAGCTCCCGCCTGAGCTCTACGAGGAAGGGAAGCTGCAAGGACGAGAGGGACAGGGCGAACGAGCGCAGGCTGCAAACACTGCCCGCCTTTATCAGCGCTCAGAAGAACATTCATTCCCACTGCCCTCTGATTGCCACAGATCGGCCTGTGCTTACTAATTCTAGCTGTTTTCTAGTTGAAAACTACAAATTATTTCCTTTTTTTTTTCTCTCCATTTTGACAGGTCATGAGCTGCTGGATGCAGCCAGTGTGGTTGAGAAATAAATATTGGTGGAAATGAGAAATAGATAAAATGCACGTTAAAGATGCTCGCGAGGGCCAAGAGAGAGTCCTTGAGGCAGTGCAGCGTGTGCTGGGCTGGGAAGGGAGCTCTGCTGATGTCCTGAGCTGGACCTGGCATCCTGGGCCTCCCTGCACACAAAATAGCGTGAAAAACTGAAACGCGAGCGCTGTGCGCCCCGCGTGGGCAAACGGACACCGAATTTATAAAATAAGAGGCAAATAAATGTATTCTGTGCCTTAATGCTCGATGGGGAGCAGGAGGCAGATAGTAAAATAAAGAGGCGCAAACTAAAATCTTTGAGGAGGCCCAGGCAGCCTCACACGAGGTGTAAGACCAGAGGGCTGCATTTCAGACGCACAAGTCACCAGGTCCCATGGCCAAGCTAGTACCTAGAAGGCTCCTGAAGCCCAAAGCAGGCAGCCGACGGCCTCTCACTAAGCATGGCCACACATCTGAACACTTACTAATGGGCAGCACAACCCTGAGTGCATTAGTAGCTTCAAGTAAAGCATTTTAAAGATATTTAAAAGAAAAGAAAAAAGGAACTGTTATTTCTAGAGCAATCGAGCAGAACACCCAACCCGGCAGAGCAGCAGCTCCTCCGACAAGCTGCCTCGCTCTCAGATGGAGAGGGACTAGGAGCGAGCAGCACCACTTCCAGTTTAATCACTCCATTCACTGCATTCCCAATCTGTAAAACTTCCCGTCTTTGCCCGGGCTTGCAGAGCAACACTGGCAGCGATGCAGTTTCAATAACAAACCACAGCGGATCTCGGCTTCCCCTTAAACGACCATTTGTCTTAAAGGGCCTGGCACCCAAAGTCAGCAAATTCTGATCGCCAAGAATCAGCCCATGAAACTCCAACTCACACTGGTAAGAAATTACTCAGACAAGTTGCTCCTTCCACCGCTCCCCCAGAAGGAGCGTGGACACTTATCAGGGAGGCGGTGGTTACGGCACATGCGCGAGAACGTCCAGTTTTGGTTACGTCTCGTGTTCCTCCTCGCGCACGTCTAACTGGTCTGTCACACCGCAGGGACCACTTGTGGAAGAGCCTCCCTTCGCCATTCAACGCCATTATCAGCATCGCTCCAGTTCTGAAAGATAAAGCAAGCCGAGAGCTGGCTTCCCGAGCTGGCTTCCCCAAATTCCCTCTGCTTGATTCCCCAAACACGTCGGGGAGGATTCCCAGCGTGGGCACTCGGCGAGAGCCGCTCGCTGGAGGCCGCTCCACTGTGAGCTCCTGGAAAGCGGAGCGGCGTCTGCTCCGCGCGTTACAGTGATTGCTACTGACAGCTCCTTCATGGTATCACAACAAATTAGGTCACAGATTAGATTTTCATAGCACAGATTACGCGTAGTGCCTGTAGTTTGCTTCTCCAATAGAGAAGGTTGTGGCCGGGAGGTTTGAGCTCAGCGCTGGGAACAGGACAGATGCGGGGGGTGGAGGGTTCCCAATTCTGGCTGAGACAAAAGACTGTTTCGGTGGGAATCAGATAAAATTCTTGGTCTTTACTGCAGTTAGAAGCCTTAATATTCTTCCCTTTCTTCCATATGCCTTTGAGAAATATAAAGAGTTTATTCACTAGATACCTTGGGATAGATGCTACAGCATTTCTAGAGCAGATATCAAACACTGCCTTTTTTTTTTTTTTTTTAAGAAAACTACATTTTTTTAATAATAAAGATGCAGTATCTAAGGAAAAGAAAAAGAAAGGAAAACTGCTGGGAATGGAAAGCAAATGTATCTATTAGATCTATCCCACCTGACACCGCAAAGGTCACTCATACCTTTGGTTTCAGCATCTCTTGCATAGAGAGACCCTGAGGGAATAAGAGCATGATGAATGCAGTACTTTTTTCCTGAAAACCTGTGAGGGGGATGTTTTAAAAAATCTGCCAAGCAAGGACAGTCATGGAATTCAGACACCAAAAGAAAATCCCAGCTACATGAAGCTGCCCCCAGAGAGGGACGAAGCGCAGAACAGGGGTTTGGAATGGCCGAGCACTCGTGGGACAGTGCTCTCTGTGAAGCCTGTCCTGACTGCAGAACTGCAATCCCTGCTCCAACAGCCGGGTTCCCAAACCATGTCAGCGCTGGGGGATGCTCCCAAGGATCTCTCCTCGCCCAGGCCTGGGCTCCTGTGGGAGCAGGACTAGGAGCCTAAGCAATCTGAGCTCCTGCGGATCAGCAACCCGGGTTCCAGCCCTGGAGGAGCCGCCTAGGTCTGGGAGAGCAGAGCAGCGGGGCAGATAAGCGAGCTTAGAGCCACAGTAAGCGCTAATGGAAAACCTAAACCTGATGATTAGGGAGATAGGTCCTAGCCTGAGCTAACCTCGGAGACAAGACTAAGCCAGAGCTGGGCCTGGCACTGCAGGAATGACCTTCAGCTTGCAAAAACAGCCCGGCTAGCAGCAACGCGGTCGCACCCCACACGCGTGTGCTGCTCGGGCAAGCAAGGCGCCAAAGGGAGGCTGGTCCCTGCAGAGCGGCCAGCTCCTTCCCACACACACACCAACCCGCAGCCTCTGCTCGAGCTCCCGGGGCCGTTCGCAGGCAGCGGGGACAGACCCTCTTCCTGCTCCTCACGAAGCAGGAGCAGCCCTTGATGCTCCCCACGTGCAGCCTGGGGCAGGCCCGTGCCCAGCGCCCTTCGCTGTGCATCGCACGCGTGAGGCCCAGCGGCAGCTGCCCGAGTTACCCCAGCCACGACTTCAGCTCTGGAATGGCCTTGCCCTCCGCTTCAGCAGAAAGTTCTTCACAGGAAACACGCTTTTACTTTCAGTATGCGCTTGCCCTTGTTCTCCAACAAGCACAGGAAACCTCTCAGTTGAACATCAGCCTTTATTCTCACAAGCCGCTATTTATCCTCCGCTACCTTGGAGCAAAAAGAAACAGCAGCTGAGAGTGGCCGTGCCCTCCCACACTCGCAGGCTGCGTTCAGCTTTTACCCACCCTCAGCACATCGGCTCCTGACGCTGCTGCCGCGGGCACACGCACTTTGAGAGGCGCAGAACGACGTCTAATTATTTCTTCCTCAAGCCTGCGCTCTGCTGCGTTCGTTATTGAAAATCCATGGTACATGCTCCTTGCTGAGCAATCTCAACCATCGATCTCATTTAAAGAAACAGATGCTCTAAACTTTACTGGAAACATTTTTTAGAAGTATCTGCCACGGACCCAGGGTCAGACAAGCCCCGGAACAGAGACACCCCCGCGCTTCCTCCGAAAACACAGAGCCCCTCGCGATACCTCTGTGTTTGGGGTGAAATTACACAATTTGCCTCTTCCTCATTTGTATCAGACACTTAGCAGAACGCTGAATAAAAGCTGTGCCCACCATGCTCCTTTGAACCCACTTTTACTTAAAGAACCATTATTTTTTCAGCGATAAGAGCCCATTTTTAAACAGCTAAAGCGTAACGCAGCTCCAAACCACGCAGCCAGTCTTCATGGTTTAAGGGCTGCTTCGTGCCATTTCCTCTGGGTTTCACCATTCATCATTGATCCTTTTGAAATGCTACAGCTTACCTAAGAGATGGGCAGTTTTCCCAGCCGCCAGGATCACAACCAGCCCGCTGCCCCTGCCCAGACAAGGAACTACTGGATCCCTCACAGCAGAAGTTCTGGCCGGCCCAGCGCATTTTTGGCCATCTTGGGCTGGGCTTTTGCAGTAACAGGTGCAGGATTGGCACAGATAACGGCGGGGAAGGCTCGAGCCTGGCACCCGGCCGAGCAGGACGGGGTAACCACACGAAACCCACGCAGGCACCAACGGCGCCGACAGC
>NW_010588538.1:698659-737663 GCF_000705375.1 Tinamus guttatus
GGCGCCCAGCAGCGGAGCAGGCCCTGGGGCTGCTGTGGAAATGGCTCGTGCTGATTCCTCTCACATTAGTGAGCAGCTAAAGCTACCGGCTTAGCAGGAGAGAGGTGATAACCTCAGAGAGCCAGGTTTAAATAAACATTCCTGGGGGCATGAATTAACATTAATAAAACATGCCCCCCAAAAAATCCCACTCACAAAATTATCTTGTAAGTAGAAATTTTATACCCCCGCGTTTCTTTTTTTCATGTGTACTTTTTGCATCCAGGCAGGGAAAGGGGACGAAGGTGCTTGGATCTTGCAGCATCCCACCTAGACACATGTGGAAGGGGCAGGGGTGCTGAGCTGAAGGATGATCCAAGCAGGGTTGAGCCCCAAGCACAGTGTTTGTGGCAGACCTGCTCCAAGGAGGTAGCAGGGGTGCCAGAACCACATCCAAGGAGGGCTCCAGGCCCTGTGTGCAGCTGTGTCCAGGGCCTGCAGGCAGGAACTGCATCTCCTGCATCCTTTGTAACTGTTTTTTACATCAAGGAGAGCACCATTCCTACTCTTCCAAAGGTGCCCAGTTTGCTGTTCACACCCGCCATCCCTCCGTATCTTCTGCTCTTGCACCTCTACCCTATGGCACACACAGAGTTCAGCTGCAGAAGACTTGGCAGTCCCCATCCTCTAGCACCGCTGAACAGCAGCTCACATCACATGAAGCTCCATGCTGGAAGCTCCTTGGCCTCCATGTGTCCTAGATGCTAAACTCGCTCTGAGCAGCCTACCAGCTCTCTGCAGCTCAGCATTTGCTTTCCAGCTTCTTTCTGGCACAGGTCCTCAGCAGCAGAGAGACTCTGGCTTGTGAATTTGCCCACACATCTATCCTGAGGTGAGAACTACTGCAACACTCCTCAAGTTGCACCTGATGACTTTCCTGTCCCCTTGTTTGGACAAAAAAAAATGCAAAATGAGAATTTGTAGTTGGCAATTTCAGGAGGGACCTGCATCTCTTACCGCTCAGCTACAAAGACTCAACCGAGGGCTCTCACTTTCCTGTCTGGAACTCTTTACATTAGAGGTACTAGAAAGGTCTGAAAGAAGACCCCCCCCCCCCCCAAAAGCAAAACAAAACAAAAAACAACCAACCAACCAACCAAACCACCACCACTATCTACACTTTGGAATGAAGGGAAGCCTAGCAACCATGAATGTATAGGTCTGCAGGTATCTATGAACTGCAATGCAGAGAAGAGGTTATAGCCCATATAATCTCTCCTCACTTGAAAAATTGATGCCTGCTCTTGTTTTTCAGGTATCTTTGCAAGAGCCTGTGGCTCGTGATGTCCTCAAGCGGCTGAGGAAGCCTGCGAGCCCCAGTGAAAGCCACTGCGCTGACAAACAGCTCTCGGCCTCTCTGCAAGCTGAGCTCAAAAGGTCAATCACAAGCTCTGGGCACTTTTGTTTTTCAGGAAATAACAAGTTTTGAGTATTTATTTAAACATTAACAACTTCAGCTCAGCAGCATTGTTACAGTTCTCACCTTAGCAGGGGTGCAAGGGCAGGAGGGGAGAAAAGCGTTAGTAGCTAAATTGGGTTTAGACCAGCTTCAGCCTTTGGACTAGAGTGTTCTCAAGGAGCATTTTGGAAAGAGACTGGGGAGATTAGTTACCAAAAGCCAAAGTTTTATACTACTGCTTGAACCTAACAAAAGTAAACAGCACAGTCTTAAATGCAGCCATTCTAGGGCATCTTGCTGGAGTCTTCGAGGGTGATGAACTTCTGCTATAGAACTTTAAGGAAAAGAAGAAATTCTGTTTTAACTGAAGAAACAGCCTCAGCCCCAGGGAGTAGGAGGGTAGGGGGGGATCTGTGGGGATGGATCAAGTCACACACCCACCTTCCAGCAAAGGGTGACAAGCAAGAGGGAACGTTTCCAATCAGCCGCTATATGGGCTAAGAGCAAACTGAGAGGAATTGCACAGTAGTGTTAACACAGGATTTAATGTTCCAGGTAAACTTAATGCTTGTTCAAAACACTCGTTCTTCAGGCAGAACAGAAAGCTATTGATTAGATGCTCTAACAGCATTAGCGGGTGTGACAGCCACCACAAATTGTCCCTGCTATTAGAAAGAGCTTAGAGCAGACATCCCTGTTACTGCGAGCAGGAGGCTCTGCTCGGTGCTTCAGAGGGGAACAAGGCAAATCTGAACAGTGACGAATCCCCGTCCTTAGCGCTGCTCTGACTCCGGTCTTGTGGAACTCTTCAGAATTCCCTGCTCCCGGCACACTGCGGTGCAGGGGGTACAAGCTCAAGGACAAGCTCCCAAAAAGCACTTAGCTTATTTCAAGAGGAAACTTGATCACGCTCTGCAGACGACTGAGCTGTAAATCAGGTTTCAGATAACTCCCCCAAAGCGTCATTAAGAGGAGCCGAACAGCATAGCTTGTATTAGATAAAAAACACTCCAGCTCACAGCTGTACAGATAAAAACACCTTACAGTGCGCGTTTATGCTATATTGATCTGGAAACCTCACGCTGTCTTCTAGAAGGGCTAAAATAAGCATCTCAGAAAAAAAGAAACACCCCAACTGCATTAAACTGAGTTTTGAGAGAATATTCTCTGCAGAACCTGGGCTCTGCCTACGCTAAACACAGTGTTCAAGAAGGAATCTTATTGCAGCAGTCTCTCGAGCCCTGTGCTCTTGCAGTTGCTGTTTTTGATACATTGTGTAATTTTACACTCCCAACTTTTCCTCTGGCTAGAGGATGAGAAAGAAATTTCACGCAACTTGTTCTTTTTGGAGTTGTTAAATCAAAACCTCTCCAGAACCCGGTCAGGGAGGCAAAAATAAGCTACACAAGTGGCACCAAAACTGAAATTCTACACACGCTCGCACACAGTCACGCTCTGCTTTCCACAGGGCCTATGGAAGGCACAGAGAAAGCAATCGAAACCGTGGACAGAACAAGTATTTTGCTTCTAACTTTACTTACTAAAGTTTTTCAGAGAAAGGCAATTCCATCCATATTTAACAGCTCTTAAAAATATACACATTCAATTGCATTATATAAAGGATAGTCAATATTCAAGGAAAAAAAAAAAAAGAAAAAAAGACATTTCAAGTGTTGAAGTTCTACTGATTTGGAATCCAGACTTTGGTCCTACAGGATATTCCAGTTGACAAAAGGGCCTTGTTCAGATAGCTGGGATCAACTGAATACATTTATTTAAAAGCAATTTTAAATATTAAAAAAGTAGAAATTAACACATACAGTACTCAAAAACTGTCACATTAAATACATGTGAATAGACATGTGTACTGATGTTTTTACCTTAACATTCAATGAGAAGTCAAGATTTAAACTAGTGGCACGACCAGATCTGATTTCTGTACATGTTGATGCACTATGTAATAAAAAAATAAATAGCAACTGTTGTTCAACAGTAAATAAGACATCATCTGCAGAACATACTTCCCCCTCTGGGGGCACCTTGCCCTGCCCTCCCCCCAACCCCTTATCAGCTATTTTTCCATAAAGATTTAGACTTTCCAAATACTATGTCATGTACAAAATTGCAGACAGTGGCTCATTGAGTTCAAATATAATACTGTACTAAACTCAATCAATATCATACATTTTCAGATTTCTTATGACCCACAATAAGCCAGAATAAACAGAACTATTGTTCCCAGTGGAACTCATTTAATTTTATAAAATGCATATGTATACTATTTTAAAGAGCGTAGAAAAGAATAGACATTTGACTCTACATAACTTTACATGCCTAGGTTTTCTTTATATGGTTTGCTTTTATCAGTTTATTTCAAGATGACTTAAAAATACAATTAACCACAAAAGTGAATAGGTTTTGTTCTTTAATGCAACTTAAATCACTGTATTAATGGATAAAATGGAATGCTAAATAAATGCTAGTCCTGACTTCCTTTCAATTAAAAAAAAAATAATAAAGTCTGAAATACTGGAAGTGGTAATACTGAAGATGAGATGCCAGCAGGTTCGCTCGTGTAGTAATTTTTCTTGGAATAAAACTGTCATAAACCATAAAACCATTAAGAGTTGATAAATATTTGCATTTTTTCCATGTTTGATTCACACCAATATTTGTTTCCATACTTGCCACATAAACAGAATTAAATATTCACTGACTACAGTCTCGTAAAACTGGATTAAAAATGAAAGCCTTCAGAAAGTTTGAGATGTGCTTTTATGAAATGAAAAAAAATCCTTCTATGCAGCCAAGACAATCTGCTTTGAAACAGCAGAACTAGGTACTGATGCCAAAATAACATTTAAAGCAAGTAATACAGAACCACATATGAAAGTTATAAAACCTGCTATAGACAAACAGGGGAAGGAGGGGGCAAGACCATAATTTCATTATGTTTTGAGGTTAAAAATGATGTTGAAAGTGAGATAGGAAATGAATGTTTTCACTGCTACATTTAAGTGTTTTCTGGCAATGCAATTTTATACCAACTTTCAAGAAACCACCGGTCAAATGCAACCTTCCAATGATTTTCTTAGAAATTAACTTTATAACAGTATTCTTTCTTGTTGGTGCTTTGAATTAGGACTATTACAAATTCAGTTTAGTGAAATCTACTAAACTAGACACAGCTTGGTACTTGTGATCTGAGTTATATTATTAATAGCCTGATCAAATGCACGAAAGTTCCATCTTAACATCCATTTTTAGAGCAATTACAATAATTTAAATTTATCCTTATACCACCATGTGAGAAGTTTTATTTTAGGTAACTAACTTTTTAGCAAGGTTAAAGACAGGAAAAAAATAAAAACACACAAAATCATTTTTCAAAGAGCCAATTAGCTATAAACAAATACTGTTGCAAGCTCACATTAATTTGAATAGCATTTTTTTTCTGTTCTTCAAATGTAGCTATGTAACTACAGCACTACTTTTGCACAAAGGCAGGTTTCAAGTAAGCATCTAAATGCATGCATAATGTCAACAGTTAACATTTTCTAGAAGTCCTTGGTTACTAAGAATTCAGTGAAAGAAACCAGCAAATTTCACATATGTCTACTAAAGAACAATATGACTAATTTCCATTAACATAAGTTTTCGAATGAAAGAAGTTTGTAACTTTTTATAGTGAGGTAATATCACAGGGGAACTGCAATCACAGTTTGGCAAAGGTCCACATAATATAAACATGAAATGCCGTATGCACACCATAAAACATTACTGTTATCTGTAAAGTCAGTGAATATTTTTCTTCATAATTACACTTAACTGAGTACTATATTAAATAAATACCAAAGTGGGTTTTCATAACTGTAAACTGCATACACTTATAAACTGCAGACTGATTTTTAAAATTGTCCAAAACCATTCACTCATTTCTAACTTTCTGCTAATTGTATATTGAGAATACCGAGCTATTAGGAACAGTCATTTCTGTACAGTTACGCGGTTGATGGAGACCACCTATGTTGGGAAAGCTGGCGGTTCATACAGGTTTTTAACAGCATAGACAGAGATGTAAGTGCTAGATGCCGAGGATGGCTTCGACAAACCCAATAAGGCGTGCCAGGTTCCAAGGCTACCATAATACTGGCAAAGGCAGAATAACACAGTATATTTACAATACATATAATTCAACCTCATGAGGTGAAACTTAAATGAATTCATATTTCGTAACAGCAGCTATATATACAATTGTGCACAGGATTACAGGGAGGCAGCAGCGTTTGCTTTTGCTAAAAAGCCCGTCTTGCATGAAGGATGTGCAATGCTCAAGTTGAGGGTTTCTTGGCTGTTTGTTTTCCTAGTCTGACAGGATGTGCACAAAGGACACTGGGAAGACTCCTTTCCTCTCGGGCTGTCCTTCGATGTGGCCAATCTGTAACACAGCAGGAAAAACAGCAGAAGTTATTCACAGATTGTGTTTACACCATTCAGCAACAGGACTGCACAGAACCCAGGAGCTCCTGAAAGTTCTTGGGCAGCCGGAAACATCATTTAGTTAACGCCAAAATTTGTGTACAGGAACAAACAAACTGTACAAACATACTACAAATAGGTCAAAATAAGCCAATCTTAAAATCAAAACAAAAAGGATTAAAATTGTATTTGGAAATAGAGTGGAGATGCACACACTGCTGAACTTAAAGAATCTCACCAAGACAGGGACCGGTTAGATAAACTTATAGGCACAACAAACAAGTTTTCCAGAATTGTTCATCCTGGCTAAATGAATCAAGCCTGAACACCTCACTTGAGAAAAACGTCTGCTACAAACGTGATGTTACTTATCTTTACGACTACATACCAGAAATCCTAGGAAAAAAGTTCACTTGAAGTGACAAAGGCCACCTACTTTCTCCTTGAAATAATGTGATTCTTAACAATTTATATGTTACTATTTATAACAAATAAAGTGTCTTCTGATTAAGTGTCCTCCATATACAGCTTCTTAAGGAGAACAATTTGCAAAGAGTAAATTGCGTAGCAGTCAATAAAAAAAATAACCAGACAGCTTGCAAAAAAAAATGCCGTCTTGTGTGTGAACTTATTATTATTAAAAGGTGTAGATTATAACCAGCTCTCAAGCCAACAGCCAACGCAGCAGCACTGGCAGAGCGAGGTCTTGCTCAGCCACACAACCCTCCTGCCGTCGTGCAGCAGGGCCGCTCGCTGCCCCCCGAAGGGTAACGCGCCTCCTTCCTCCCCCTGAGCTCACCCAGCGGGAAGGGGAACACGCAGGCCTGCCCGTTCCCTCTCGTACGGCCAAACTCTTGAAGCGTGCAAGTCAACAGCCCTTATTTCCCGCCACACAAGCGGCCTGAAGCGCGTTAATGACCTTGCCAGGCACGGGGCTTTTAAAGGTCCCAGGGCACTGCATGGACCAGCTCCACCGACTGCCATAACAGTAACCAGGGAGCGGATGACGGGGCTGTCACAGCAGCTGTCCCCAGGGCACGGCCTGTGACAACCACCTCCACTGCCCGGCTCGTGGCTGAGGTAACTGGGAGCGACGCCAGGGCCAGGGCAGTGCTGGGCAATCCCAGGCACCTCTGCCTGGAAGTCCACACAAGGAGGGAGAACAATCCCAAATGATACAGAAGAAGGGAAGGAAAAGGCTGATTAACTCCCTGTCCTCTATGAAGGAAAACCAGCAGCACACAGCACTAATTAGAAATAATCTTTCACACTCCCAGCAGCCCTATCAGTATAAATTTAACATGTCTGGTGAACTTTAGATAACTGCATCTCTTGTTTTATGCAGGAAGTATGAGCAGGCTGAAGGAAGGGAAGATGGGACAACACCTCTTCATGCAGGGAACAGGAAGGTAAGGTACATCAGCAGCGATGTCTGTGAGTACAGACTGACAAGGGGAGCTAGCAACCAGGCTGGACCCAGTCAGGGTGGTTTTACCAGTTCCGCAGGAAGAAAGAGCTCCTCCGACAAAAAAAGAAGGCTGCTCTTATCTCTTATATGAATTTAAGCATTGGCTATTAAACAAAAACAAACAAAAAAACCTAAAACAACCAACAGAGGTGGGGAACAAACCCTCAAACCTCAAAAAAAAAAAAAACTCGATTTTCAGGAAAAAAGTCGTATTTTTTCAAGTCAAAGAAATTTAAGTGGACGTATACAAGGAAAGGATACATACCCACCACTCTTGGTCCTCTTCACCGGTTACAATTATTACTTCTCCTTCGACAAATGTGAGCTCATCATCATTATCTGCCTGACAGTCGTAAATGGTCTTCACTCGCCTAACCTTGTTTTTTCCCTAAAAGTATAATGAAGTTTTAGATGAAAGACCTGAGAAGCAGTAAAAACACGTATCATGCAAGCTTTGCTTTTTAGTTAATATTTTATTCTACAAGTCAGTGAAGGCTACCAATTTTTTCCCTGTAATCAGGGACAAAAAATCCCCCCCAAACCAAAAACTCTGCTTCAGCAAGCAATTTAAGCAAGCATGACCTACATAGGTCTAGTCTTTTCTTTAGGCTTTCTTTCTTCTTAGGATACAGAACTCCGCACACTTTAGCATCTATTGCACTGCTCAAGTAACCTACATTTCTTTTGGTAAAGAAGTTTAATGCTTTAACTTTGCTCCAGTGAACAAATATTCCCTTTCCTTTCTAATAAATACTTATATTAAAAAAAAGACCCACATATAGAAACTGAAATTCAGTCTCCTCTGAATGTTATGAGAAATAGGGGCTGAAGAAAATGCTGAATTTAAATCCCAGTATTCCTTACACTTTTGGTTTTGGATCTAGTACAAAAAAATGCAGTATCCTTTGATTTCAGATCTCCTTATGGACTGAATCTGGAAATTATTTTTTTGAATTGCTTTTGGTGCAGAATGTTAGCAATCTCTCACTAAAATAAAATAAAATAAATAAACTTTAATTTCAGACTGCACTACTATCCTGCAGCTACAGTATGAATAAATATTCTCACAGCTTCACTGTTCCAAGCCCAAATATTTTCTAGGTCATATTTTGCTGCATACTGCTAATTCATATGAAAGAGTCTGAGCCACAGACTCCTCCCTGAACATATGTTTCCCAGGGCAGGAAAAAGGCTTTAGATCATTTCCAAATTAAGTAAGCAATTCTCGCAGCAAAATATGCCTGCAACTTTACAGTCCTGTACATCGTATCTATATATCTTTAAAAAGGACAGCTCCTATTTGATCAGGAGCAGTCAGGTAACAGGGGCACAGAAACCAGCACACGGAGATGGCAGCAGAAGGGCTATGAGGGAAAAATCAGCAGGTTTCGAGGAATTAGAGCCAAGAGTAGCTTCACAGAGGACGTTTCCCAGGGTGTCTTCTCTTTGCCAATACCTACGCATTTGAACAACCTCCTATTTTGGCAAAAAAACACCCTGCTGCAGTTCAACAACAGCGTAAATACCTAGCAAAGAGCACTCAGACTGAAGTCAGGTCACAGGATAATTAAAATTACAGAAGGATCCAAGGAATAACACAGTTAATACAATCACGTAACACTAAGAAAACCATACTTTTGAGACAAATGTATAAATTTCACTTCAGGTGTTTCTCTAGCACATCAAAGGGATGTTTTACAGCCAGGATTTGATACAGTAAAAAGTTACTTCAAAGAACTCTCTCTTTAAAACTAATTCACATTATTTAAATGAAAATCTCAACTCTCACAAGGGATTGGAATTCAATAGGAATGGGTATTTGAGGCCAGCCTTGGCTTTTAGCTGCAGAGAACCTTTGCAGACTACCAATTCCAGAATCCTACAGTAATGAAGGGAAACATCTACTGCGTTCTTATTTACATTAAACAATGCCTTGCTGTCTTAGAAACATTTTTATCTCCTTTCTGAAGCTATGGATTTTATAGGAGACAGAGAAAACAAAAAAGAACATTCAAGTGCTCAGTGTGATTTTAGAGCACTCGGATCAATTTTCATTTCTCTACATTTATACTTTCCGCTCCTCACATATTGTCAGTATTCACATTTCATCCTAACAATTCTGAACACCTGTTTCTAAAGCTTCCAATAAAAACTTTTGACTCCTTTGCCAGCAGATGAGCAGCAATTAGAACAGTCAAGTATCCGCTAGCACTAGGGGCTACATTTACAGGTCTCAGCGTGGCACTAACGTGGCATTTCATCAATTTGTGCTGCATGCAAAGAATATTAGGAATAATTTATCATGGGTGCAATATTTTGATCACTCTAAGGCAGAAGAACTATTTAATTTACTGTTCATTTGATAATGGCTGAATTTTCAGAACACTGATTTTTTTCTAATCATTTTCTGTATCAAATGGTAGAAGAGTTCAAAAGATTAATCAATTATTTGCTTTCTTTCCTTAGAAGGAAAAAATAGCAGAGAGCACCCACGCCATTTGCTTCATTATTTTTAAAGGTACATAAACAAATCCAAGTTGCAGACACATTCTGATCAGAGCCTGATGACACCCTGTTCAATTAGCAGAACAACCAGGAAGCCCAAGCAACGACCATCTTGTCCTCAGTTCAGTTAGGAGCCTTCAGACCAGTCAGTGGCAAAAGTCAAGTGGGGAGATGGCTGCAGAAAAAAAGACTGTTCTTCCTCAAATAATCACAAGGGAGAAACTCCCCCTCTGCTTTCAGTACAAGAAGGGAAGTCGTATTTCCTTTTACTTAAGTGCTTTGCATAGCCAATTTGACAAGCAAAAACAACTCTTTTGATGTATTTTTTATGATGAAAACCATGGGAGAGCTCTAGCGTTCCACAAAATGATTTTTCTTCATGCACATACATATGTATGAAGAACCTCAGCTGGCTGGAAGTTGCACGGGCTGCCATGATGGACTCAGCACTGAATAAAGGGACTCAGCACTGCAATTTAGTTGTAATTCCAGCCCTGCTACTGCACAACACCTTGCAACGTAACTTTTACCAATATAATATTTGAATCTTTGCTTCCCACTTAAGTGTACCAATGGTAAACATTCACAATATGAATGTCAGCTGACTTGTATTTAAGTTTTGTATCTACTGACAAGAGGTCCTAATTCCTAACACTTTCAAAAGCAAAATATATATATATGTATAAATACATATGCATATATAAAATCTAAGGCATACATATCAGTGAGCAAAGAAAGCACAGAGGAGCACTGCTTTAATTCAGAATTATAGCTATTATGCATAAAACCACTGAAGTTCCCTAGTAAATCTGAACACATGATCATGCTCCCAACACTACTGTTATCTTACGAGTATTTGTTTTGGCAAGCAAGAGGCTTGTGAATCCCCAGGGTTTGCAGAAGCTGCTTGTGAGCCCAAAAAGCATCTCAACCCCCCCCACAGCCAATACATTTACCCGCTTCATGCGTATAACTTAAGGGCTTTCTTTTTTTTGTGCAAATAGTCGTACAAGAGCATCAAAGCCTTTCAGGGATGCTTTCAGCTAGCTGCAGCCATACCTACCATATTTATTTTCCTGGGGAGCGGCACGGGGGTTTCCGGCAGGGTATGCGCTATGTCATTGGACTCTTCAGACACTTGTTTTTGGACGGGGTCTCTAGATTGTACATTTGGAGAAAGATCTAACGAGTGAGATTTCTGATTTGCCTCTGCAGGCTGAGGCTTTGGTGATGCTTCTCCACCTTGAGTTTTAGCCAACACCTCTCCTAGCTGAGGTTTTGGAGGAAGGTCCTTCATTTGCGGCTTTGGAGGTAAATCTCCAAGCTGTGGTTTTGGTGGCAAGTCTCCTAGCTGAGGCTTTGGGGGCAGCTCTCCAGGCTTTGGGGGCAAATCTCCCACTTGAGGTTTC
This sequence comes from Tinamus guttatus, assembly GCF_000705375.1. The sequence goes on from NW_010588538.1 coordinate 709,959, forward strand.
TGAGTTAGTTCCAGAGGCAGAGGCTTTGGGGGCAGCTCTCCAGGTTGTGGTTTCTGTGGGATATCGATGGACAGCGAAGACTTCTGGAAGATTTCCGCGTGCTGATTGGATTTATCTATTGAAAGATGATGACTGGTTTCTATTTTCCTTAGTGCCACTAAAACAAACAAACAAACAAGCATAACTGGTTTTTTTCCATAATCTTATTTTAACATTCCACTACAGGACTTGGTGAGTATATGGTCATTAAATCACTGACGCCTGGTAACTGCCCATGTGTCTTCTTAATCTGTGGCAAATACCTGACAATGCAACTTTTTTAACCCTGCTTCACTGCGGGCAGTGCTGGCTCTCATCACACTGCTCCTGCACGAGGCCACCAGTGCCAATCCAGAAGTTACCAGGTCACAATTTACAGAGTAGCTAAGGTGAAATAAGGACCTTGAAGAAAATATTAATAAAAGAAACTGTACCATGCAAGACAACTCATCAAGCCCCTGATGTGACTTCAAGGAAAATTCTCTTTAATGACAGTAATACATATTTACAATTGAACTCTAGGTAGAAAAACAGACTAAATTTTAAGATCAGCATCTCCAGCCTCTTCAGTGAGACAGTTCATCCGGAGTATACACAGTATGCTACTATAGTCAAACCAAAGCTAATAAAAATGAATCACTAATTCATTTTTAAATTTATAAATATTACTAAATGTTTATAATTTACTACATGTCAAATGCTTTGAAATAGTGTATTTTGAAGGTTTTTATGGGAGGAAATGGAAAATAAGCAAGTCCGATTTACTTTGTCTCAGTGTCATGACTTCCTTTTTTATTGATCCTACTGCTAAATTCTCTAAGTAAAACTCTAACTGGATAATGCTATGGGACTAGAAATCCAACTTGGAAAACCAACACCCTATAATAAAGGAAATGAAGGGGAAAAGAGGAAAAAAAAATTGTGCTCCATAAGGAAAGCAATGCATTTTGACTAAAAGGAGTAATTTCATCCTGTGTTCAGCTTTGCTTTAATGTCATATTATACCATCCAAAAGGGTGCTCTGATATTTTACAACCAAACCAACACCATTCACTTTGGATATCACCAATTCCAAGTATGTTTCAGGCTATTTTTTATGGTTATTCATACCAAAGAGGAAAATTTCATATAATTTTCATGAAATTGAATTACATAGTTACTCTCAAACATCGTGTTTTTAACCAAGTCTGTATATGACTGTCTCCTAGACATATCTGTTAGCAAATATGCAAGCACTGATCATCCACCTCAATTTAAGTCTTAAGGAAATTATATGAAAAACTGGTACTGGCCCTTATCAAAGTGCTTTGATTGTTGCACCCATATAATTTTCACCCTAAACAAGCTCTCATCTTAAATCAAGGAAACCTGACTTTCTTTGTAGTGATACCTCATCATTTCAATGCTCTTTCAAAAGATGTCTTATCAAAACGACTATTGTTAAGTAAAGTTTAAATTTCACATTTGCATTTTATGTTTGTATTTTATATTAAAATGCTTTACTCCGCATTTCAGTCACCTTTGGAAGTTTAGCCAGCCAGGATCACTTCCTGATTTTAAGGCTCTAAAATAATCATCCACTGAGACACTGACATATGTAATGTGCTTCTGACGGCAGGCTGTGTCAGGTAGCTATGAGGTAGGGTCTGCTGTGAAGTTTGTAGGGAACTGCTGCAAAGAGAACCAAAAAACCTCCTTCACTCATCAGCCAGGTTTCATCTATGTTCTTTGAAGAGAGACTTGAACAAATCCATTTCTAGAAGAGGCCCATGAAATGTCAGTTGGGATCATGATCTTAGCAAGTTTTTGTCACTCGTGCACAAGCAAGTGTGTGACCTACCTGAATTCTTTCCAAGTGGGTAAGAACAACCCTGTTCCCTCAAGACAGAGGTTCTTACAGGCAATGGACACAAGCTGCATCAAGAAGGTTAGGAAAAATAGACCATGAAGTTCAGCTCATGGAGAGGCTACCCACGGAGATGCTCAAAAGTTGATTTTACAGGGCCTTGACAGCCTGATCTTATGTCAGAGTCTGCCCTGCTCCAAGTGGGGGACTGGGCCAAACGGCCTCCGAGGTCTCAGTCTGCTTGGATTATTCTATGATTCTATTTTCCTCCAAGGACTAACTCCTTTTCAGTTTAATAAAAAACTTTTTGACCTTCCAAAATCTTTTTCAGTTTTTCTACAATTTTATTGTTTGCCATCTCCTAGGAATAGTTCTTTTGCTGAAAACGTATTATAATATATCTAAAACAAGTATCAACTCTCATGCACATTTAAAAGCCACAATTATTTCCCTCTTCCCTTCCTTCCCCCCAAAGAAGTTTTTTTTTGGTTTGCTTATTTATTTTTTTACCTTTCTGAGGTAGTTTGGGAAGAACTCTTGGGCCAAGTGCAGTCTTTGCAGTTCCAGTGCTAAAAATCAATACATGAGAATTACTAGTGCTCATAATTGTTACACTTATTCTTTCCCATTTTTACTTCCTCACAACCATAATTTAGAAAAATCTACATTTATACTTATTTTGTATAATGAAGTTTTCACCTTGCCTGTGGGTTAGTCCTGAAACTCAAAGCACTATTAAGAACAGACCACTTTTTCCTACAGAAAAGACAACATGCAAAGCTCATGCAAAACTTTAAGGTTGCAGAGTAGATTTATTCTATGGACGTATGTGCAAAAAAACGTACGCTGAAAACAGGTGAAACTAAAAGAGAACTGAGCTGAGAGATAAGAAACTTTGTCTTTAAACATTAGAGCAACTATACTGAATCACTCAGAATATAATCTGTTCTTTACATTAGCAGCTTGAAGTTTCTCGGATTGAGCCTGTCTTGTCATCCAGTGCACAAGTGGGGTATTGTATATAAATATACTAAGCATTTGCACAAAAAGACAAAATCCTTCCACCAAACACAAAGCTGAGTTGCTTTTCTATAAATGAACTATGGGACCTCCCTGCTGTGTCTCACTCTCGCCCCAAATTATCTCTCTGCCCAAATTCACTCTCTGCCCCTGGGCACACAATTTTGTAATTCTAGAATCATTCTAGTACCAGAGAGACTAAGAAACTCGTTTTGAAGTCTGTAAGACACAAGTCTGTTGAACCCTTCTTGACAAACACTGTGAATGTTCTGCTGAAAATGGATTTTCCTTTGGTTAGTTTATGTATCACCCAAAAGTGCCGCTTTCTGCATTAGCAGCAGACCCTGATATTTCCATACTCAGCTGTCAACAACTACATCGTGCTGTGTCCAGAGCTACTTGTCTCGAGGCACAGTCTAAACAGCCTTAGGTCATGAAAATCAAAAAGGCTCTGAAATACCAGCTATGAAGACCTTTAAATGGCTGTGAGTCACTGTGCTTTCTGTACTGCATGAGGAAAAGGTTCCACGGGCATTTCACCTTGTCCATTTCGTTTTAAATTAAGTAACGAAAAGACTCTGATCTTTGAGAAAATAAGTTGTTCACCGCAGAGCAGATTCTGCTAAATATTGGAAATGTTTCACCCCTGATCCAAGTTACGCCTATTTGCTCAGGCTACCAATCTTATAAGATAATTTGCTTCCTTAACTCAATTTAATCCTAAACTACCATCTGGTTTGGCACCAGCTAAACTCTGTCGTGAAAGGGGAAAATGATCTCAGTGGTGGTTCTGCTTTTGTGAAGCTATGTAGCTCAGACAACATTTGCATTGCTGGATCCCAGCCTCCTTAAACTTACACCACCGCCAGACCCTTCCTGCTCTGAGGCTCTTCTAGCACTGCTGATATTAAAGGGATAATGTGCTTTTTCATGAGATTTAGGCTGATTTCAAACGCCTCTCCAGAAAAGGCTACAAAGAAGAAAGCAAACTGATTCAAGCTATTAAAAAAATCAGTATCACCTCAAAATAATTAACTTAAAACAATGAGGAAAGAGTAGATAAGCAAGTCAGGAACTTGCTAAAATATGTTCAACAGAACAGAAAGTTTTCTGCTTCATGAACAACCTTGAATCTGGTATTACTTATCCCTGAACACTTTGAAATGAGGTTAAACAAACACTTTCAGCTTCAGTTTCTAGGCCTGATTTAAAGACAAAAATATATACTAATGCAAAACTGAAAGAACAGCCAAACTCAATCTTGCATCTGTAAATAATTAGCTATCCCCTTAGAGTCCTAACTACTATATCAAGAAAAGCCTCACCCCTTCACCCTGACGTTACGGATATCAAACATGGCACCAGCTCCTTACACTGCAGACCAGCACTTATTTTCTTCTGAATACCACAAACCACCTGGAAGGATTCATCACATAACACAAGTTCTGATCCTAAGGACGAATCCAACGCGTGTCAGTTTGTTTTATTAAAAAGTGCATGTCAGCACACATGCCTAGCAGGCTCGGATGCTGTTCACCTGGAAGACTGAGACTGGTCCTCTCTCTTAGGGAGGCTACTTCTATGCAACCTACCCCAGGAGTGACACCACGAAGCGTTTTGTTTTTCTACAGCACCAGGCATGATACCTCAACACTAATGATGTCCGTAACTGAGGTTCTACCTCATATAAAAGGCTAATTTTTCTTGTTTACACTCAGATGCATTAAGATAAATGCTCATCTTCAAAGTTATAGACACTGATTTGATTTTACCTTGACTGCTGAGACATCCCCTCAAACTTGTTTGCAGCCTTAGTTGAAGGTGGGCCCAAATCATTACCTGAGGTAAAAAAAACATTAAAAAAAATTAACAACATTAAGAGAACCGAAATGTATAAATTTACATCAAAGTCACACCTTTCCAACTATCCTCTACAGAACATGTCTAAATATTTAAAGATTGATCTTTATTAATAACTTTGTAAACTGAGAAAGATAGAGGGACTGTAACAATCCTCCAAACTGGTCTGCATATAACACACATTAGGAACGAGCCACTCGAAGCTGACATCTGCTGGCAAGGAAGAGCTCTGAGTTACGCTGCTCAGTTACTGCTGTACGGAATCGCTTTTCTTCTTTTCTTCCTCCCTCAACACAGTGTTCCAATTTTCTTAGAAACAGAAGGAAATACTGCAAACCAGCATCCAGATAAATTTATGGCAGATGCTGAAGTTTTGCTCTATAAGGTGCATCTTTCTAAAATCATGTTAGCCTGACTTTATTCACAAAATATCAAATTTGTGTGGATCGACATTTTACTCTACAGAATCTTTAAACCAGAAGGGTCTACACCTCAAGTCAATGATACCAAAACCTGAATTAACTTCCTGATAAAGACAAGCTCCTAGGTTTACTCAGTTCTGTCAAGAAGCAGCAAAATCTGAATCCTGGTGCTTCTGAACTCTTCCGGTACGAAAGAGCTCCCTCATTATCACCACCACGCCCAAGGTACAACCACATACCTATCTTGTTTTAGTGTATTTATCATACCCCTTTCCCTCTCCTACAACAGCATGTCTAAACAATCTTAGAACCAGCTTCAGAAAATTACATATATTTCCCAGGGACAACATTTACCAAGAAGCAGAGCAAAGGCTTTGCTATGCAAAGGCCATCTGAATCTCCCATTCTTAAGGCATCAGAGTCTACATGAAATAATGGTGACACAAAAATATTTTTGGAATTAGCTTTTCCCCATCCCTTTACCTGTTCCAGCCAATATAAGATATCTCTCTACTATAGGATCTACTTTGTCATACATGGGTACTCACCCTGAGCAATGAAATTATAGAAACTGTGATAAGACTGCAGCCAATCCTATGTCATAATTAGATCTTAAGGAGTAACAGTCCCTTAAATTTCCTTAACTTTCATAAATTTCAATTGCTGCAGAGAGGCTAATGCTGAGTCTTGTTAAAAGTTTTAAATCAAGAACAAACACTAAATCCTTCACATGCAGGCCCTATGGATAAAGCAAGGAAAAATATCTCATGGTTGCTATAGAAATACAAAATAATCTACATGCCACTTTTAAAACATCTCTGAATAGTTACTTGATTTCGTAGGATAAAACTTACAGATTGTTCTGCTTGAACTCTCAACGTATAGGTGAGAAAAATGGCGAAGGACAAAGTAGCAAGAAAAATGACGAGAGAGAAATGAGCTTTTGAAAAGTAAAGCTGTGAATTTGGGCAAAATTCTTAAACACTCAGCAGAGCAAAGGCAGATAGAAAAGCCTTCCTCTTTAAATAACTTTACGATACTCAAAAAAGTGATCTTTGTACAGTTCTCATCTAAGGGGGAAGACAAGGCTCCTCTTCCATCCACAGAGATTTGCCTGCAGAGTATGGCAGATAGGAGGAAAAAAAAAAAAAAAGTTCTTTTCTCTGGCCCTGCTTTGAAAAGCTACTTCAAAGTTTTTCAGCTTCTATTCCACACCTACATCTTCCCATATTTTCCTTCTCCTTCATCTCTTCTTTTTAAGAAAAACTGATACTAACTTAACATCTGCTCCCATCATAATTTTCATTCTGCAAGTATTAGATTCCACAAGTGTTATGCTAAAGTGTGTGGTATTTTTGGTGCTGATTTGGACTAAAAGATCTTTTAATTTTGAAGTCCGAACTCCTCAGAAATGTGTTGACTACTGCTAAAACAATACAGGGCTATTAAAACTGGCAGGAAGGGCAACACATTTTCCACATCACAGTTTCTAAAAAAAAAAAAAAAAAAGTAGAGAAATGCAAAGATTATCATTATTTCTACTTCTTAATAAAAATGCATTTCTTTTCATTAGACTCTATACGTTTCTTTATATTAAATCCTAGACTAAATCACATATATGCTACACATGGGTACTACATGATTTAAGACATTTAACTGAAGTTAAATTCAAATTTAATACTTATATTCCCCCTCGTAGAAAAAAAATATACTTTTAGGTTTGCTGGAGATTTTATGTTCATAGTGAAACACAAAAAGAATACTCAGAGATCTGAGTAGTATATGGATGGCCCCGTCACGTAAGTATTGGATTACAACTCAAAAGTTAATGGGATTTGAGGAAATTGTGCCAGCTATTCTAAAATCATAGAAAATTACATGGGCCTGTGGTTTATAGCTACAGGAAAAATTTGACTGCACAGAGAAATCTTTATTAAAAAGAGAATGAATCTGTGTAGGCAGGAAAATAATTTTTAAAAAGTTTCTCTCTGAAAGGTAGCCTGGTATGCAACTTTTTTATTTTTTAATTTCTGTTGCTGGTGGAAGGATGCAAACCTATCAGTCTTTTGATATGTAGAGGCAACATCACAAAACCTAGAAACATTAAGACAACACATCCCAACCACTTCGTTATGAACGCTCTGCAGGAGGGACTTGGCACATAGACCAAGAAAAAAAAAACAACAACAAAAAAAGCCCCTTACTCTGCCCCTGGGAGAACTGCACAGATTTACTGAGGTGCATCTGTCCAAACCAGGTCTGAATTCTGGTTCTCATCCAGCTGAACCAGCTGGTGAGACAGCAGCAGGGTGAGGAAGTGGCAGGAGAGCAGAGGCGGCAGGAGGAGGGGGACGGGGTAAAGGCAGCCTAGGAGGCTGGTGAGGCCACAGGAGGTTGAGTTGGGCTGCAGAGAAACCTGGAATATCACCAGTTTCCCCAAGGGAGACTTGGGTACAGAAAGCTGGAAGCTACAGAGACAGAAGACAACCGCTGCTCCGCCTGACACTGCAACCACTGGGAAGCAAGCGCTAGGCGAAAGGGATAGGAGGTTACGGAGCGCCCACCGGAAAGGCCTTCCCCTGCCCTCGTGCTTTGCGTTTCGAAAGACTCACCCCAAGGAATTGGGCCCTTATTCTGGGGTCCGTGAGGTAGTGGGCTTGGTGGGTCGGACAGGGTTCGTTTGTGTCCCGGGGGCGGGGGAGGAGGCCTCTTCTTGGACAGGGTGGAGCTGCCACTAGAGGCCGGGGTGCCTAGAGGGAGGGTTGAAGGTGGGCCTGCAAAACAAGACAGTCCTCTTACACGGGCACGCCATAAACATCAAAGCAGCACCAGAAAGTTCAGTCAGACCACAGCAAGGTGCAGCGAGACACTAGACCCAGCGGACGAGCCATGCCGAAGCGCTGGTGAGGTGGGACGAGACAGTCGCCGCGCTGCCGCCCGGGCTAACCGCGGCACAAGGAGCGACCTGGCGAGAAAACGACACACGTGGATCGTTCAAAAACACAGCGTTAGTCACTCCAGGAGCTTCCATTTTACACATTGCCATGACAAAGTACGTGAACAATCTTAAGTAATATTTCGCATTTGGATTTAAGATAGCTTTACACCAGAATGAAGTATCTTTCTAGATACTCTCTTGTGGAGGCGGGGTTTTTGCTCCAGAGCATCCTGTATTAATTCTGTTAAAGCAAATAAAGAACAAAAGCCATCTTCAAAACTTGAAAATAGGATTCTAAACTTAATACATTTTGTTAGTTGTTTTCCTTTTTCTTTGTGGCTTAGCTATAGCAAAACACATTCTTACAGTATGACACATTATTGTTTGCAGGTGTCAGAACAGACATCAGAAAATCCCTTTCTAAGGCTGAGATTAGATATATTTTGGTAGCATTGCTCATTATAGATTAGTAGTCAGCCCTGTCCTACCCCAAACACCCTGGATTTCCCCTTGCCATGACCCTGACACAAGCGCCACTTAACAGGATATGGACATAGATACGGATTAGGAAGGAACAGCAATGTTTCCCCGATCCACTTTACCATTCACCACCATAAATGCTTGAATGAGCTCAAGGAAGCAAGCAGAGCAGGGCCCAAAATGCAGTGAGAGGAAAACTGCTTCAGCCCACTAACATTACTGCCAAAAAAATAATTGAAACATTTATCTAAATTAGGTCCAACAGAGTAGCTTATTTTTTCCACCTTATTAAAATAGTTTTCCTCCAGCCCATGTTCCTGCAGCAAGTCCTACAAGAATGATAGCTTTGCCATCATGGACTCCAGATAAATGCAGATGTCTGGCCATATAGTTTTGAAAGCAAAATCTATTCATAGCTGGAAGTTCAGAAATAACATATTTTAAAATGCTACAGAATCTTATTTATTCCTGAAAACATAACTTATTTTAACAGTATTTGAGCAAAATTTTGGTTTTGTTAATCAGAATGTACCCTAACTCACACACAGAGCTAAAGCTTCCTCCTTGGAAAGATTTATTTTTAATCTCTACAGTAAAAAATGAAAATTACCAAAGTCTGTGCTCCTTCCCAAATCACTGCATTTCATAAAAGTAATAAATAAGTGTAGAACACCTTTCAGTTGGTCACCTCTTTCTTTCTTCCTAGCCCCTCGAGCAAGATTAATGAACCTGCCCATAATGAGGTGCTGATCCAATCTACTCTCTTCCAGGTTCAGGCCTGGAACCCCTCTCAGGGCACAGCTGAGCATCTCAACCATAAGACCAGCAGATTTGGGGCATGGCCTTGTTGTTCATTTCTATAAATACACTTTCTCTCTATTTCAGTTACTCCCAAGTTCACAAAGCCATTAATTGATGAGTAGTGAAATGCTAGTGCAAATTAGTGAGACTGTGATCCAATTTTTAATTCTTTCTTACTTTCATTTCTTCCTTGAGCTTCAGTTATTTAAGAAAGCAACAAAATTTAAACCACATTTTAAAACTAATTTCTGACAGCAAAAACAAATAGCATTTTTCTTGCTAAATTTTGACTGAAGAACCTCTAGACTTCAGCAAGTTGGAAGTCCTCTAGTTTGCTTAAATGCTTCTGAAAAAATTCCATTCTAGAAAACGCAAGTAACTCTGGGCACATTTAGGAAATGTGGGGTTGAAAGGAAAATTAAATAACCAGTATTAACATCAGTATTTTTTATAAGCATACAGAAAACATACATAGTATGTCAGTAGAAAAATCCTATGCTGAAATTTCCAGGTGGAGTTACCTACTTCCAAAATGTCTGCAAGCAGGAACTGCAAACACTTCATAAGCTTCCATCCTACCACCACCTAGTGTCCTATTATTTGAACTACACTATATCCCAGTTCCAGAATAAAAGGCAGTTGGTTCTTCCCCCATGCACATTCACAAGTAGTTCAAACTTCACTTAAAACATGAGGAAATATTTTGAAATAGCCATTACAGGCTTATTGCGAAAATACTACTTCAGAAACAGAGTGACTGCAATTTGAGCTTTGCATTGCCAATAACACGAAGACATCTTGCCCACAAAAATAATATTCAGTATGAGATTATATAGGGGAAAAAAAGTATGTCACAGGACATACATAGTGTGTCTATAGATGTCATAGAAAAGTTTTAAAATGTTATCCCAACACAGCTTTCAAAAGTTTACATGGTACCCAGCAATTTTAGGGAAAAGATGCTAACAGCTGCTCTTACCAGATTACCATCATATGTTATTATATTAGCTTTATAACTGGGTAAATGGAGTGGATAAACAGAAATTTAAAAGTCATAACATACTCCTGATTAGATGGCTGATGGAAACGCTTATAAAATAATGTTTTTTCAAATAAGTAGGAAATAAGGCAAAACTTTAAATGATTTCTCATAAAAAACACATCATGTTTCATATAAAGCCAATGTGGAAACACTCTGGAATCTAGCACAATTTACAGAAACAGGCAGTGAAGTAATACTCAGGTCTGATGACACATTAAGTACAGATAAAATTATCAAAATACTTTATATGTGTTACATACAATATATTTTACAATATGCATTCATTCTCATAACACTGTTATAGGCAAGGTAGACATTTTCTTCCTGGTTAGAATTACAATGTATTTTGATCTAGAAGACTAACTGCTCCCCAGTTAGTACTTAGAGATAAGCCAACCATTTCTTCTCCAAAGTCATCTTGATGATGACCTCTCACAGTGGTGAAGTTCCCATCCCAGGGCAAGTGCTTCCTCACATAAGGAACACACACAAAATAAATAAAAGACAAAGACTTTTTTTATATATTCTGTTCACTTTGGGCTGTTTTTTCCATTATCTGGGTGGTAGCTGCTTTCAACAGAAGCAATTCTCATCTTTTATCTCTTTTTCCTATCACAAGCATCATGCTTTCCTATGCAAACAGACTTATTAAATTAAAGAACTGGAAAAGGTCTGCAATTTATAGTGTGCTGCTTTTCAGCCTTTGTGGAGTTAGTATAGTACCTGTTAACTTGTGCACTAGTGACAACATGCAAAGCTGTTACCAACCACTCCAAAAATAGTGTTTTGATAGTGTAAAAACCTCACATTCGTAGCCATATTTTACCACTTAATGAGAGCTATAGAAGAACCAGTATTCCAGTTAAGGCTAGAAGAGGTACTGCAAAGAAAAGTAAGTTTGCATTAAAAATGGCATTTTCATTAACAAATATTGTTAGCCTTACTTCTCAAGTACTTATGAGTGACAATTTCTGCATTGATATTACTAAAAGCCCTCTTCAGTTTGTCTTCCTTTAGTCATATATCTTTATTACTGAAAATAAGACTGTTAAAGAAAAAAAAAAAACCAATAATCAAGAGAGCTACGATTAAACTGATTCAAAAATAACATCTGAAATACAATTTTAAATAATGTTAAAAAAATATCCTGTTAAAGGAAAGAAGAAAAGTCAAAACTTACATTCAACAATTTTTGGACTGCTGCACAAACATGAAAACAAATGAAACATGAAAATAAATGTCTGACAATTGGCCTTCCCTTGCTGTTCCAGTACTAAGAGCTAACTCGATTTTATTTAACCAAAATACATAGCACATTTGCAAGCATTCTTTTTTAATAAGTCCATAAGCACGTGAGAAGGAAAGCTGCAATACGGCATCCTGACTCAGACAAAGAGGAGAAACGGGATGACCTCAGAGACAGAGCTAACAGAAATGAGATAGAACACAACAGTAATGGGGATAAGGTTAACTTCTGCTTAGAGAAATTGTACTGTTATACAGCTAGTTTTCAATGATGAGGCACCAGATTATGTAGAGACTGTCTGTATAATGCCTGGTGTACGATGCGACAACCATGGGGAATGAATAAATAAATAACCAGGACAAAAAGCTGTTCTGACACGGTGCTTTCAGTAGGAGGAGGAATGTTTCGATGCTGCTCCTGCAAGACCTCGGCCACAAATCTGCACGCAGTTCCTGTGACCCAGGTTTAAGAAAGCCAGTTTCAACAGGAGGGGTGCAGAGAAGGCACTAGAATGAAAGGATAACTGACACAGCAGGAGAATAAAAGGCTATTAGATTAGGAGAGGGAAAAAACTGCTTGGTTTGTTTAACAAAACAGAAACAGGGGCCCGTAGGACAGCTCTCCAGCAATGTCTTGATAAAAATATGAAAACTCACTGTGGCTTTGCAATTAAGCTGGGGCAAACTTTTTCTCATCTCTTGTGCTTAGTCCTATTAACTACTTCACTACTACTACACCAGTAATGAATAAAGTTAGATAAACTACTGAGAAAAAAGTACAGGGGTTTCATTCTGCCTATTAGGACTAACAAAAACTATAGCAGGATGCTGGGAATGTACCCACAAATGAGCTGGTAGTGAGGAATACATCATGTCTTAGCCAATATTCATGGTCAGGTTAGGACTAACTTGGACTTTGCAGCAGAACAGCCGAAGTGCAGGCACATTTGTTGCACTGCTGCTGCAGGAACCTTCACTTCCAAAGTGACTGTACATACTTCAGGATTATCAATAACCTAAAAAATTCACCAGCTCTCTGCTTCCTGAATGCAAATAAAGCCAGAAGTAATCTCATTCCAGCACACAAATGTTATCCAACTAGTAAATTTGGTCTTACATTAACATGGGGTATGGGAGAACCGAAAGAATTCTAGAATTTGCACATACCAACAATTAAAAAAAAAAAATCTACCTAGGCGGTTTTAACAATGGATCAAATTAACTCCTAAGACACCAAATCTGCCAATTTGAATGTCCCCAAGGATATCCATCATCGTGAAGCGTTTAAAACCTCTATCTCTTTCTAAAATAATGATCCCCCTGCTACAGATTGGCTCCATGCTCTACCTGGGCCCCATGGTACCTGCTGGGGCCACACAGCAGATCAGGGGCCAAAATCAGATTAGGCTCAGGGACAGTAGGTGAGTTTAAATTTTGTTAAGGATTTAGTTAAGGATTAAATGCTGACAAAGTGCAGCACACTTCATAATAAACCACAAGGGCACCCACAGTGGCAACCAGTGACTTTCACATTCTCGTGACTGTTCTTAGCATTTGTCAGTTTGTTCCTTGGTCCTAATCATTGCGAGTGTAAGTCTGCATACAATGGATGGTTCTAAAACTCAATACGTGGCAGTGTCTCTGTATAAAACTCAACCCAAAATACAGCATCACTAGCAGACTGTAAAATTTGGTGTTTTGGAAGCAAAAAAAGCTGGTGACCTAAATTTAGCAGAGTTCCACTCCACCTCTCACTTAGACTTACACTGTGACTCTTGACACAGCAGGGTACATTGCTATGGCCACTAGAAGGGAATGCTTCCCCAACATTTTGTGATATCTTAATTATATTGCTGCAGTACAAATAAGGATTTCTATTCCTTAATCCTTGAAATGAAAACAAAATAATTTAATGTGTCATTTCTTTCAAGTTAGCTTCAGTGTTGAGTTGATTCACTCATGTGGGAAACAATTTGCAGAAACAGCTAAGCAAATACTTAACATTCTGACACTTGAACACATACATAGAAAGAAACATATATGTAAACATTCCCCTATCTGGACAAAGGCAATTTTATGAATAACCTGTATGTGAACTATAATATACAATGACAAAACAAAATTATTTTCTTTTTAATGCACTGAAAGTTGACAAGGCATTGAAACCTGTACACATGGACCGGAGATACAAGCTCCTTAATCTTATTAAGAAAACATGCTTATGTTTGGTTCCAACTCTTGCAACTCTTTTGTGATCAAAATAAAAAGTTACCCTGGTCTAGACTGAACACATAAACCAGAGTTCTGATTTACTATTCTGTTGGTGGAACAGTAGCTTTTAGGCATAGTACTTAAATCATGTAACAGCAGACATCTAACATCAAACTCTATTCTGTCCCCCCTTTTTTTCTTTTATTTAATCTTACACATTTTACTGAGAGCTCTTCTTTGAAAATAAGGTTAATCAGAAGTTGAAGAAATGAAATACGAAGTGAAGACAGCACAGTAGGGACAACCACTATAGTCTTGAACTACTTCGTAGCCTTCATCACAACTCAAGTTCTCTAGCAAGTCTACCGTAGAAACACAATTTGGCTATTTCTAAATTAGTAAAAAAAAAATGTTGTTGTTCTAAGACTAGACTTCTACAAATTGTAGTGAAGTTACAGGTTTTGGTCAGTATGTCCCCTAAAATTGAAGCTTATTGCTATCTAGGCTGCAGAATCCTTATCCACAAAGACTGCAGCTATAAACCTCTTATGAAAATAAGTTCTCTGCCCATCCAAATGCTATCACCAACAGAGTCACTGTTACTATTAATCACAGAAGAGGAAAAAAAAAAAGCCTCTCATCCATTTGGACTGAATGTAGATGGCAATAATGATCCAGCTGTGGCCTTCCTTTTGGTCAATGCGACAAGAGCAAAGAGGTTGTTTCGCTCCAGACTAAGTGCGTTTTAACACTGATCTTCAGCCTGTGACTTGTTAACCATTGGCAACTGGCTGGGTACCTCCTCTGCAGTTCTTTATACCTTATCTTTATACCATCTTCTCTTCAAGTGGAATGGGCATCTTGGTGCACTGAGAGGGAAGGAAAGTCTAACACCAACATGTCTTGTCCCTCACAGGTCGTTCTGGTACTCTTCTCTTCCCACACAGTTGGACTGCAAGGAGAAGTCTTCTTGCACCTCCTTTCCTTCAAACCTTTGTTTCTTTTCCTTCTCTGCCAGACCTTACACAGCACATCATCCTACAGCACTACCCACCACCAGAGATTGTTTTACAGGCTGGTACAATACATGCTTCTGCAAAATATTAACAGAATTTCTATAGAAAATGAATTCACTTTTATTTAGCAGAGTTTGTTACTGTGTTTTACCCATTTGAGGACAGCTTTATGAAAATGAATCTTATTTTTTGCTTTTGAGAGCATGCATTAAGCCATATTAAAACATTAATGTAATACAAAAAAAATATTATACCTTGAAAAGAAAGGACAACTGTGTAAAAAGACACTGCTTTTCCAGAGTAGTTTGAGGACAAGCTTACCTTTGCCAGCATTTCTAGGAGGGAGAGGAGGAGCATCTGCAGTTGGAGAGGTTGGTGAATCTGTGCTTGCAAAAATCTGATTGGTGAAAGCTCCGTAAGAGAGTCTTTGCTTGTCTCTAGGAGTGCTAAATCCAGGAAGAGTCATTTTGTCTTGGGGAGAAATACTAGAGGAGTGACAAAAGCTTTGGGGTCTTGGAGATCTTTCCTTTTTTATAGGACTAGGCTGCGAATAGAATAAAAAAAAACACATTATAATAGCTGTCTGAATATTAAATGTAAGTAACATGTTTGAGAAAAAGAAAAAAGAGACCTTATTTATCCAATAAAGAAAAATGCTGTGCTCGTGTTGACTAGAATATGTTTTATTATATTCTCAGACATCCAACCTGAAAGATGCTCTCCTCTGTAACTGAAAATTAAAGATTGTACTATCAGCAAATCAACATGCACCTGAAGTTAGATTTAGCCTTAAAGCACTAGATACATGTTGATAATACACTAAATAATGTACTAAAAAAGCCTAGTAATTCTTTTTAAAGTGCAAGTGTAACCTTCAATTCAAGCACTAATTCATGCTCACCTTGTCATCTAAGTCATCGTCACTTTCATCAATTTCTTCCTGACGAAGATTCCACTCATACTCCACGTGGACGTGAGGATTTAGCTTTCCTGCCTTGGCTTGAGAAAGCTGGGGGAAAAAAAAAAAAAAAAAAACTTAGTAAAAAGACTTTCTATGCCTTTGGCATCCACACAGTTAATTTTGTCATAACGAGTAGCAAATATAAATATTTACAGTTTTAGAACTTGATCTTATGTTAAAGACTTTCAGGTCCATTAGACCTTCTTCCTTTTCTTTAAGATTTTATTTCAAATATGTAAGAATAAAAGCCAAAAAGGCCTTTATGCAGAGAATTAGAAATACTTAGGCCAAATGGGGAGATCTATGTTCATTTCATCATAGAGTTATTGGAAAAATCTATTTATAGATTTGGCAGTATACAACTTTTACCTCCAAAAAAATCACTATCCTTGCGTTGCAGTCACAGTAAAGGAACTGACCCCTTATTTAAATATTTAAGTGGCCTTTTTTCTCCCTACCAGGGAGAAATCAGGCTAATATAATGCGCATAATTCTTTAAACTGCCGGTTTGCATATTCACATTCTTTAAAAAACTACTTCTGCAACCATCAGCTAAGAGAAAACTGCAGTTCATTAATTCTTGGAAGTAACAAGTTCTCCATTGCAGTACTCAGAAGTCTCATCATTCTCTATTTCTGCACAGTCTTTGAAACACAGTCTCTTTGGTAGTAGCTATTCAGGAGAGCTTATAAGCAGACATGATTATCCTTAAATAAGATTTGAAAGAGATAACGTATTTTCAACCTGCTGTGTAAGTATTAATGCATCCAATTTAGTTGAAATGCAATGGAATTATACAGCTAAGGCACTAATTAGTTGTAAAGCAAATCAGCTCAGTACCTCTATCACACTGCAAGCATTTAGATATTTATTTTCTATATTTTTGTGCCCACAGGCCCAGTCATTTCTTTTACCCTTAGCTTCATCTCCCTGCCAATTTTAAGAAAAATTGAAAAATAGTTTTCCTTTTCAAAATGAAAAATAAAAAATAGGCATAAAACACTGCTACAGTTAACTGAAAATCTGAAGGGTATTCACAGAATTTCAATTACAGGATCTGAAGCGATTAACTCCTAGATAAGCTCACCAGCAATATCCAAGGGTTTTGTTCTTTTTTGTTTGACCTTAAACACAATCAAGTGGTCCACACTAACAGCAGGCATTGCTTAACAAAGAATATGTTGCAAAAAAAAAAAAAATCCCTTCAGCTGTGTGTTGCAAAGAAACTGTTCTCCAGCTGAGAGAATACTCAAACCCTGGAAAAAGCACCAGAACTGCAGATGTGGAAGTAATGAAGTCACAGAGAGTACAACCTTATCAACCATAGCATAAGGTTAACCTGCATCCCCAGAAAACAGGAAAACAGCTCTGAATTTTGAAGGAAAATCTCTCTTGATAGTGCAGTGTTTAATTATTACATGTCAAAAACTTTCAGTTGCTAAATAAAAGATATTAAAATTAACAGCTGCAGAGAAGACACCCATTTCCTTCTTGGATTGTCAAAATGAGAGTTGGAAAGTTATAAAAAACAGAATCAGACTGCAAATGATTACTGTTTTACAGATTCTTCTGTATTTGTCCTATACATGAAACTGTACAGCTTCAGCTTTTTTTTTTTATTTCTTTGATAGTACTTGCTTACTAAGGCACGTAATCAAGCATCTTCGAGCCTGTTTGTCCTCAGACCTTTTTGCTCTAATGCAGAATCCTTATTCCTGGATTACTGCTTCAGCAGAGTATCTGAGAAAATCCCTTAGCTCCAATACCTTTATTTCTTCAACTTCAGTTTCTGCCCCTTGACATCTCTCACATTCTGGGGATTCCAGAAAATCTGGCCCTGACCATGATTAAAGGAGAGAAAAACTTTCGAAGATAGAAGTGTTCTATATTTTTGCTACTCTAGCTCACAGACTTTACACTTCAGTTTGGTCACTATTTTCCTTCTTTGTTCTTCAAGGATGTTTAGCTTTGTTTCAATTCTTCTTTACGGGAAACTTTCAGGACCTCTCAACTCTCTAACTGTACCAAATAGGCTGGAAAAAGCCAAACAGGAAAAGCTAAGCAAAGCTGCAGACCTGAAAGCTTTTCATAGACTCAGTATTTTCGGGACTGATTTGTGCTCCTGACAAGCACAAATGTCTGTAAGCAGAACATGGGAGTTGAAGAAATTCCATGTTCTAAATTGTTGCAGTAACTGATTTTCAGATAAATACCAAAGCCATGAAATTAAAGGGCTGCAAATGGGCTGGTTAAAATAGTTAATTATTCCAGTAGAAAATAAACTCTTACACTTTCTTATGCACTTATAAAGGAATGAAATGAAGACAACATATTGAAGTTGCTCTTTTTTTTTTTTTTTTTTAATCCAGCTATGGCAGAGCTTTTAGAGGAGCCTACAGACAGTTAAAAGGAATACCAAGGGTGAGATACAGCAGTGAAGGATACTCTACATAGATCATATCTTTCAAGAAGTAAGCTTCCTTTCCTTTATTTAGTTCCTTACCAGTTCTTCACATTGGGCAGCTTTCAATCTTTTTGCTGTGTCCAGAGCCGTCTCTCCAGCTTGGTTTACTACAAAATTAATAAAAACAGTATATTTTTGAGATGTCTACAGAATCATTGAGTTTCTGCATTTTTAGCAGAGTAACTCCTAAAAAGACTTAAAAATGTCTGTGTTCCTCTATAGCAGCTGCACCCCGCAGGATTCCACTATAAGTGCTCATGCACTTCATGTATCATCGGGCTTTTTCTGAGCAGCAGCATCTGCTGAGACAGTCCCCATGTCCCTGCCAACCATCCGAGCAGAGAACACAAAACGAGGGCATCCCAGACCCCAGCTGCAGCAGAGGGTGCTCTGCCCCATACCCAGATTTAAAGTTTTGCCAAGTGGCCATATCTGTGTAATATTATCTATAGAACAACAATAGTGAATTTTAGAAAACCTAAAACAGCTATCTAGAAAGGCCCCTTTCAGGATGTCATTCAAAGAGGGCTTTTATTTAGAGCAATGAAGATCTCTGCAAGAAGGAAGGCTCATTATGAAAAGACATAATGGAGGATTAGAACTTCTAATATGAAGAGCAACGTAAAAATATTATTTCTTAATTCAAGTTAAAACACCGATCACTTGAGAGACTATATAAATTCCACACTTTTAACCTTTAAGTATAAACATGATGGTTTGAGGCTTAAAGAAGATAGGAAGCTCCTGTGTGAAATCTCAAGAAAGAAACAGTGGCCCAGAAAGGTAAGGTCACTCTTACAGCATCTACCAAATAGTGAGTTCAAAAGAACCACCAGTGGATCTGCTTCAGCTTGTTCGATTAGTTTTCTTATTTTATTATGTAGGAGAAAAAAAATAGTTTAATTCTTTAACCTATGATAGTGTTACAACATATGCAAGTGTTCTAAGCATGTGTGAAAAGCCAAGGAAACCAATGATTTCTGTGGCTGAGTTAGAAACCTGGTTTTAGGCAGTGGTTTCTGGACTGGAGAGGTGGAAGTGTTCTAAGCATGTGTGAAAAGCCAAGGAAACCAATGATTTCTGTGGCTGAGTTAGAAACCTGGTTTTAGGCAGTGGTTTCTGGACTGGAGAGGTGGAGGAAGATGATGGAAGAGAGGGAGGTCCGGACGTTTTGCCGTGCACACGGCTGTTTAGAAAGCTCCCACTGCACAGGAACCACTCAACACCTGGGAGGATCCTTTCTCCAGACAGGCATTGACTGGTGCTCCCAAGCCTGACGGGCTGCAGCTCAAGGGACACGTTCTTCACCGTTTTGACAAGGCAGGAAAGCAGCAAGTCCAGATAATTAGAGATTCCAAAAATGTGAGCAAACAGTTTAGAGAGATGCCAATTTTAATGCAAGGAAAATGACTGACGCAGAGACAGCAAGGGGTGTATCTCCACACACGGACAGGGAGCGGAAGGAGAGGAGCTGAGAAACCCAGTCTCATCCCCTGCCAGCTACGGCGGTGGCCAGGGCACGCTGGGCGAAGGCACAAAGGCAGCTGACATTAATATTAAAGAAAGAACCGACTCCTGAGCACGCAAAGCTCACGTGCATCTGGAGTGGGTTCACGTGAGCGGTCACTTGAAACACTCTAGCACACAAGCAGGAGGTAAATAGTACAATAAACCAACAGACACGAAGGCCGGACTAATTGAAATGGGTCAGAAATAAATGCTGCAGAAAACCAGGAAGTATCAGAAGTGTTTTGTATTAAAAGACAGCAGTGGAAAAAAAAATTCAAAGTTTTATTTCTTAACTGAGTATTTCCTATTGCCTGGTTATTGGAAAATTTAAATCATCCTTCTAACAGTTTCTAAAACATAACTTTTATTTTTCCTTAGAAAGAGCCTTAACACAATGTCCATAAATATAGTCTAACAAAAGTAATAAATAACCAAATTAGGAAATCTTTATTTTCTAGAATTAAATGAGCTTACCCAGATCAATAGTTGGCTTCCCCCTCAAAAGCAGTTTCAAACACTCAGGCTTATTATACATACTGCAGTAGTGTAGAACTGTGTTACCCAATGCTGTCTGCTTATCCAGGTTTCCACTAAACACAAATGAAAGAAAAACAACCAAGAAAAGTAAGGTATTCTGTGCTATTTATTCCAGATCATTCTAGATCTAGCATCCCTATGAGTAATAAATATTGATGGTAACACATAAATACCATACTGCACAAATATAAAGTGGTAGGTTAACGTATGTATGTCAACTAAGCAGTGTATCTCTCCCAAAGATTATTAGGAATTATGGTTCCAAGTGTATTGCTGAGAAGCCCTGAACAGTAGCTGAGAATGACTGAGCATCTACAGATGTCCACTCGAGAGAATTAACTTGGATTTACAGCTAATCCTGTGTAAGGTCATGCCTAGCTGATCTCCTCCTGCCATTCAGAATATTCACAGAACGTGTTATTTTACTAAATATGCTAAACTACTCAAAAATACCCCAAAAATCATTTTTGCATAGTTAGAATTCAAATAGGATAAAAAACCTGCATGTATGAGGAACTGTGAAGAAGGGTACGGTGAGGATGCACAAAAGGTTGAAAGGAGGAACAGAAGGCAACACTGAGATCAGAAAAGCTGCACTGTGGACAGGGGCTCTCAGGGCTGCTTTCTTAGCAGCATGCCATAGAAATGGAATGGAATCCATCTCATTTCATCATTACCTGTATGGTGACATATAGGTAACAAAAAGGAAAAAATATAAAGGCCACATATTTACAGGGATATACAAGGCATTTAAATGTGATGTGGGCCATTACATCATTTGATTTTTTTTAAGAAAACATTTTCATCAAATTTTTCTATTCCTGTGAACACTATTCCTGACCACAAAGATTAGCTCAGCCAGTGAATTAGATGTTGAAGATACTAGTTTAAAACAGTAGGCTCTCAAAACTTTTAACACAATTCAGACATCTTTCCAAAGCCAGCCTAACTTTTATCCATTATTTTTGTGAAAGATTCTTGCTTTCCATTCCTATGATTTCTCTGTACTCTGTTTGTCCCTATATTTGCAAGAATTACTGTTTGTCTTTACCTATATTTTTTTGCACTGTTTCATATTTTTGTGTTCCAAAAAGATGCTCTTTTCTCTTATGCTCCAAGTAAGTTTCTCTTTTCATCTTCTTTACATAAAGCTGCCTTTCATAATTTAATTTTAAATTTCTTTATCTATTTTTATTCATTAAACAGTCATTTACTACCTTAAAGTTAATAAAACATGTCCTTTTGAAACATAGGCAAGAATAACGATTAGAAAAGATAAGCAAACTCCATCCAAAGTACCACAAGAATGATTTTGAACATCTACATTTGTCATTCACAACAACGTAATGAAAAATGAGCAATCCATACCAGTTTTGTACAAGGAAGTCAACCAGATGGAGAGAGGTTTGGTCAGCAGTCCGGACTGCTAAATGAAGTGCTGTCTCACCTGGCTCCTAAGCACACACACAAAAAAGATGTTTTTGCAGCTTACTCCTGCAAAGCTTATAATATTATTCCTTCTGCTGAGATGTTAAGTCAGTCTTTTACAATAAATCTTACAGTAAAAAGCTGTTATTAGGAAATTCTAATGAAAACAACTACTGCCTTTCTGATCTCTAAAGACACAATGTGCTATAAGGGTAATAAAACCCCTCTTTTGGCTGTCACGACCCTCTCAAAACCAGGTGTCCCTTGTCCTAGACGAAGGGCAGCACCCTGTGGAGACGTTCTACCACTCCGGGTACTGGAAGAGGTCGTGTCAAGCCAGGAACACAGACAGAGCTTGCAGTATTCAGTGCTCACCAGCGTGTTATTAAGGAACAAGTATGCCCTACAAAAACATTAGTGTGCACATCATGAACAAATACTCAAATCATAATACTATATGCATTACCTCTTTTAAAACTCAACCATGTATTATCTGCTGCACAGGTAGCAGATACAGACATTTATATAGAACTATGAAAGCTGTGTTAATTCTGTTTAGAAACTGTAAGAGAGAAATCAACTTAAAACCAGATTTTATTTTTATTCCCACTAATCACAAATGGCACTAGAGGACATACATTTAAGATTACAAAGCTTTTCCAAAAGTTTGACTTTTAATCAATGTCAGAGAACTTACATGGAAAGAAACTGCTATAAACATCCTAACTCGCAGTTCAACGGGAGGTCATAATTTTCTAGATAGCACTGGGCAACAGCTGAGAAGTTTTAAGGAGTAAATGCCATGGTACGTGTTATGGGTGAGACAAAAATAGAAAGTTTAAGCTGCAGTTAAGAGAATGTGTAATGTGCCTTCCCAATGTGCACGTTATGCTACTTCAAATGCTTAGATCATGCTGAACTCACATCCTCCATTTTATATGTCGTGCTTTGTCCTCTGCTAACTCAACCACTTCCACAGAACTTCTCCAAAAAAAAAAAAAAAAAAAAAAAAAAAGGATATTTTTCCAATTCAGCAGTTTAAAGCAAAGTTTCACAGTTGGGTTCAACACTAACAGGAGAAAACTCTGCTGACAATGATGCTGACACAGCATCACATTTACTCTTGAGCAACATTTCCACATGGATTTGAGGTAGTTATCTCAAACAAGCTCAAGTGATTTTCAGAGCAAAAGGCTTCAGCAAGAACCGCAATGACTTTTACAGGGAAAAAAATCTTTTTGTGAGTGTGGGAAAAAAACATATTTCTTTAAATAGTTTATCACAAACTGTACAGGAAGTAGATTTACCATTTTTTCATATAGAATCAGCAGAGATTTGTATAGTGTGTGCCACCTCATGCCATTTCAGTTTTGTTTTCCTTTGGCAACTGCTATTAAAGCAGATGTGATATGGCCTTTGGTACCACCTGACCCTAGGATATCAAGTCAAGCCCTCTCTCTTTAGGCTTCCTTTCCTCAAAGGAAACGTGCTGCAGAGCCGCTATAGCTGCACCTAATGCCTATGGTCCTACTGTTGCATTTTCACACAGTCAGACTAATCTGTGGTGTGTTCTCTACCCAAAAGGATGTCATGTTAGAGAAAACAAGTAAAACACATCATTGTTCACCCGATCCGCTTACCTGTCCAGGCTCTATCAGCGGCTCCATTAGCTCTACTCCCTCTGCATAGACTTGAATTAGTGCAAGTAAATCCCTGGATTTGACAGCCTCAAGTAATTCATTCAGCTTAGCTGCTGCAGACGCACAGGTCTTCCTAGAGAACTTGTGATCTACGTATTTAGCAGTGATAAACTCCTTCCGCGCAGTCCTGTGGGTGTGAAAACAGAATTTGCTTTAGCAGTCCTGTGAAATGGGCTCATGATTTAAATTTAAATAATCTTACCTAAAATGTAAATTCAAAATGAAGTTCACGACTACCTGATAAAGACACTTACTTATTATTACCATAACACATGTTTCTTCCTGCTCAAAATCAGATATGTGTTTAATTGTACCTTGTGTTGTCATTACCTATGAAAGTCACCCAAGAAACACTGAGGCAGGTACAAATTGAACCGTTTGCCAACAAAACCACATCCATTATGTGGTCTGTGCACCTTCTACGCCAGAGAACAGGATGCTCTCAAGGCAGTAGGAGAGCTGGCGTTATTCGCTCCAACACTTTTTATTGTGCAAGGCTGTACTATCAAAATGGAAAATGTTCAAGATACTTTAAAACAATTTCTGGAAAGCCAAACTTACGGTATGTGAAAACTAACATCCTACATGGAGAATCCAAGGGAGCTAAAGCGAGATGATGAGGCAAAAGGCTAATGTCTAAGAAGCTCAAAAGTCTGAAGAAAGAAACAAAAACAAACAAAAACACCCACACAATTTCCTGCCACCTTAGTTCTCCTCTAACTTGCCTACACTTGACTATAACTTAAGACTTTTAAGAACCACATACGCATTTGGCAGAAAAATCAGTATTAAAAAAATTACAAGGTTAAAACTTACATATCACTTGATGGACTGGGTTTAGGTGAAGGACTAGGTAAATTCCCTTCCATAATATCATTAAAACTATTATTTCCTACATTCTTGGCCAGCTGGAAAGAAAAAGAAAAAAAAATTTTTTTGAATGGACATAAGGTTATGCACATTTCTTCACTACTACTAAACTACCTGATACAAAGAATTGCAAAATAAAAGCACAATAGTTATATTTAAATGTAAAGCAGTTAAAAATTTTTTAAAATGTAAGCCCCATTATCCTAGCACATGTTAAAAAATAAGTTTTATTGTTGAGTTGTATTTCAAAATAGTCCGTCTCAGATATAAAAACACAGTGATGAACTAGCAGCACAAACAGCTCTAGGAATTACTTTTGGAAAAGAAGTTCAGACATATTAGAAATCCTTACTTAGCAGAATGAGATTTAACTCAATAGTTAGCTCCTAAATGAATAATAAGCCTCCTAAAGTTGTTTAAGAGCAACTGAAGATTTCCAAAAAGGTAAAAGGGCTAGGGATCAGTACATACCTATACATAATCTATACATAAATTACCTTCTATCTTCCTTATATTTTCCTGTGCAAAACTTCATTAATAAATCACTTTTCATCAGTCAAGCAAAATTGAGGAAATAAACTTCTCTAAGTTTTTTTGATAAATATAAGACACACACTTGCTTGACTCCTTTTTTTTCTTTTGTCAGATTAGAAGACTCATCTTTTTTTCCCATCAAAATTATACTATTTTATTACCATCTTTCATCACATAATATTTTGTACTCTCCTGATTGGAAGTCAAGATTGGCTAATGAGAAGTAACATTCAGCTGCTCCAATCCGTGAATATTCAATTTGTAAAAACTCAGGGAATTAACATGAAAAGTGGTAAATGGATAGAAGCATCAATAATACATAGTACTAAAAAAAAATCTTAATACAGTATTTATAAAAATATGAACAATGTGTTCTGAAAAATCAGCATCTTGAAAATAATTTACAGTAAGTTCTAAATCTGAATGTTTCTTACATATATATAGGCTGGGAGTAAAGAAGAAAAAACCCAAAACAAACAAACAAGAAAAAAAAAAAAAAGAAAAAGAAAAAGCAGCTTACCAAGAGTTCAGACGTTCCTAGTTTGTCTAATTCCAAAGACTGGATTCGAGAAATATGGACACCCATTTCTCTGTGTATTCCAGAACACTCTATGCACGTTAAAATGCCCAAATTAGTTGATAGCCACGTTGGATCTGTAGAGTTGAAAGCAAAAGTATTTAAAGAAAGTTCAACCAGAAGTTTTCAATATCTGTAAGAAATTGCTGTATTCCTCATTTAAGATTTAAAAAAATGGAAGTGAAATATGAACATCTAATCTTTGATCCAAACTCTGGTGTGAATTTAAGCAAACATTGATGCCAGTGGAATTAAGTCTCTCAGACTGGGGACAGTCACAAAAGCACTGCATTTAAATTTCCATGTCCATCCTGCACCTTTCAATGTGAATTGTTTTAAAAATTGCTTCTTGTAGAAACAAGGCAGGTTTTTGCTTCCTATTTTCAAAAGGAACAGGTCAACTAAATTCCACTCTTGGCAAATGCTGAACTTTTTATCTTTACAACTTAAACTTTCAATAGTCTTTATTCATAAAGAATTAAATATAATATTTCCTGTGTGTAATATAGCTAACAAATTAAAGGAAGCCTAAGGAAATTTGGGACCAGCATGACAATAAAAACTTGCACCATCATGGAGATCTGCATGCAAAATTGGAATAGATCTTATATTGTAGCTTATTATGTAGCATTCCTAATGTTTTGAAGAAGAAAAAAATCCTCTAGATAGATTATATATATAAACACGTCTTCAAATTGTCTTCCTGGATCTTAGTTAGTGACTGGTAAAGTATTAAGTCAAGAGTTTAAAGCAGCAGGCTGAGGTGGGGAACCTGAAACTACTATCACTTCTCTCCCCTGAGAGCACA
The DNA here is from genome assembly GCF_000705375.1 of Tinamus guttatus. The sequence continues at coordinate 736,267 of NW_010588538.1, forward strand.
GCAAGAACCTTGTTAATGTGGAGGTTGGGAACTTAAAACCTCACTATAAATTAAAGCATGAATTAGAACTGTATTTGAAAGTAGCTGTAGATTTACATGAGGTAACTGAATGAACCAATTCAAGGATTTGGCATAATGCTTTTTTTCTCCCCCTCAATCTGCATCAGTTTTATGTCAGTAAATCTCTTCTGAGGAAACACACCATCACCTCAGTTCACATTATCGGCTTCTTGATATTACAGCTCTAAAATCTAAACAAACTCTTCAGCTACCATACAAATTCAGTAGTTTTAGAAGAATTTAACTGTTCTGAAGCTTTAAGTGGCATACGGCTGGCTTGTAACTGTATTTCTGAAGATATAATGTGATAGGACTCCAGCTCTGGGTCTCCACTTCCTTTGCAAGAGACCACTTATTCCAACCATGAAGTTTTTGATACTCCCATTCTAATGGGAGTGATATCCTGGCCTGGTCAGTTTTTGCCACAGTCGTTGTCTAAGCATTACCCGCTCCTACTTAGTAGTATGCACAGGATCAGTGATGCCAAGCAACTTCCACGCAAGTGCAACAAGCATCTAGAGTGCAATAAGAACAGTTCAAACTCCAGAAGGGCTTGAACTGCTTCAAGTAGGCACAGACAACACACAAAAGTATTTCAGTGAATTAAACAAAACTAACGTATGAAAGTCAGTAGTTGCTCTTTTAAATTGGTTGAAGACTGATCAACATATCACTTAGAAAATTAGTTTGCACTCTGCGAACACTTCAAAGAGATTATTTTGCTCACAATGGGCAGAGGACTAACAAATTGAGATACCTGGTGAGCCACAGTCACAGCAGACTTCGTTGCCGGGCAGTCTCTGTATGTCGTCTATAATGGCTTTGGTCAGATCCTCCAAGCTGTTTTCCCCTGTGCTTTGCTCTCCACGGAATGCCATATTTAATGCTTCTTCTTTGCTGTTGGTCAACACTGATATCCACCTAGTACAGAATAAAGATATCAGTGAAAATTTGCATTTGTAAGTACAAGCGAATCTAGAAACTGTAGGAAGCTTGCCAGGAACAAAATATGAGTGAAATAGAGGGAAGAGCTGTATTGTCGGTGAGACACAGTGGGACTCAAAAGGAAAGAAGTGAGATTGAGAAAAGCCAAAAAGCAAATACATAATTTTAATATTGTTTTGATGAAATACTTAAAACGAGTTCTCAAGTTCTACTGTAGAGTTTGGGAAGAAAAAGGGTCCGACAGCTCCTGCTCCCTCCGGCACGTGCCCCCAGCAAACAGCTCCAGTAAATTTAGCTGCCTAACGAGCAGGTGCCTGAGACCTTCCTACAGTCTGTCCTGCTACTAGAGGTGGAAGCTCCAACGGCTGCTCCCTCCGGCACGTGCCCCCAGC